>KQ435744.1:799561-830772 GCA_001276565.1 Melipona quadrifasciata
GAAACCTCCGTTCAAACTATCAGTTACTGGAACACCGGCCTGACGTTTCGCCCAGACGTTAATGTCGTTGCCGTATCACTGCCTCCGGCCGGCGACTATTATCGATAATTATGGGTAATTAGAGGGAGCAGGGGTGAACAAGGGCGAGTTCGCGTGTGTTCGACTCTGAGCTGGGATTGAAAAGAATCGGCAGAGAGATCTTTATCGGTAGAGATCGTATACTCTGCTGTGTAAAATTATAAAGATGAAATCTTAAAAATCTTAAGAAGAGAGGAATACTTTTTTTTTTTTTAAGAAAAAAGATGCTCCGTTGAATTTTAATTTCTTCCACGTTGGAAATTTGATATTTTCGAATATCGTGGAATCTACGATACAATCTTGAACGCGCTTCTAGCAACATTCGATCGTTGATCAGCGAATTTTACAGTGCAAAAAAGAAACTGCATGACTTGCACCTCAATGCGATTCGTCTCACTGAAAGTGTTCTGACCAGGAAATGAAGATAACTTTTTTGCCATAAAATTTTATCGATACAAAATTACAGGTGCGATCGCTCAGTACCAGACAACGCCACTGCTACTCAAAGTCTACGCCACGCCCCCTCGCGAATCACGTGACCCGAATCAACCAATCGCTAATTTTCGTTGCATCAGCGTTGCACCTGAAGAGGCCCGATTTTCTGGGTTACCCCCAGGTGATTAAAAAAAGAAACAAAGGCGAAAGTGGACCACGTCCGTCGATTCCGTGACGATGAAACGTCGATTCTCTTGGTGGCGGTTTTGCTCGCGGGTTGGCAAGCTGCCAGAAGGAGGAGGAGCTGCGGAGCGGGATGTTGGGCCAGCAGAGAGTCGTGACCCACGGCTGGTTTTCCTAGGCGGGCCGCGATTACCGATTAAATCGCGGACGCTGGATCTTCGTGTGCAAACATACGAAGGGACGGGGGGCCGCGGCGGGTGTAGGTACACGATGTTGCGGCGGCGCAACGGTAAATTCTTTGGGAACGACTGAACATGAGCAGTCTAGAACCACTGGGAACAGCCGGGGCCCGGTTATTTATGTGCGGAGGATAACGCCGGGTCACGAGCGCGCGGCGTGGAATCGTCTTGGAATCAGCGCGAACGCCGACTGATAATGGGCAGAGAGAGAGAGAGAGAGAGAGATCGTGTACTATGCGATAGCTGGTGTCTCGAGCAGCGAGGATTAAGGATTCCTAATGCTGATGCCTGAAACGAGAAACTCGATTTTGTACTTCGTCCCGTTTATGCGGCCAGAAAATATGTTTTCCTAGGGTTTTCAAAAGTAACACCAATAAAAAAACACTCAGCGCTTATTTTCTATCGGTTTCTAAGCCGGTTGTGATTATTCAGCGATGTTCAAATCACGTGGAATTTATAAAAATTTAGCGAAAGATAAGCTTGAGAGCAAATCGTGAAATTTCAACAAGATTCAAAGAAATGTTGAAACGCAGCGAATTTATGAAAACGTAGCAAAAGATAAGTTTGATTAACGTTAGAAATGAAAATGACGTCGAAGCGGACATGCGAGGACAACCAGTTTGTGCCGATTAGAAAGAAAAGGCCGATTATTTCCAATTACAACAGCGACAGTGACTTTTGTTTTCCGACATGTGATTATTATAATTATCACCTTTTTCCCTGTTAAACTATGTGAAATAAATATGTAACATATTTCTACAACTCGTGCCAGCTTCTCTTTTCTACCGACAGATCTCCATTCGCGTAAAACGTGAAACGGATACTCGACGTAAATGGAAGGACAGGTGTACTTTCACCCGTTGGACTGCAAAACTTTTGATTCCGCGAAACCGCAACGAAGACTCGACAGGAAAAAGAAGCACGCGTGGCAAATAAATCAACGTCGGTGCTTCAAATCGGACACCAACACGTGTCTGAAAAACGAGACGGCCGGAATTTATACGTTAATTACAAAGTTCGCCAGCTTGATCTCGGCAGGACGTCCTTTCTAAAGCAGTCCGTCAAATCTCTCCAGATCCGGGTGTCCTCCGGCATTAATCCGAAGGAGGAAGACGAAAACAGCAACAGAGAGGGAGAAAGAGAGAGATTGTCGAACAAAGGGGAAGCACGGAATAATGGGAGGGAAGCCTCTAGGGAGGCAAGGAGGATGGGAGATGCCAGCCACTCGGTTGCAAATGCAAGTAGGCATCACAAACACACGCACACATACACGAACAAATACAGGGTTCAAGGCGGTTATCAGTGGCCGTCTTTCGTCCTGGGGAATAGTTAAAGTACCACCGGGGCTCTCTGGCTACAACCAGGTTGCACCAGATTCCTATCTGCGTAATTATTCCGTCTACGCGAAACTTTTTTTCCCTCCATCTCTGCGAACTCGCGGCTGCCGCTAATCGGGAACCAACGCCGGGGGGAATCGATCGCGCAGCATCCAGGTCACTCGTCACGCTGTTACGCATCTCGCCAAAATCAATTTCGATTTACACCATCGAGTGGAATATCGTGTTTCTCATCCCCCGTCTCCGAGGATTCTCCGACGCGTCCATCGATTTTTGTTTCTACTTTCTCGTTGGATATAGATGTTGGAAAACTCGACGTCGCGACGAGCGACGAGAGATATTGCTCGTCAAACGTGGCAAATTTTCTTCATCTCGTTCAATGCTTTTTAAAAATGTATCGCGACCCATCAAGTGCGATTTCTCATCTTTCGTCACAGGAAAGAATTCAGCATCCAGGACATTTCAAAGAAGAACTAAAAAAATGTCTAATTTCACCTGTTTCAACTAAAATTACTAATTTCTTTCATCTTCGAGATTCGTGAAACATTTAGAAATCAGTGTGTACTAACGTGAAAGTTGACGTTTTTGTAAAATGTCGCGTGAATCCTCGATCCGGCCCACTGCGCGAGAGTCTTCGTCAACGAAGTTTCACGCGTCACTCTCCCTCGTCTTCGATATTTCCTCGGCGAAACTGCCGGCTGGCAACACCTGAAATAAGTGGAGTACCGTGTTTCTTATTTTTCCCGACGCCTCACGATACACCTGGGTACTGGCAGCTCTCCTCTCTCTCTCTCTCTTTCTCTCGCATCGCGCGTTCCATTTCCATTGAATCTCGTCCTCGAGAGCACCGCTCAACGCGATCAATCCAATTGGCGACGATCGCGAAATTATTCCGACTAATAACAAGGCAAAGCTAATCTCGGAAGAAACGAAATTCGGTGGCGGCGAGATTGCCAGTTGTTAATCAACTCTCCTTTGATTTCGTTCCATTTATCCCCATATGCATAGATCACGTCGACCCTGAACTCTTTCCGCACATCTCGTCTGCGATCTCTCCTCCACTTCCAGGTCCGCTCGTCTATTGAGGTTACGCGTAAATCTACGACCGAAGCCAGTGCCCCGTTAGCGTAGCGAGTAGAGCAGCTCCGACAATGGGTAGAGGAGAATCGCTGCCGGCCACGGAACGATTAGCTCCGCGATGCGAATCTCGACCCGGCCGAATGGAAGTTTCGCGCGACTCGATTAGAAAACGAACGTACGTACGCGTGTACACTGGAAACGCATTAACTCGGCTCGGTCATCGGTCAGAGCCTTCTCCGCGCTCGTCTCGTTGAATTGCAAATCCCGGCTCGTCTCGGAAGCGAAAGAAACGCGTTCCAAGCTGGACGATCTTTTAATTTCCACTCGAAACTCGCGCGTTGTTGCTCTCGTCCTCTCCGGATGACAAATTGCAAAGTGGAACGCGACGAAAAGGAAAGTCCCCCTCTGCCCGCCAAAGGACAACTCCACTCCGCTGCGAAACACGAAAACTTTAGAGCGGCAACCTCGGAAACATACGCGTCGAAACTACACCCGAACATCGAAAACTAGGAAACGTTGAAAACAACGGTTCGTAAAATTCCGAAAGTTCGGACCAGCTTCGTCTCCGGACGATCCGTCACGGGAACGCGCGTTGGGAACTTCTCACAGTCCCGTGGCTGACGGCGGCAGAAAGAGAACAGAAAGAGACGAGACGCGACAAGGAGAGGAAAGAGGAGGAACGGGGAGGACGATTCCGCGCGATGACAAAGGCTCGAGACGAATGCGTACGAGCCAGTCCCGGGGCCCCGCGAGGCATCGCGCGTTCGCACTGCCGAGCATGGCGAAACGGCATTAGGCATGTCACCGTGTTCTTACTCCGCTCGCTCCGCGTTATTGCGATCCGCCTTGGGCCGACCGACGTAATCCTCGACGACAGTCGGGGCGAGCTTGCGCGGCTAGCCAAGCGTTGCAACGCTCGCTTCATCATCCTCCGGCTCGCGTTTTTCACCGCGCCTCGCGAATTTCGCTAAACGCCGTAAGAAACCGACTCGCTCGAAGAGATCCGGTAATTGAACTCGATCCCCTCTCCTCACTTCTGGATGAATCGACGTTCTCGCTGTTCTCAAACCGTTTCCTGAACCCTCTGTCACGGCGCGGTGTCACGACGCTGTATCCGTCGTCACTTGGCTGCCGTGACTCTACGTGACGGAGACAGTGTGACTGCGCACAAAGTGTCGAGCTTACGACTGCGGGGGAATTTATCAAACAAGTCGGGACGTTGGAGTAGGAAGTTTCGGTCAGACCCGGGGTTCAGTCGAAGAAACTTTACTCGGGGATAGATAAATCTTGTTCGAACAGATGATGAAATGACATTATTGATGGTTGTTGTCACATGGTTACAGTTAGAGATATTGTCGATTATTAGTTCGTTTAAATTGTTGCATCGTTTGGGTGTATAGTCATGTTTGTGGAATTTTCTTCCAGATGATTCGAACGGATGTCGAAATGATTATTGGTTAGTTTATTACAAGTAGATAATTCTCCTTTAATCGTTGCATTGTCGTTTCACATTTTATGGAAACATTTTTCGTCGAAAATATATGTCATTTTATTCGAATGTCAAAGTGATTATGCAGATGATTCAATTGTCCAAATTATTCCATCGTTGTCGTACTGTCATTTCGTGTCTATTTTTGTAGAAAATATTTGAGAAGTGACTTTCCAGATGATTCAAAGTGATTATTGGCCAGTTAATGTTAAAATGAATTTTAATAGACAGACTATGGTAAATGAACTGAAAAATATTTTGCACACTTTTGAACTTTCAGAAATTCAGATTCATGATGAATAGTTCTCGATAGTTTTCTTTTTTCTTTCGAGAAATGGTTATCCATCATCGTTAATCAAATTTAGATAAGTGCTGCTCGCGCTGCTGAAAAGGCGCGCGCGAGGAAATAGAACGGAAAGTCAAGTTTGACGTACGACTGCGAGGAATTAAGGATCGAGTACAATTTCCTTTTCATACGGTACCCGTCACTGACAACGAGTGATAGATAATAATGCGCCCTAAGGGGAAAAAGAGACAGACAATCGAATTTCTGAACTCCGATAATTGAACTGTCCGAACAACTGACAGATTTCTTCCCCGCAATATCCGAAATTGATCTTGGTTCGTTATCTTCTTTTCTTCCTCCGCGTCGAAACTTCCGCAATTTCTGCGGCGCTTTCTGCGTATCATTGGAAGCAAATGTGTGGAATGTTGACCAAGTGGTAGGAATACGTTCCATCTCGTCGAGTATTAATATTCCCGACACGCAAGTATTGGCACAAATCTATATTTTATTATGAAAACATACGACGAGAAAATCTGTTTTCACAAACACGTGCAATAACGACACAGGTGATAGAGAAATTTACGTGTCAGGATTTGTTTTCTTGCAGTTCTACCATGCATTTGAGAACCGTACAGCGGTATAAAATATTCTTAATTATTTTCAAATTTAAACGCGATTTCATTGGATAAATTTAATTCCAGAATTTACTCGAGGATATTTTCTTATTTTTCTAATAACAATCCGCCATAAAATTAAATTAACCAGATTAAGCACTGAAACTACGATACTTTTTGTATTTCTTGCATCGTTATCGTACAACTTCGTTATTGGGAATTACCACTGTGCACGAACTGTTTATGCTAATGTTGCGTCAGTTGTTTTCACAAACACGTGCCAATACTTTTTCGACTCTACCAACGTCCGTTCACCTCGCGCTCCGAGCGTTCGTCGAGCGTTCCCACAGGAAACGAAAGGCCCTTGGTTAATTTTTTGAAAACGTCATCGCGCAAGAAGCCCGGTAACCAATCGGAAATTGCATCGGCGTGACGGTGACGAAGGAGCAGCTGTTTTTTCTTTTTGCCTAAAACAACGTCGATCTAAACGCGACACGTCGTCGATCAAGCTTCCTTTCCTCTTCCTCGACAGTCGTCGCAGCAGCGACATCGACGATGACACTCGGTTCAAACGTCCAGGTAACCTAAGGACGGTCCTCGGTCGGGCAATTAACCCGTCCAAGTCGGCGGAAGTGGCCGTAGCCCCGTTCATCGTCACGAAACGGAAAGGGACCGGCGGGTAAATCGCCGTGGTCACGAGACGAGTTTCACGAACGCTGTCGCGTAAAGTTCCAGTCGAGGACGCTTAACGACTCGGGGACTCGGGACACGCAGCCAGGGTTAACGGTCTTCGTTATTTCTGTCGGTGGCTCTCGACCGTCGCGGCGGCAAATTACCAGTTATATTCCCGGATTATACGGAGCAATTATGACGTCAAGCAGGCTAGATTCGCCATTTTGTCCTTGCCTCTTTCGACGCGATCGAACGCGAATAGTTTAATTAACGCACGCCGCGTGTCACGGTCGGTCAAAAAGTCGCTCGCGTCGATTTCACATAAATTAAATTTAACATTTAATAAATGTATACTAAAATTTAAATCTTCTGCGTTTCAATTTTCCTTCAAAATCGGCACGAACTTTCCGAACAATCCAGTACATTGTACAATAATACTACGGTATTGTTACCATTGCATAATGACACTACAGATGTTATTTTAAAATTTGCAAAACTTGATCAACGTCTATAATTGAATATATCGTAACAAAAATACTGAAGCTTCCGAGATATGACCCGTAAGATTCGCCACTAGAGTAGGGCTCTAAGACTATAGTGTTTCACAATTTTCACACGTCGTTGTAGTGCAATTCAAATGACTTTTCCTGAAATTATACAAACGAAAGCTTACGTACAACTATAGTACATGAAGCTTTTCTATTTTTTCCACTTCAACGTCCTTGGATGGATGTTTATTCAACCATTGGAGACGTTTCGAGAGATCTGAGGTATTTCATAAAGCCGGGCATAGTTCACTTCGTGTATCAACGTACGTGCGAAATAAAATTGTCCGTTACTCGGGACGCAATAATCGCGGTTCACATTGGAGTTAACGAGCCGCGTAACGAGACCGGCGCGTCTATTTTGCAGAGTAATCGTCTCGAATTAAGTCGCAGACAGGGGAACTGGCTCGACCGCGAAATTAAACAGGTGTATTATGGAGGACAGTGCGGTACAGCACAGTTACGAGTTCTCTCGAACGCGCGTTTTAATTAACGCGCCACAGGAAGTTGTCACGCTCCCCGCGTTTACGTAGCCACGGCGAAGAACGGCGAAACTTTATTCGCGAGCTTCGCTTTCTCCTTGCAACGGAGATCCGTGTACACGCTCGCGACGCAAGATGTTTACGACGTGCGATCGCCGCCGCCGCGATAAAACGCTCATTTCGCTTGTTTCGCCTTTCACGACACTGGTACCGGAACCGTTCGACACGTGTCACTCGCGTGTAATTCTTCATCTAGGCGCTCTAACGTCGATACTTTCTGCCGGAAGACGCAAGTTTCACACAAGTTGAACAGGATTGAATCGCATAGCATTTATAGCTTATTAAGTCTGTTGAGACCACTGTTGGGTAATACTTGGGACACGAATGTCTTCGAACTTATGACCAGGAGCAATAAAGTTTCGCTATTTTGTCAAATTTCCCCAAAAATTGTGACAATGATCTCAACTCGTATAAACGTAATAAAAGAAAATAAGAAAAAAGGGCAATCAGTTTTCAAACTTCAAACTCGCGACTTCATGTTAAAGTTGCTGTTAAAGTTTTAGTATGTTCACTGACAATTCAATGCGAATTTGATTATTTTAATATACTTTCTGAGTAAAGTGTTCTAAAATACGGTTCAAACCGCGAAACGACAATGCCTTTGATATTCGTTTAAATTTCGAATACACGTCTCTCCGCCGCGGATCAAGTCAAACTGTTTGAAACAGTTTCAAGCCTGCGCGCCCGCAACAGTTTCGAGCGTTCGTCCCGCGCGTTTCCCTCCGAATTCAATTCCGACCCCGAATCGCCGTCCATTTTTTCGACGTTCAACCATCCTCGCGCGCAGGCTCGTTTCGAAAGTAATTTTGTCTCGCGGGTATATGAAACTGCCTTTAACCTCGTTTCCGACCGAACGACCTCTTCCCCGCGCGAGCGTTTACTGGAATAGGCTGGCGATATTAAAACCAGAAGAACGCGCGGTTAACCAGGTTAAGTAGAATATTTCTGACAGAGAACGACCGTCGCAGTGAACGTTATATCGCTTCGTGTAATTTCATATACTCGCCGCGCGGAGTTGCGAAGAAGTCGAGATGCGGATAACCGGACTCTTAGAAGCTTGGTCGATTCAGTTCGAGCACACCTACAAAGTCGACGCCTTTTTCCGTGAGATCGAATCGACGACGTCGAAAAATTCGCTCCAGGGAACGTAGACGCAGCTGCAGCGATGCCTGGGTTTGTTAAAAGTACGCAAATTGATCGGTTCGACAGGGATCGAGATCATTGGCTGGTTATGATAAAGGCAAGAGCAACGAGAAACAACCGAACGTTGCACGCGTAAGGATCCATTTATATTATCGATGAGCTCAAGTAGAAGGAAAGCATCGATGGCGTTTTATTATTGCTTCGCGCAATTCTGATCGTAACGAATATTGAATATGCACAACGAAATAAATCAAGCGTTTAACGTGTCAATGTTCTTTCCATTTTCTCCTTTCTTTCTTTTCGATGCAATGGCAACTGCAATCGTTGTATCAGAGGAAGAGAGTATTGGACGAAAAGGAGACGAAACGACATCGAATTCGTATCAGTGGTAAAATACGAGCAGAATTTCTTCTATACAACCAATCACTGGATTTTTCGCTCAACTCCTTGACACGCGAATTAAATAAAATTTCATATGCTTAAAAAATGGTGCTTATTTCTTATTTTAACACTTGTGTAATAACTTGGAAGATTTTTATACTGCAAAATTGTACTAACAAACGAAATTAATAAAAAACGATGAAAGAACAAATTAATAATTCAATGGTGCTTTAGAAAACACAACTACGGGTTAATTGTTACTTCCCATCTTACATTTTTGTTTCAAAAGCACACGATGCCAAAGCAGTCGAAATAGTGGTTCAACTCTTTGAAACGAAACCGAGTAGATTGTTGCACAATTTCCTTTTACGGTGTTATAACAGTTCAAAGTATCGGCAATCCTTCATTGAGAATCATCATTGCGTGCATATACCATGTATATATTTCACACTGTCGATTCGTTCTGCAAAACTCGCTGATGCTATAAATGGACTATAACTCGTCAATTGTCGGTTCTGTACCGGACAGGATCGTCCGTAGTTACAAAGTACCGTTTGTCCGAGGTATCGATTTGCTCCAACAGTTTGAACGATATCCCGATCCATTCCACGACTTTCGCGCGCGGGAGAACGGACATGTGCGTGGGTCGTTAATCGAGCAATGAAACGTCCGCCTATACGGCACAATGAGTGGGGAAATTTATTCAAAAGCGATGAGTGTGACCAACAGTGAGAGTGTATTGTATCCAGGGAACGGGGAGAGAAGAATAGATAGAGAGAAGGTAAAAGGTGTGAGAACACGATGGTCGAACGTAGGACGTAGCAAGGATTCGAGTATCGAAAAACGTTGGGGCATAAAGGAGTATAAAGTACGGGGGGACTGTTGAATAGGAGTGGTAGGAAAAGAGAAACGCAGAGATAGAACGATAGGGGCGCACGATAGGGGACGTGACAATACGCGGGCAGAGAAATATAGAGCAACGGTGGAATAGAGAGGCATGATAAAAAAAAAAGTAGCAGCGAAGAAGGGTCTTGAGGTATGAATGAACCGTTTAAAGGAGGAGGAAACTGCGGATTGCAAGGAAGCGACAGACGAAGGATTGCCAAGCATGGTTCGCTCTTACGTCGTAATATCATTTTCCAAATAGATGACAGAAAGAAAAATTGGAAACGAAATTAATTGGAAATGGTCATCGAATAAAAGAAAGGAGAATAATTTGCAGATCGCCAGAAACACTCCGCGGAATTTTCCTCCTAATTGACAACGTCGATGCGCGATCGCGGACCAGCCCGTGGCAAGCGAGAACAGGAGTGGAAAAAATTGCGAAGGGATAAAGAAGGGAGGAAGAAAAGGGGGGAGAAAAAGAAAACGAAAGCAGGCACCGTAAATCGATTTAACCGCGACTGGACGGATTCAATAACTCTGGCATCGGAATTCGCGAGCTCGCCGTGCCGAGCCGAGGGAGAGTTCCAAGGCATTCCGGTTAAACGTGCGTGGCAACCGATATTTATCCATCTCATTATCGTCGGGATTTATGTTACGATCGGGCGGCGGAGTTTTCTAGGTTGGCTCGCTATTAGGCGAGCCAGCGTTCGTCAATTATGCGGATCATTCTTGTCGTACCGCCACCCCGGCTAGATTCGTATCTCGTCCGAGGAATAAATATACGCTGCCGTCTCTCCCCCTTTCTCCACCCTTTCCTACGCGCGTACGCGCATACTTCTCGTCGAGCGGCGAGACGAGAGATGTCCGGGAGACGGGAGGAGACGTCGTCGTTCGCGTGTACACGCGAGTTTACACAGTTAACCGCGATGTTTCCCACGCGGGCGCATTAATCAGTCCGCGATTTATACCCATTAGCCGTTTTGATAAATCAATTTGCCGGGGCGAGCGCTGGTAATTCCATGGTGGCGCGAGCGCGCCGCGCCGTGGAAATTCCTGCGCGCCGCCTTTGTGTCTGTTCGCGAGGTTATTCCAAGTTCCAAAGAGAGGGCCGGGTGCGCCGCGCGTGTATCGATATTTCAACGTCAGCGGCCGTGTTATGCGATGCAACGCGCATGCGAGATGCAAGCGCGCCTTTCCAGAGCTGGCTTCTGTCGCAGCTTTTCGACTCCCCTCGTTACGAAGTTTCGGACGGTTCGTATGCCGATTCGCGGATTACGTCGACTGCCAGTCGGGTCCAGCGTCGTTCGATCTATGATCGGGAGCGCTACTCCTTGAAATTCCCCCGAAAAACTGCGATAGTAACTTCTGTTCGAGACTCTTTTGGGTCTCTAGACTCTCGCCGTGACACAAGCGACGAATGATTTGAAACAATTTCGAATAAACTACGAAGATTGAACGATTTCAATTCTCTCTTCTACGCACAAGATCATTTGTACGCGTTAAAACACTGCCAAATCCTGAACATTTGCCGAGGAACGGAGATCAGAATCGAAGGACATCCGTCACTGTCCCTCGCTCTCCGAGGGACCGCCTTCGTTATCATCCTTTAAACTTTCGAAGCATTCTTCGAGCCTTTTATTTTTATCGACTCTTGCGTCTCCGATTCCACGCGACCTTACTCCCACTGTGACTCTCTCAGTTCCTGCCGATTCTGCATTTGTTCCCAACAACGACCCCCGAGCTCTGGATCATGCTGTCCCTAACAAGATTGTAACAGCAACGTCTCGATATTCCCCTAACGAGTTTAATTAATCCTGTCGTTATTACGCCGCTTGTATGCAAAGCTGATTGCGAGACGTCGCTCATTGTCAGAGAGTGAACAGAGGCAAGACGTGTGGAATATCGAGTGTATAGAAGACGCGTTCCTCTGGCCTTGGTCCTACTGCTGGGATCAATGAAATGTTTGAGGGACGCAATTGCGAGAGTTCCTTTGTCAATAGCTGAAAACGACTTACTTTTCTCAATCGCGGGATCGGGAAGGATACAAAGAAAATTGGCCTTATACAGAACGATTCACGTAACTTGCACAAAACTCAAATAACTTTTAAATTATGCGCCTGATGAAAAATTGTTTGATACAAATTTGTGTGGTTTTAAGGGAGACGGAATATGGCGTACGAAAATTAAATTAAATTAAATTAAATTCAAAATTTATTTTCTTAAATTGCACCATATACCTTTTTATATTGATCCTAAACCTAATGATTAGGGGGATATTTTAGGATAATTTGGTCGTCAACATTAATATATTGTCCATAAAACATTAACGTGCAAGCAAATCTTAATGCTGTATGCAGTTTTTGTCCTCGAGATGAAGTATCGTAAAATATCTTCTTTATTACTTGGAATTTAATATTCGATTTATGATGAAAACAATATATGGTCCAATTAAAAAAGATAAAGATGACCTGGAAATTTCGAAACCCTCCGACGCACATAAAAAGTTGATACGTCGTATGTTGAAACCATACAACTTTTGTATTAAACAATTTTTCATTGGACGCATAATTTAAAAGTTACTTCAGTTTTGTACAAGTTACGCGAGTCAGTAGCGAGTCACGATGTCAACGAGTCAACGAAAAGGCAATCATCCTCATCGTGGATTCCCAAATCGAGGTTCTCGTCGCGCCAAGGAAGGACCGATCGATTGTACAGAGATCGATCGTGCCGCGATGCGTCGAATTCGTGCGTTTCCTCCTTCTCGAGCCCCGATTCTGCGGCCACGCGCCCAAGTAAAAACGATACACGCGTCTCGACGCCATTGGTCGTTCGCTCGCGCGAAGAATAATCCGGACAAAGCGACGCGAACGCGACGTAGATTGCCACGCTCGATAACCAGAGCTCGCGTACACACCGAACGCCGAGCGTTCGCGCTCGTTTCTTTGCCTACGCGAGCTGTCACGGACACGGAGCAACTTAAAAACCGAATTTACAATGCACGCGAGCATCTCTTCAGAGATTTTATTACTTTTTAGCCTAACTTTTCTTTACAATTAACGAAGGACTCGGAGTTCGTTAACTCCCGTTTAACACTAGAATAAATTGGATATTTTACAGATGTAAAACAGTATGTTTTTACAGATTTAAATGATTTTACGTAAACAAAAGCTCGTGTGTTTCGTTGTATTGCAAAGTATTTTTATGATCACTGAAAGTGATTTTAGCGGGGGTAACCCAGGTGCAACGCTGATGCAACGAAAATTAGCGATTGGTCGATTTGGGTCACGTGATTCGTGAGGGGGCGTGGCGTAGACCTCGAATAGGAGTAGCGTTGTCTGGTACCGAGCGATCGCGCCTGTAATTTGTTTTCTATCGATTCAAATGTTTGCGTATCGATAAAATTTTATGGCAAAAAAGTCGTCT
Source organism: Melipona quadrifasciata (assembly GCA_001276565.1). Classification (NCBI taxonomy): domain Eukaryota; kingdom Metazoa; phylum Arthropoda; class Insecta; order Hymenoptera; family Apidae; genus Melipona; species Melipona quadrifasciata. The sequence continues at coordinate 812,894 of KQ435744.1, forward strand.
TCATTTCCTAGTCATCCTAGACTTCTCGGCTACAAGTCGTGCAGTTTTTTTTTTTTTCTACTTTAATTTTGAAATTTTACATTTTACATCGCAGTGACGGTTGTTCTAGTGTCAGCAATTTCGTCGAGCTACGAACGTTCGGGCAAGGTTGCCGAACACGATGTCGAACGACGAACGGGCGAAAGATCGCAAGGTCGCGTTTGCATAAACGTAGGCTGGCGATGCGCTGGACGGAACAGCTGGGACGAAGAACGTCGATGTTTCACGGTCGGGACGATGTTTTGCCGCGCTGTGAATGCCGCCAGGGTAAAGGGTTGTTGGTTTTATTGCTCGCTGGCTCGCTCGCGCGAGCGGGATTCTCGTCGCGGCGCGACGTTCGATTCGTTGGGAATGCAAAGCGACAGTTGTCCGGCCGAGGATTGTACGTCGCTTGCGAAACTCGATACTACGCTGATGACATGTGACGCGTGTGACTCGAATGATGAAAGGTGCTGATTTAGACGTACAGTCCAACCAACTATTAGATACTCTGGATCGTCTTCGCAATTAATTGATAAATTTCGCGTTGAAATTTATCTTCGCTCGTGAAACTGTTCCAGATCCAATCGAAAAACTGAACGAGCCACCGTGCAAATTTAATCGCCAGAGCGTGTTATTAGAGGAGCGAGCGGAGGCCGTATAAACCACGGAGAGGTGTCCATGGGTGACGTCTCTCGACAAGCCGGTACTTCGGGCCGGTACACGAACTCTGTGCTTTAATGGGCCGGTTCTGTCTCCGGTGCATCCTCGCCTCGTTTCGCGTCCAGCGCTTTTCTCGTGAGCGCACAAGCGCCTGAAAGCCACGGCGGTCTCTCATGCAAATGACATTGACCGCCAGGAAGGAGGTTATCCGCCAATTAATCGAGCGCCGCCGCCGCCGCCGCCGCCGCGTAGCCCGTCAGTCTGTGCCCTTCGATGCGCGTCCAGGCGCGAGATATTTCCCCCTCAGCTCGAGAGCGGATCCTCTCCGGTTATTAGCGTAAAGAACACCAATGCACGCCACTGACCTTCCCTGCTCTAATTATATTCATTTGGTGGAACCTTGGCTCGGGCTCCAACCATCGTTCCAGCTCCGAACTGACGGAAAAATCGCTCGTCGACTCTTGACGCGGTACAGAAGAGACTCGCCGCGCGATTTCTCTCTCTTCCCCTGCATGCCTGTCCGTCGTTCTCCGCCGATGCCCGCGAGCTGCTCTCTGATACGACTATGATACGAGGGGTTTAAATGGAAAATTCTCCCTTTCCGTGAGAGCTCGGTGAAACGTTGTCTGGCGGTTGAGTAGGACGTTACGATGAGTGGACGGGTCGTGCAGGATGTACGATACGGTACGCTGCCTTCGAGAGGTTCCTAAGGAGATTCAAAGAGACTCTCTTTGCGTACTTTGCAACGTTGTGTTTCAGCCTCAGACGAGGATGGTGCAACGAGGTTGAGATATTGTGTTTGAAGTAACATGTAGAGAATGAGTGTCTAATCTTCTCAGCCTCATTGGCCAACAAAAATTTGAGGGCCGCACATAATTTACACATTTCTTTTATGTTATTTACGAGGATGTTGAAACAACTTTTATAGCGAAACGATACACACGACCTGTACCCCAGTACACGATTCGTCTCATTGAAAGGCCCAGAAGCAACTCTTCTAACTAGGAAACGAAGACGACCTTTTTGCCATAAAATTTTATTGATATGCAAACATTTGAATCGATACAAAACAAATTACAGGCGCCAGACAAGGCCACTCCCACTCGAATCACGTGACCCAAATCAACCAATCGCTAATTTTCGTTGCATCAGCGTTGCACCTGAAGAGGCCCGATTTTCTGGGTTAGGTTTAAAATCACTTTCATTGCTAATACGAAAATTTTTAACGAAAACACTGAGCTTTTATTTCTTCAGATAGCAGTTGGTCAATATCTGGCTTGATACAGGTAATAACGGCAATTTTGTGTGCTTCATATGGGGAAAAAATCTGTTCGCGGTTAAAATTATTCAAATAATAAAATTTTTCTTCAATTATTTCAATTTTGATTAAACAGCGCGGACCGCATGAATAGGACACGCCTGTTCCGAGAGTTTTAGGTAAGTCACAGGTATTTTAGGTCAGTCGATATTTTTCCAAGAAATTCTTAAATTCTTCAGAATTATACGGATAGTTTAGTCTGATGAACGTTTTCATATCTCACTGACAATGAGTGTAACTTTAATTAAAAATTAGCGACCTGGAAAACCAAACAGAAAAATATTTCGCGCCGATGTGCAGGCTTCCTTAGGTCTAGCTCTACTTCATCCACAGCGGAACGTAAAATTTATCTCGGCGTCGAGCGTTATTTATCTCGGTGACAGTGCTCTTTGAAGACGCGCGTTTCGCGCGAGCAAGTGGCATTGATACGCAAGGAACGAGGGAAACGCGAGTGTTTCGTTGGGAACGTCGTAATTCGTGCACGCGCTTGCGCGACTCGGATAATACATTCCCTCTTTTCTCTGCCGTGGATCTTGCATTGCCCATACGTCACTGTATCCCTTGTAACAGTTTACAATGCGCGGGAGAAGAAAAATTAAACTACACGCGATGGAACATCTGCACGGGGAACTTTTTTTCGAACAGTGGCATATGTCTGACAAATCTGGGCAATCTCGCTTGTAGATCATATTTCACTCATCAAGACGCGCTTTATTATCTAGATTTATGATCGTCGGTTCTAGGAGGGGGGCAGTTTGGTTTCGCCATTTGCGGCTGTTACTCTTCTCGCGAGCAGCCTGATAGAGAGATGGAGCGATAGAGTACTCGCCTGATGGCGAAATTTCTCAAAGTGAAATGAATCAAAATAAATTCCTACGGGAATATTATTACGACGCTTTTCAATAAATATCCAAGAGTGTTTAGTTTCGCCATTAGTTTCGGCCGTTACTCTTCTCACATGAATAGCCCAATCAATTTCTTGACGAACGCGAAATTTCCAAGTGAAATGTATCAAAATAAATCCAAGAGAGTTCAGTTTCAATCAACTGTTCGACCAAGTATTTATCGCGATACTTTTCAATGAATGTATATCTAATTGCAAAAGAAAGGAATTCAGATTCGTCGGATTTACGACTGTTAATTTCCTCGCGAATATCCCGATCAATCTCACGAGGCAGAGTACCGAATAAAATTCTAGAAAATTATCTGGCGAGTAAAGATTCCCTCCGTTCCCTCTCTCTCAGGGAGCTAGCATTACGAAAGAGTATGCGGACGAGCTGGACGACGCGGAAGTAGTATCGTATTCGCCTGGACGTTCCGCGTCAGCTCCGGTCAGAAGTCACGTCTCTCCGGAATCAAAGATTACGTCGTGACTCGGTTGAAGCTCACGCGAGGACCGTCACGATTCCCCGGCAAACGCCATCGCGTCATAGACGTAGCCGCGCCAGCTACTTAGGCGATCGCCGGCTCGCACGTCTCCGGACACGACGATTGAAAATTGTCGGACACGTTCGCAGAACCAACGACTGTACAGTCACATACCATGGAAATGGTATTGTGGCGAATAAATAATCAGAGGCAACGAAGCAAAAATTCATGATCGGACCAGGCGCTGACCTCGTTCCGCGAGGTGAACCACCTTGGAGAGACTGTAACAACAAACGGAAGTCGAACCGACCGATTCCTGATCTTGCGCGTAAAGTATACGATCGGTATCTATGAAACTGGAATTGAAAACGAGCGTGAAATGCATAAATCGTCGCGTCTCAATTCCGTGGTGAAAGGGAAGGTAAGATGATCCAATAACGGAGAGAGGAGCCAAGTGGCTCCGACTAATCGGCACCCAGGGAAACAAGCCGTGGCCGTAATTACAACAATGCCGTCGATAGCACGGAACGAAGCGAATGCACTCGGCAAACAAATCAACGCGCAGAATGTAATCAAGTGGTCAGGATCCCTCGTCTGAAAACGCGGCCGAGCGACCGCTAACGCGGAACGTGTAATTTCACCGCGAAAGAAGAAACGTTGCTGCTCGAAGCAACGACAGGGAATAGAAACTCGCTGAAAGCAATTGAACCAACCTCTCTACTCTCTGCTGAACTCCTTGCCAGCCTCTCCCTCTCCTCCCCCCCCTCTCTCTCTCTCTCTCTCTCTACTCGGCAACTTTGTAATTACAGGATATCTGGAAACTCCGACACTGGGCGAGCGACTTTGTCTTACCTATATTCCCCGTTCTCCAAAGTACATCTCCCGTCGTGTACTCTCTCTTTCTTCGTCCATCCTCTCCTCCTTCCCCCTTCCCCTCCAACCCAGAGCTCACGCAGTCCGAAGAAGCGGGACAAGCCGATAATTTAGCAGTCTTGTTGTTCCTTGGCTGCCGACTTCTCGCGTTTTACATGCTGAAAGCCACCGTGATCCCGGCCGCTTTATACCTACGCGTGTTTCCTACTCGCTCCATCACTTCGCCTCAGTCTCGCGGCGCGGCACGCCGTGGACGACGGTTTTCGCCGAAGCGCAGTTTCGATTTCCACCGTGTTCTCCAGCCTCTTCCCGCCCCGAACCCTTTGCTCGCTCCCATTACTCTGCCGTTGCCCTCGCGGGACGAACCGCGATTTACGAGTTCGGCCGAAAGCACGACGATTGCGGGTGCTGACTTGCTTCGCGCGAGGAAGGATATTGCCTGGTCCTGCTAGCGGTGGCAAGCTTTTTGGAATAACGAAGGAGAAACGCAGCGATTTAATTATTATAGCTCGACGTACTTTTCACCAGTTGGATGAAAACGCTGTTGACAATGCGTGTGGGGGGTGAAGATAAAAGTTTGTGAAAGTACGCAAAAATTTAATAGACACGCAAGTGCTGTCAAATAGATCCTTGGAACACCGGAGCCGAGACGGATACTGACAAGGGACTTCTCTCTGCCTCTCCTTTCCCGCGTTGCGTCTTGACTGAAAATATCGAGTCTTCGCCGGAATATCCTACCTGAATGAACACAGAACTGAATTCAGAACAGTAGAATCTACTCGCCCGCTCTGTACGTTCCTGTTCCACGAGGAGCACAAAGAGCCATCGCACCTACGATCATTGTTAGCTAACAATTTGCCGATACGATCGACGAACGATCGATCGAGGAAAGAGAAAAAGATGGGAATTAATAAGAAATCGCAGCGGCGCGAGGGGCGTTTCTATCCGTGGAACGAACGACACGCGAGATCCGCCTGCGAGATAACGCCTCGATTATCCCGCGGAAAATCTCACGATCGCGCGTCATAAATTACTTGTGTAGACTCTATCGCGTTCCACGGCGAATCGGGGCCAATGGAAAGAAACGCCGGTTTCCAACTGGATCTCGCTAACAAAAATTTCGTATCCTGGCGCGGACATCGTGTACAGATACTGTTGCTATCGACGAAACTTTTATTTTCGAACCAACGTGCGACTGTGATTAACGATTAGAGTGGATGACATTAATTTAACGTCAACTCGATTCTTCGGCGTGCAAATTTCCAGTCTGTCCAAACTCGTAGAATTTGCCAGCTCGTGTAACATTGGACGTCCTTTCTAACCTATAATCTAAACGCGCCAATAACAGGGTGCCATTAATCTTCCCAAACCGCGTTAGTTTTTTCGGTCGGTAAAGAAGCTTCCGATCTAATTTACACTTTCTCACGTCAGCGGAATTAAATCACGACAACGCGCGGCAACGTTGGCTGATTTATGGACACGCGCAACCTAACCTAAACCCAATAAATCACTAAACGTTATAACAAAGCGACGCAGCTCATTATACGCCGCGAGCTACGTTCCACGGGGGGGAAAAAAAAAAAAAAAGAAAGAAAAGACATTCGTCCCGTTATTTACGCGATGTCTCTCGTGTCGGTAGAGTCGGTAGGAAGAAAAAAAGAGAAAAAAAAAAGGAAAGAAAAGAAAATGGCACGATTGATTTACAATGACATCTACGGACGTAACCAACACGCCTGCAAACGCATTTGCATCGTATGGCACCGTACGAGCCTTTTTATTCGAAGACTCCAATTGGCCAAGGTCGCATGCATCGACCGTAACCTTTGTAGTTGGAAATTTATAACCACGAATGGCCTTGTCAGCTGGTAATCATGCTGAACAACGAAGCACGCGCGCCTTCGCCTTGTAACGTTCGATCGTTCCTTCGAGCACCGGGCAGAAACGTAGTCATCGCGAAAAGAAAAGAGCCTGCTATACGAGGAATAAATGACGAGCGTTTTTTTCTTTTGTTTTTTTTTTTTTTTCTTCTTTTTTATACATAATACCTCTCGAGTGACATGGAATAAATTCGAAGACGAACGAGCGACAGAGTATGGCATCGCGTTATTTTCTAGCTTTATACACTATGTTTAAATACTTCTCATCAAGTTAAAAAGGCCGTTATTTAATATTAAAATAATTCCTCAAACTCTCGATATCAATTTCGTACATTCTACGTTCTCAAATTTTCCATTGGGTCTTTGCCATCGTATGGCACTGGGATCAGAGCCATCGTTAAGCCCCCCATCGTTTCGTTTCCACCGTTGCCGATCCTTTCCCTTCGGTTTATCCTTCGGTCGAGCACAGCGCGCATAAAACGAAACGAAAAGCAGCGCTAACGTCCGCGCAATAGCGCGCATCCTTCTCCTTCCGCCGCGAGAAACCGTAAACCATCAACCTTTGACTCTCGTAACTCACTCTCGTTCCGTTTGCAAAGGCCTGCGGCCCGCACGTTTCGTGATTGATTTCCAAAGAACGACCAAAGAATAGTTATTAACAAATCTCTCTCTGTTACACACTTGAGAAATACCCCGCGATTTCAGATCGCAGCGATAAACAATGCGAAGGAAAGGTGAAATTGCTTCGAGACGAAGATGAAAGAGAGACACGTATCCGCGCGATCCACAATGAGAGCAATCGGAATTTCAAAGCGTACCGACAGCTGCATAATCGTCTCATAACGAGATACCGGTCACGAATGAGTCCGCCGATCGACTGCGACTAACAAACCGCCCGCCGACTCGATTATTGATTAGAAACTGGAGGATCGTCTCCAGTCTCGGACTCCACGGCGTTTTAACGATCGTTGTGCTTGGATCCGTATGCACGGATCCGTATGCATCAATCGCGTCGTCGTAAATTAACGACGTCCACCGTCCCCCAGACGAGAGACCTGTTAACGACCTGGCGCAAGTAACACGTTTTTTAATTTTACCGCGCGTCATTAAATAGCTGAAAAAAGTGGAACAGTTTGAGCACTTGTCGTAAGAAACACAAAGACTTTTCTATTGGCAGAAAGTGTGGTAATTACATTGGTAGAAATTTCGAGTCAATGTCGTTTTCGGAAAACAACGAATAGTTTGTACAGTGCTTCTGTGTACATTTTCAGACTCGTTTCAAACCTCACTCTAAGATATAGTGTACTGATAATATAAAATACTAATATAATATACTGATAATATAAAATATTAACATAAAATACTAATATGACACTATATAATATAAAACACTAATATAAGATTATATACTGACAGTCGAGTCTCTCTTTCATTGCAACTAATAAAAACTTCAGAGTGCTTCTACTCGTGAGCAACTGTATAGACCACACGAGATAACATTTCATTGATAAATAGTCGACGCCATCAACTTTTCGTCGACGCAGGATTCGAATTGCAGTTTACGCGACACCCAAGACGAAAGTGCAACAAAGAGAAGACGAGCGTACGTTTTTTTTTCATAAATAACTTTTAACGCGACATTCAATCAAAATACACGAATTTCTTTCCACTTTCCACGTTCAATTTGTTTTGCTCTTCGAGGGATGAGATGCATAGTGTCCAAGAATCTCAGCACATCATTTCGTTGTTTTCTTAAATACTTTTTATTGGAAGTGTCCTACTTTACCCGAGTTCAACACCGTTATTTCTATGTACATAATATTTCATTTCATTTCATTTATTACACAGAGATTGAAAACTGACACTGCTGTTCCCTTCTCGTAAAATCTTACAATCGTCGAGATAATTCAATATTTCCCGCATGACACGACGTGTTGCAAATAATAACAACAAACAATGAAAAGATCGTTTAAAATTTGAAAAGACCGCAGAAGAGCGAACCCGTGAGTCCAAAGAAACAAATTCAATCGAGGACTGAAGGAACGACGCGAATAAACGTGACGGTGGCAATAATTTTTATTTACGAGCTCGTTAATTGACGGTTCTAGAAAAAAAAGAAAAAAAAGAGAAAAAAGAAAGGAAAAATCATAGCTGTATCGAGAGATATCAAAACGTACGCAAGTACGACTGAGCTCGATAATAGACTAAGTAGACTTGGTCCGATAACTAGCTTGACTGGTTCGCCTCTGGCTGTGATTGCGCTTGACGTTAGAATAATTACAACCGTCGGCCGTCGAAGGAAGGCAGCGCGGACGCTTGGCAGCTACAGTTACTTTGTCAAGTGGTGAATTTTTGCAAAGAAAAAAAAAAAATGAAAAAAAAAAAAAAGGAAGAAAAGACACACCGTTACTCGTCCCCGGCGTTCTAATCTCGACGCGTCGTAGGAAGAAGCTCTTCCTTGTTTCTGCTCTCTCCCACGCAAACCCGACCGCAATTCTCATCGAACGACAGAGCGATAAAACCGACGCGTGTGAAGCGCAACAGATCCCAGATTCGTTGAAACGAATTCAATTTGAAATTTAAATCTGAACATTTTTCACGCTTAAGCCACTCTCAGCCGATACATCAGAATGTATCGCTACTGCGCGTTTATCTCATTTATCGTGTTTATCGCATTTATCGTGTTTATCTGGTTTTTAACAGAAGACGTTTTCGATTCACTTCCATTATCTAAATCGTCGAGACTCTCCGATGGACCTCGGCATGTAAATCTCTCGTAATGGACTTATCAGTTCCGCGCAAATAGTTAACATGCGCTGCAAGAAACCTGCTCGTTACCCCGTGTTGTCTCACCACGAATTTGCACAATCCACGCGCGATTTAAACAAACATGAATGAAAACAAACGCGAACAGGTCTCCGATAATGAGACACACCTTTTTTGCATTTCGCGGTCGTTTTGTTGCGAGCGAGTGTGATTCGAAGCGTGATCTCGCCGGGCAGGTATTAAATTCGTATCGGGGCGACCGCAGACTCCATTTGCTTTCCATTCCCCCCCCCCCCCCCCCCCCCCCCGCCCCCTCTCCCTCCCCTTTTTTTTACCTGGCTCTCTTTACGGTCGTGCGCGTGTACCACAGTGGACCGTGATCGACGGTGTCAGACGGCGTTAATTGAAAACAATCGTACGTAAACGAGCGTAATCCACGCGGCGCGGATCTTAATTACACGGTGCACTTTTTCCGCGCGGCGTGTCGGAAACGAGAGTGGAAACGACGATATTAAACGATCCACGTCCGCAGATCACGTAAAAATCTGCTTCTTACGCGGCTGCTCGTAAAACGCCGGAGACAACACGGCGAATCTGTTAACGCGGCAGAAAGAGGCACTTGTTTCTTTTTTGTTAGCAAGCAAGGATACGAAGCAAGATTGAAATTATTATTGATCAACTCTACTTTTTACAAAGTCCCCGATCTTAATACCTTATTTATTTTCTAGAGCCTGTTCGTCGCATCAAGTCTCGACGACGAACATTGGCAAAGTCTGATCAAGCCAAGACTCCAAATGTTCTGAAGACACTCGTCCAACTTGATAATCACAGTCGGGATAAAACGATTCAGATTCCTGTCCTAGGAAACAATTTCGAACTCGAGGCAAAGGCATTAATCACGTTAAAAACGTCGGTATAATCGTCGTTGCAGGGGATATATGCCATGGAAGACATCGTTGGTCTCATTATTATCTCCTGCCAGATATCTCGGTCGATTAATCGTGGCCACGATTATCAGGCGCACCGCTCGTTTTATCACTCAACACGCGAATAGGCATCGCGCTACGGGCGGCCCCTGCTGCTACAGAGACTGATTGCAAGCCACGTTTGCCTATTTCCTTCGCTACGACAATTGGACCACGCAAGAAAAGGAATTTCGAAAAGTGAAACTTTCTCGCCTCCGCGATTGTTTATATACCTCCGGTTCGTAATAGGAAAGTAATTACCAACGCATAAATCCACCCGAGGTGGAAAGTATCTTCGGCGCGTCCACCGAGAAATTCCAATCTGTGAACCGCAAGCCGATGTGTCGCGTGCTTCTCGACTTTGCTGGGTTCGTTCGTCTCCTATCCTCTCTCTCTCTCTCTCTCTCTCTCTCTCTCTCTCTCTCTCTCACACGATCTATCCGCCGTTTTATCCGCAACGTCGAACGTCGAAAACCAGGAAGGGATTTGAGGGACTATCGCGATGTAAGAGACGAAGCAGTTATCCTCTTAACCCTCAATTACTTAATTAGCAATATAAACCGTGGTATCGAACGGCCCCAGAGAACGAGCACATACTTTATAAGGCAGTTGCATCTCGTGGTTGCGGACTTATCGGTTCGAGTGGGGCAAGGATTAACGGTTGTACGGTCCCAGAGGCTGGATGTAGGGTTCTTCAACCGGGACACGAGAACGAGCACATATATAATATATATGTGTATGATTTACTTGGAATCTGTGAGGTAACCTACCTAAACCAACTGATACAGTTGCGTTGGAAATATCGATCGAGCGGATATAGGGTGAACAGAGGAACCAGGGTAGATAGTACTCGCCCAAACGTGGAAGAAAGTCCTCATAAACATGGGTCGAACAATTAACAGTGTCAAAGTTACGTAATAGAAACGTGAGAGTATTCTTTTTTAAAAATTTACAAATTAATCATGTACAGCACATCCTGCCCAATTCTGACGGATCGGAGGCTCCTCTCCGGTCGGTCGAATTGATCGAAGCGCATTACTCACCGCCGCGAACACGTTTCTAACCGACCGTGATTCTAACAGCGGTAATATACTCCGGCGGCTCGGTACACCGCGCCGTTTGCATCGATCACGTCCGGCGTATCGACGAGTCGACGAAATAGTAAAGTCGACGGGAGGTCGGGCGAGGGTTGCGCGCGGATAATCCCTGCGGCGAACACCCCGTGCACCGAGCGACGAAACGAGCCGCCGATGAATAGAGAAGAAGCCTACGAGAGGGCCCGTGGTCGTATTTAAATCGGTCTTGGGACGTAATTTACGACTTGTCGCTGCAGCCGCTTAACTCCAAAACGCACGCGTCATCGTAAATTATTAGGCGATGACACGACTCTTTTTTTTTTGTTTTTTTTTGTTTTTTTTAACGTGGCGATGCGAGTTGGAAGAAGAGCGAGATTGCTCGCGCAATTGGACGTTGACGAAGTATTCCGCGGTAAAAGCTGTGAAAGTATATCGAGAGCACAGAGTTAATGACGTCGGGGTTATCTGGTACTTCGATAGCAGAGCTATTAAGACAAACGCGGTGTGATTTTTTGTTTTCGTTTCCGGGGCTCGACACGCGATCGCGAAGAAGCCTAACGAGCAGACCACGGATTTTGACGCGTTCGTGGAAAATTCATAGGCACGAAACTACACGAAGTGCGTGTAATATGAGAAAATATATCACAGTGCTTTTTCCGTAATATTTGAGAAGAAACACAATTTTCTACCAATCTTTTTAATTACATTCTCCAAAAAGTACGATTCTGCACAATCTACCAACGAGTGTGGTTAATTGCCAACTCCATTTCCATTCAGAAATTCAGAGACTTGTTTCGAATTCTGTTCTACGATTGATTAAATGACAGTTCCGATGATTTGTTACCTCGTTGTCCGCGAACAACTCGATGGCGAACGAGTTTGTCGCAGAGATTCGCCGTGGCATTTGTGAAGAAGGAATCGGTAATTCTCTCTCCACGACACTTTTTCGTTCCGTGTACCGATAACCACACGTACGACATTAGGATGCCAATAAAGTATGGTTCAACAGTCGTCGTGTACGATAGAATTTTAACGTCAACCAGCTAGAAAAGGAACAAGTGAATTCCGCTTCGCGGAAAAGTATAATTGGATTTGTCAGGACATCCCGGTACATTGTATCGTTTGCTCTTTTCCCTCGGTTTTACGACGTCCTCTGGCGAATCGTAATTTCCTTTTATTTCGCATCATTGACTCTGTCTCTCTTCCCTGAGAGAGAGGTTATACTTCCTCCGGTGAAATCGCTCTTGAATATTATAAATACGACGGCACGATGAAGAAGACGATTAAATGGAATGTTCCATCGGAATTGTAAAAGTCGATACATCATCGTTATGGGGTATGCATGAGACGCATACGAAATGAGAGCATAAACGATCGAGTAGCTATCTGATGATATATCATTTTACGTTATTTAATTCAATCCAATTTAAGGTATTAAATAACGTAACTTTGTTTCATATTCCCAGTATCAATGATTCATCTCGAAAATAACGAATTTATCTTATTTCAATTAACTAATAAATTTCTCAATAGCGACTGACATAAAATCGACGGTGCGTGCATCTATCTTTCAACAGCGAAGATGTTATTTATCACATTCAGTGAATGACTACATGTGGCAGATGGAAAATGTTTGAATTGTATAATTGAATAATTAGATTCAAACATATGTGAAAATATTACATATACAAGTGTTTTTCGTGATACTAGATTTAGTATCGTTTCGAACGTTAAAGTTTTCACTTTACAACTTGTTTTCCATTCGCCACTTTGTCGAACGCTGAGTATTAAGATTGAACAACACAAATTCACGAAATTCCGTCGTTTCGTCCTCTGATCTTAATGTTCAAAGTTCAAAAAAATGGTGACAATGTCAATCTTCAGGATCATAGGAGAGACCTAGTTAGTGACGAAAAGAACTTTGTTAATTTTGAATCTATCAATTTTCGAGAGAAAGGTATCTTTACACGTCACGCTTTCAAACGAGACCAAGTGGATAGTTACACCATCTTCTTTCAAAAAGTCAACGTCAGTTTCAACGATTGACAATTTTTCATTGTCACTGAGGCTCCTCGCTGCGTGCGAGTAGACGGCGAAAGAAAACATTCGAAAATGCATCAACTTCGTTAAACTGGGCGATGCAAAGTGGCTTCGCTGTCGTTAACCCGGTTTGTTAGTATAATGAAGCGTGAGTTAGTATAATGGCAGATGTTGTCGAAGCGGAGGTTGATTGGCTCTGTTTGGACTTGCGTCCAATCTCTCGGGGGTATAGATTATTTCGAGAGTGATTGTTGAAAAGAACATTTGCATACCGCTGGTTGTAGCAAGACGTTGGGCGTATAAATCATTCTTAACTGATCGAATATTACCAAACAGCTTATTGTCGATTCATGGTAAATCTCCGACTGCGAGACGGCCAGGCGTATCACGGGACGACAGAACTTCAAAATCATATAATTGAAGGTTTTGCCGTTGAATTTCGAGCGTGGCATTGCTGTCGTTAAACACTGACGTCTGTTGAATCTTCCAACAGAACTTTAAAGCGCTCGTAAATCGCGGTTGCAGGTTACGGCGCTTAAGATTATTTTCGATTTTCCACTGGCGAAACCAATTATCGGATGGTGCTGCCTGCTCCTCGATATCGAGCGACACGCGATCGTTCGATGCTGATCCAACGGATAATCGAAATCAGATAATTGAAATTCGAAATTTTAACGAGCGTTCGCATTTGTAACGAAGCACGAGCTTCAACGGAGTGAAACTCTCGAAGTCGTCGATAATTCACGCGACATTTTCGACCAACTTCAAAGACAGGCAACGTGATGTATTTCGTGTCCGTTTAATCACTGTTTTGTTAACTTTGTAAACAAACTTTTCAAACAGATTTGTCAATTTGTATATTCCATTTGATATATCTTTCAATCAGTTTAGATCATCAAAAGGAGAGAGTCGACCGACTGTGAGTTGTAAAAAAGAAGAGAACTCTTCTAAGAGAAGAGTTTATTCAAATTGTGACCGCGTAAATTAGTCGATCTGTGTTCAGCCATTGTTATTAAGTAAATATTATTTACATTTAATCTCCACGGATATAAGACGAGAAGGTTGATTTCTCTTGTAAAATGTCGCGGATTGTGAGTTCTCGATCCGGCGCAGTGTGTGACGGCGCCGGAAGAACCCGACGTCCCACGGATTTGTTCCATGTAGCGCGTTTTTGCGTTCCCGCCGGAAGATTGGAAGTTTTTCGCCGGTGCGGCACGTAGAATTTCACGCTGCGACACGCTGGTAAAAACGCACCGCGCAATCTGCCGATACCACTTGTGTGGGCATCCTCTGCCCCCACCCCCCTTTCTGGCTTTGACACGCGGCCACTCTGCCAAGTATGAATCCTGCGTTTTAGAGCGCGAAGGCCAGATTACGCGTGAATAATGTCCTCCCCCTTTTCTCCTTCCACTTGGCGAGTAGTTTACCAGAGATTTACGCGACGCGGATCCCCCGCAGTGTCGGGGAGAATTGAAATTCTTAATCGGCGCTCACCACCGAGTCGTGATTCGCCTCGAACGCTATTTTAACCAGAGTCTTTCCCGCGATGACAAAGATCATCTCGCGTTAACTCCGGAGTGACGAAATTTCACCCGTGACAAACAACGAACGCTCGAGTCTAACTTCGAAGAAGCGTCGAAAACGTAAATCCCATCGCAAGTCGCCTGGTCGTTGAGGCAACACGAGTTGGAACTCTGATCGGTCCGAGTTCGAGCGAATCCTACCCAGGCTAATCCGACCGAGGGTTAAGCAGACGAGGAGGGAACGGAAGAAAAATATCAGGGACACGGGGAGACAGGCGAGCAACGTGGAGGAGAGAGAGAAAGGGATGGAAGGTCGGAGAACCTTCGGGCGAAGGAGCAGATAAGAGCGAGGGAAGTGAACAAAAGGACCGAGAGACGACCGGTGGCCGGAGCTCTTCCTCGACGTCATTTGTAATACCGAATGGCCTAATGATGCGACCGGTCGTGACAGGACGGGGGATAAAAGTGGAAGCGTGCGATTGCGGGGATTCGCCGTGGGTATGCCGTGGTACGTACCTACGTACCTACGTACACGTGGTCGAGTACACGGCCGTTCAGCGTGTCCCGATGATTGTTAAGGACCCAATCTCCCGGCGAATACTTTGCCGCTCGTAATGGTGATTTGTTGGATCGTAGAAACGGAGGCAACTCCTGCGACTTAATCGCGAGCAATTTTTGCACGCTGCTTATTACGAGAGGGGGGCAGAGGGGGTTGGAGGAAGGGTGTACTTGGAATATCATTCGCCGGCAAACGCGTGGCGAGTTGCCTAGCGAACCTGGCATTCTTTCCTCGTCGATCGACGATCAGGTTTAATATCCCAAATTGTGCCCGATCTCGTCTTTCTCTTACTCGAGGCTAATTATTGCTAACGCTTTCTCGTTCGTGAAACCGAGTGTTGGTATTTCGCTATCTCCGAGTCTCGTCAGTAACCTGACGAATCTGAACGAACGAACGACTCCGTCTCTCTCACTCGAGGCTAATTATTTTCAACAGCTTCTCGTTCACGAATCCGAGCTGGTTCAATTTTCGAGTTCCATCAATGTTGCCTGGCCAATTTGAACGGCCGAACTCGTCTCTCTATCTCTCTGTGCTTGTCTTTGTCGATCCTGCGGAACGGTTCGGTCAATCCCAGCGAACGACCCTTTAACTGGATCGCCCCGAGGTTCGAGTAAAAAGCAGCAGGAAAGTCATAAGCATTTATGAGTTTCTTCAGCGGTGTAATAAGTTTGGAATGATTGTCGTTTGTATTCCGTGGATGCGCGCGGCCGCTGATTTCTTACAGGCGGCGGCCCGCTCGAGTGGACGCGCCCGTTCGCCTAACGCTCCATTCCTCCGAGCATCATCTCGCGGTGCGTTACCGGCCCCCGATCGGCGAAAGAAGCGTCCCGTCGCCGATTCTTCCTCGCACGTCGTTCCACGGTCGTTCGCCGGACCGATCGATCGCGCAACACATTCTCGCGAGAAGGTACTTTTAACCCCATGCGCTCGACCTAAATCTAGCCAACAGCTCCGACTTTCTGACAACTGCAACGAATGCATAGTAGCGTAATAGAGCGAAAGCTACAAGAACGACGCAAGAAGAACAAGAGCAATTTCAGAAGAAATTTCTGAAGAATAGATTTCTTATTGCTTCTTTTATTGCGAAAATTTGATTGAATTTTTCCAGAGATGGAAGCTATGCGTCATTAATTTTTGCATGTTGGTAGACGAATCTCTGTTTGGAATCTACTGACAATAAAATTGTGTCCTTCGACAAACATTTTTCGTATCATCGGTCTTCGAATTCCTTTGTAATTGCATTCCATCGCCCTTTGAAAAGCGTCCCGAACGAACGAGAGAAATTTTGAAAAAAGTTGAAGCAATAAAGGCCCTTTACGGGGCACTAAACCGGCGCGACCGCTAATTATGGACGCTGGATGCTTAGGACAGGAAAGAAACGAAAAAAAGAAAAAGAAAAGAAAACGGTGTTTCGCGAGCGTGTGTCGTAAACTTTTGCCAAGCATCCGCGAGCACCTTCGTCGTAAGGCTCCCGAGTCTCTGAGAGAGAGTTTTCCATCGTAATCAGCCGCTGTCTGACCTTTGCAGACATTATCCACTAACTTGCCGTGTAATTGCCAACAAAGAGAAAGATACAAAGAGAAAGAGACAGAGAGAGAGAGAGAGAGAGAAATCGATTGTGATTGATTTCGCCTGTTCTCGTTTCATGACTTATGCAACACGCCCTTTCATTTCCCCGATACCCAGCGTCCCTGGGTACTGTAATCCCGGCTTCGTTCGAGAGCAAAGAGTCGAGAAGCCAGCAAAGCCAGCGGTGATTGCGATCGTACGACGGCACGTACTGCTGATCGGCCATAGGGACGACAGATATCCAGGAAATTGGCCCTATTATGCTTTCTTTTAATTTAACCGAGCGAACGGAACTATGCAGATGCGCTCGATTACGTTTATGTCATTTTAATTGGCGCACCGCTTTGACTTCGATTCGACGTAACGCGATCGTATCTGCGTATCGCTAATTGAAGTCATAAATTCGAGCCTTTAAACTTGTTTCAAATAGTTCATAAATCCGCGAGTACGCGCGTGTACGCAGGATGTTTTAAATTGAATGTCTCCGGATGTTTTACTGACTTTCGATCGTTGAAAGTCGAACGAAAAATATGATTATCAGTGACTGTGCGAACATCTACGCTTCTTTCCTCTTCGATTCCAACAAAAATGTACAAAAAGGCTGAGTAACGTCATCTTTGGCAAGTATCCAACTTCATTTGAACCGTGGAATAAAGTACGAATTTTTGGAATTCTCACTCGCTCGCTAATTTCCAATGTGCCGCGCGTTCATTACCGAGAGAGGGAGGAAGAAAAAAAAGGAAAGGAACGTGAAAGTATATCGAGGCACGCGTGAAATGTATAATTCCACAGGATCCTAAGAGTACCACAATTTCCGTGGCCTTGAATCTTCGGCCAGCCCCTCCGGAATAATTACGCTGCCCGAACGGACAACCGTCTGCTCGAACGGTTCTTGCAGTCATCAGTCTCCTTCGCAGAGCAAACATTAAGAAGCCGCGGTCGTTGCTTAAAACAAAAAAAAAAAAACCAACGTTCGCACCTACGAATTTCATTTGCCTTCCTCTCGCGGCCATCAACTCCCTCGCCGCTCCCGATCTCGACCGTAATCAGCTGGCGAGCGCTCGGAGATTCGCAACTTTCGAGCAACTCGAAGCCGCGATGAGAAAGGCTCGACTTCGAGGTTAGCCGTCCGGTTCAAATGAACTCGCTTCGCGGGCGCAGCTGCCATCGGTCAACGTGCAATACGCTTTGACAAGTACGACAAGTGGCGCGGATGCTTCACGGTGGTCGGCCAGACGACGGAAAAAAGAGAGAGAGAGGGAAA
>KQ435744.1:857873-881460 GCA_001276565.1 Melipona quadrifasciata
GGTATAATTTCAGCAGCAGTAGCTATACTGATTGTAAAATTTATTATGTTCTGCTTGGAATAATGGCAAAACCACACACATATACACGCACAATGTGAAAAATACGTCGTGCACGATATACTAGCGCATTGTCAGTCGTTGAGAAATTATCAAGGTTAGAAAACTACGGTCATCGTGTTCATTGCCCGCCCCCCCCCCTCTCTCTCTCTCGCTCATTCAAGTAGCACTTGAGAACGTGAATGAGAGCCTGGCAATGAACACGGAAAGAGTTAAACGTGAAAATCCTCAGGTAAAAAAGACGATTAACGCGTCTAACGGGCTGATCATTTTATTTTAATTTTCCACTTTTGGAGTTTATTTTCATGATTTAATAAATTACCGAGGTTGGTAACGAATATATTTGTTGAAGAACAAAGTGCTAAATTCAATGCAATTTAATATAAAAATTCGAGGAATGACAATGGACTTAAAGGGAGATATTGGTAAAAATACCCTCAGGCTTGCTCCGATTGCGGAATCTGCCAGTCGCGAAGTGTTTTCTCGCATGTGAAAGATACATTCTTGGCGGAATGATATTGAACTTTGATCATATTTCAAGTTTTGTTGAATATGGAAATCAAACAATAAAATATTCCGTATTACTATATGTATCGTATGCAATGAATTACAAAACAATGAAGTCGACAATATACATCCGCTACTATATCATATTAAATTTCGATATCGTGATGCAATGTCAATATTATATTAATGTTATTACTGCATTATTTCTAACATTGAAAAACCCGGTATGCAAGAACATCTATCTTGGACCAATGAATAAAATGCAGAGGAAATGTTGCTACACGCAGGTACAAAAAACACATGCCCATCAAAAATGCTGCGTAATACAACCAGTCACCCGTGTCGATTCGGATTTTGTCCCTGTGGTCGCTCATCCTACGACATGATTGAGCGTCAACAAAAAAGCATGCGACTCACGGTTAGATGCGAAGAACGTTGTCGTCGACGTTGTTCTGGTCGGAGGGGAAACGAGGGTGAAGTCCATCGTCAAATAGGAATCGTCGAATCCCAAGGAAGAAGTACAAAAATCTGTAACAGAACAATATTATAATTTATTTTTTTAAAAAGTGTTAGCCATCTGAAAAATGTTGAAAAAAAATGTTGAGAATGAAACGACAATCAAAATCAAATGTCGTTTTAGAAGCTCATCGTACGAATTACTAGTAATAGTAAATGTTATCAAATAGAAGAAGATAATTTTAATAATATTCGATAAATTATTGATAAGAAACGTGCGTCGATTGAACGCAGTTGGCCCAATGAAAGAATAATAGAATAGAAAGAATAACGATGAAAGTATTGCGTAGTTAATAGACGTTACCAAAAGAGATACGTCTTGACTTGTCGCGCAACAGGTCACGTTTGGTGAGGTGAAGGCTCGAAGAGGTTCGGCTGATTCTTAGAAAAACAAAGCGTCCTTCGAAATTGTTGACAACAGCGAGCGCCTCGTAGAGGATAAACATCTATGTACGTACGTACGTGTGCCGAACGTTTGTTTCGCTTGGGTATTCATTCATTCGTTTCACGATTTCACTGCAAAGGATTACCGAGTTCTAGCGAGAAAATGGATTGTAATAACTCTTTTAAACAATGCACACTGATCTAATCGTCGACGTATTCGACAATGCAAGAATAAATAGACGACTATTGATTATCTACAATTTCTGAACAATGTTTCCTTCTTCTACTGTTCTTCCCGCGAAAAACTTGTACTCGCGGTACATTCCAGAGGGCATAAGAAGCACTCTGGTTTTTTTAGAAGTCGGTATTTCAGAACACGAAGTTCCATATACGTAATTCTGTTCGGTGGCGAGTGTGCGTCGTCTGTGTTCTGTTAGTGATATTTTGAGGAACTTCTACCTTACCAACCATCGATACGTTACGTCTAGAAGGCAACTAGGATTTTCGAAATCCCTAGAAAATGTCAGTAATTTCAGAGAAAAATTTTAATGACGCAACAAAAATTCAAACGATTTTAATTTCTAAAAATACTTGATCAATTCCGTCGTTTCTGGTAAATCAAAATGAAAATGTAATTAGAGAACAAAGAAGACATTTAGCTCCCCTTCGACCAATAAATCTTAACTTAAAAAGAAAATAAGATGTGTCATCAACCTCTATCTATTTATGTATTAATTCATTCATTCGATCACACAGTCTCGCAAATAACGTATATCCAACGTCTCAATCAACAATTATGCATAAACGTGTAAAACACGACAAACAGGCAATTTCCCCTTACAAAAATTCCAAGAGAAGAAAGCAAACATCTCGATGAACGACAGCTTCGACAACCCAGACAAAAACAAAGGTCGGCATTCGGAAAGCTGAAGAGAAATTATTAAAATAGGAGGCTTTATCTTATCGACGTCGTCTGGCGAGTCTCGTCGGGGAAAGCGACAGGAAAATACGGATTGTTTCAGTGCGACGTCGGCACCACGAGGAAATCGGTAAGAAGCGATTGCCCGTGGAAGCGAGGGACCGCTATCATCCAGAAAGAACGGATAATTCCACGCAGCAATGAAATCCTCCGGCCACCGGAATGCTTTTCTTCTATCTTCTTTTTGAGCCGTTACATCCTGTTCCCCGTTCCCAGACCGAATTCTGCAATTCTCCGGGACGCCGACTTTCCACGTGAAATTCAAATTCGCGAAAGCTATTCTCCCGGCGATTTCAATCGTTGAAATCGGACACTTTGATTTTCGCGAGATTTCGTTGAGACTCCTATTCGCTGTTTACAATCGTAGATGGTATCGTAATGGTCTTTCCTCGAAGTGATACGTCTGATCGTAGAAGAGGAGAATGAAAATTAATTATATTTTCTTACGCGCTTCTCGAAGAGGAGAAGTGAAAGGGAAATTGATTTCAGTTGAAACTGAATCAGGGAATTCGCGGGAACCTTATTGCGTACGTGACTAATGTTTCCACGTGAGAAACGTCTGATCGGTAAGTCGTTCGACTTTACCGAATCACGGGGGTGACAAATGCCTCTTGGTCGGCATGAATGCAAAACAGCCGAATAAGGAGTAAACCAGTTTACTTCTAGTCGCAGAAACGCCTGCAAAGCACGAACGTAAAAAGTCGATGAAACAATAAACGATCTTGTTTCTGAAGTATGCTCAGCGACGCAAAATAACAATAGAAAAGAAAAAAACAGTGTTCAAAACGTTAAATCACAAATATATATAATTAATTTTATATAATAATATAATTTATTAATATTATTATTATTGCATTTTATATAATTAATTAATTATATAATTACGTGTTCAAAAGTTTCGCAGGAAAATCTCCTCGCGGAAATCGAACGCGTTTGTATCGATTTTGAGCGATGCCGGATTCGCCGAAAGAAATCTGAAACTGGATCAGTGAAACGTCAGCAGGAGAGTTGGACTTTTCCACGCTGCATCCGAAGTGTGAACCATAAAGATAGGTTTTACGGTCCTGGAGCGACTGTGCGGGGACGTCGAGAGACATCCAGACAAGGCTGCAACTTGAAGCCGCGTATCGTTGCTTCTAGACAGTTGGGTGGTTGGAAAAGATTCGATGGTGGCTGGAAAGGAGTAAGAAACTCCTGGCTGCGCGACGCTGAAGGTGCATTCACAACACCCGAGGGTATAGTTTCCTCCCTTCGCGAGATTTGCGGTGAGAAAGAACGGAACCCATTGTCCGTGGAGAAGGTTTCAGAGAATTCTTCTATTGGAATCTCGAAGACACGACACGAGTGTTAAAACGTAGAAAGCGAAGATTCTCGATCATTTCTGTTTTCTAGATAATTTACTCTATCGTCTCGTCACAATTTTAACATGTAAATGTTCCATCTTCGATGATAAGAGATCACTGATAATCCGTTCTGTCTTGTCATCAAAATTTCGATATATTTCTATATTCGTTCGTTGACCTGGCAAGCTATACGAGGTTGATTACATCGGCAGATGTAATAACTCGATATCGTAACCAGAAATGAGGGAAACTTCTGGAGAGACAACAATGAACGACACATAGCGGCGGAGAACATCGTTCTTTTATGACTGTTAGGAACTTCTACGATCGAGAAGGGCAGGGAAATTCAAACTCAGTGACTAACGCCCCGTAGCCATTATCGTGGCTCGTATTAAAAAAAAAAAAAAGAAAAAAGAAAAGCCGCCGCGAAGCTTGGGGATTCATGGCGATCGGCTCACGCGAAACGAGCAACTTCCGCGATTAGGCGATTCCATGCAAGGAAATCTCGTAAATTTTCCGTGCCCTCGCGCGCTGGAAAGTAGCCATGCATCCGCTGATTGTTAGCGTACGGTATGTCTGCTCTTCGCGTATACATTTGTTTCTTTTTTGGAAAGACATCTACAGACCTGAGAGCAAACGCGTGATGAATTGAATTTTTATTCTCGTTAGGTTAGTTTAGGTACACTATCGTGGAAATATAGATACTTGGAAGTACTTGTTCTACGATGGATGTTAGGCTGGCCAAAAAGTAGCTGTGTTTTTTTGTGCGCGTGAGAAACCAAAACTTTATTGGACGATATATTTAGTTCAATTTGTTGGATTATCTTTTGCCATCTTTCAAGTCAACTTCAAAGTTCTCAGAAGACAGTTGCATGAACGAAACTGATATCAGCAACGAAATTGAGCAAATAAATTTTAACACTAAATAATGTAATTTCAAGGTTTCTTTACCATCAGATAATTTTGTATGAGCTTGTGCAGCGTTCTTTTCCTTTTCAGAATATAACAAAAATATTCCTTGTTGATGACAATCTTTTTGCTATAAAATTTTATTGACATGCAAACATTCGAATCGATACAAATTACAGACAACGCCGCTCCTACTCGAGGTCTACGCCACGCCCCCTCGCGAATCACCCAAATCAACCAATCGCTAATTTTCGTTGCATCAGCGTTGCACCTAAAGAGGTTCACCCTCGCTAAAATCACTTTCAGTGATAAAAAAAAGACAATTACTTTTTGGCTAACCCAATACGTTCAGAAAAGGTAATTCTTCTAACACGTCAAGGCTTAAAGCGACGTCATAACGCAGGTGTTACAACGTTCCAGTTTTCAAATTAAATTCATTTCGACATACGCCCAAAGACCTCGCAATATTCAAACAGAAATGCACCGAATCGGCTGACAGACCAATCTCTGCCCACGTTCTCTTCCAGTCATTAGCCAGTCAAACCCGATCCGTAATCAATCTCCCCCGCGACCGTTGCACGGCCAACGAAACACCGAGGGCGAACGTCAATTCGTCGGGAACGTTGACGACCCTACGTAGATCTCGTGACCTGTAAAACTTTATTAGGCTGCTCCGGTCTAGATACACGGAACTTTATTGCACCGCGGCTCCATCGCGGAGCTGATCTGACTAGTCGGCGGATGAAATGAAAGCGGAGGCGGAGGCGGAGGTCGGTTAATGACATTCCACGGGCACGCGCCACGCTCGCCAGAAAAAAGTTCACGTTTTGTTGGCGCGCGCGCGGCCGTTGTTCGAGCGGGTCGTGCACACACCGAATCGAGTTTTACTTTCATTCGGTGAAAGTGGTGGCCCCACCGGTTCTCCACTGGCCGCCGCCACGAGCTTATCAGACGTACGCCGTTTTTCTTATTCTTATTCTCTCCCCCTGCACTCTGCTCAGACGTCGTTTCCACGAGGCATTTCGTTCTGCTGGAACCTTTTGCCTCGAGACTCCGTCTCCTCCTCTCCTCTTTTCCTTATTGGTCCACCGACCAAGCAGTCGGTACTGCCATTCCCTTTCCCCCCCCCCCGCCTCCATCCTCTCATCGTTTATTTTCTGTTCCTCTTTCTCTTCTTCCCTCCCGTTTCTTTCGTTTTCGTTTTCGTTTACGAGCGTGGCAGCTTGCGCATCGGGCACACAGGATGCGCTCGTAATAAAATGTTTCTCTTTTTTTCCTCCCTTTTTATTGCGCTATCCCGAGCGTAAATTCCGCTCGTAAACGCGCGCATTTGGTTTAAATATTAACGACGAAGCGGCTAAGTTGGTCTCATTGAGACGCGTGCGCGCATCGAGGGAAACTGGAACGTGCCGCGGATTAACAGGACCGCGAGCACTTGCTCGTTACCTCGTTGCCTGAGAACCCGGCGGTATTTTTCAGCGGGTCGTTATCGCGTCGTGGATGTTCTTGTTTCGTCACGTTCGTTTCTTAACTCGGGACAACCGAAATCGTAACCAGAACAATTTTTAGACTTCGTGCTCTTGGACGACGTTGTTAACCTCGTTGTTACAAACGAAAATGTTTAATATTAGAAGCCACCAATCGTAATACAATCAACAGCGAATTGCGAGCCAAGTCCAATTAGTGAAGTTCCGAAAAAGTGGGTCTCGTCGGCTGTCGACAAAAAAATCTTCTCATCTGCCTAATTGAGCTCGATACCGCCGAATTCCGACCGCGAGCAAGGCGCAAGAAACGCAAATGGACGCGTACAATGCAACGCCGCTAACGGCGGGGTACTTAATCCGGGGCTCATTTGGTTTTATAATGGACGGAGCCCGACGGATTCCTCCGAAATGAGATCTTCCTTTTCAACCCTTTCATTATCTTCTGCTTCACCCCCGTCGTTAAAGTGACGAGCTTCAAAGTTTTACAAGATTTTTTCGTTCGAACAACGCGCACGTGTGTGTGTGTGTTTAAGTGTTCGATTGAACGGAATTCTTACTCCTTTCTTTTTCTTTCCTTTTCTTCGATGTAGAAAATGTGGCGTTTGTGCTTTGAGAGGAGAGTGACGAAGATCGGTAGCGAGCAAACCCAATAATAGATGAAACTTCGAGTTTAGAAATTGAACGTTACGAAATGTTAGGGATAGAAGATCGAGTTACAAGGCTTTCACCACGCCATTAATCCTCGATGGAAAGAGCAAAGTTCTCCGAGGTAACGCGTATGTTGTCGAAGATCCGCGTATTGGCTTTTGTCGAGCGTTCGAACTTGAAACGAAATTAACGAAACTGCAAATGTAACGATAATTTTTACATAACGATTACGCAATCGCGTTGAAATAAATTCAACTGCCGTTTGCGATCGGACTGTTTCAAGTGCGTTACAATTACTTGCTCGGTTCTCAGCAGGTTCTACCAAATTTATGATTTTTGTTCGAAATTTTATAGATGTAAAACAGCGTATTTTTAATAATTCGAGTAACTTTTCGTAAAATGTAGAAATAAAAGTTCTATTATAAAGTCATTCCATTTCTTTTGCTCCAATGTCTCCAATGGGAAACTTTATGCAATTTTCCCGGACTTTGTTTTCTCTCACCTAGGACGCGGGAGTTATTTCCAAACCGGCGTCGATCTACCCTAATCGAGAGAACCGCGGCTGCACGTGCGATTTCGTCACCGGTGATTCAGTGCAACGAGGTGAACAGCCGCTTTAAAACGATCAAGTATCTTTACGAGAGGCATTAACAGTCGCGAGCGTACGTTTACGCCGAAAAATGATCGCCGCTACGTTAAAAGTCGACTGATATACGCGTTAGCGTGATCATCCGCCGACTGAAATACAATTTTCCCCGTTTAATTTACACAGGACTTGCTCCTGGAATGCCGTCGGGAAATTTATTTAGGCATATTCTCAGTTTAAAGGCCGACGAGGAGATTTTGATAAGCGGCAGTCCGCAAGGATTTGGGCTATTATCGTTAACAATCCGTGATTAATTGTCTCGCGCTTGAATACTCGATCACCGTATTATATTAAAAATATCTTACTGCGTAACCGTTTATACCTCGCCGAATCGTATTTTGCGTTTCAAATGTGAAGCGACACACACATACACATTTTCGTAAAGAGAGATTGCTTCTTAATTGCTGCTAATGCATCCACAAACACGCTCCGAAATGGTTCCCTAATGAAACCATTCCTCACCCTTGTCAAACTCTCGATTGATCCCTCGGTCGAAAAAAATTCCACCGTCGTTTCTGGAACAGTCTGCACGCAACTTCCGGCTCGTTTCAGCGTCGAGCAACCTGCGCTTGATTTCTGGACCGTTTTAGGATCCAGAGGCGACGCACGTGTGTACTTTGCCACGAAAAGAAAACACGCGTCGAAAAGGCTGCCGTTAACCATACAAACCCAACGATCACTCTTGCCTTGCCGTGTTTCTCGTGTCGATTCGTCAACATGATCAGAAGCATCACAGAAAATCACGTATGCATCTACCACAGTTCTCCTAATCCTTCGATTTTCCATGTACGAAACATTGGTCTCGCTTTGACAATTGAACGATTAACTCGGTGACTGTGCTTAGAGAGAAGCCAATCAACCGCTGGTTTTACAAAATTAAACTTACGAATTAGGGAAAAGTAAAGCAAAGTTATTTTACAAGTTTCGGAAACAATCAACATCGTAGTGTTCCGTACAGAGAGAGTTAAAAATTTCGGCTTGGAGAGTTGCAATGTTTTGTGATTCAAGTGTTTTCACATTCAAATAAGTAACATTTGTATCCTACAGTCCTTATGCAGTATTTCATCCCTTTTTTTTCACCCTTTTTTTAAATTTCATACTAAAGTATAAATATTTAATGTTTAGCAAAGTGATGCATTTGGAACAAAACCAGGTTTCTACACACAAGGAATTTTTTCACTTTTCCGTGAGCCAAACAATGTTTTCTCCAAAAAGTTTGGTCATTTTCTTGTCTCAATAAATTTCACCCTACCTTCGTCTCGTACGAAAATCGTCAACGTCAACGTAATCAATCGTCCCCGCTTCGGATCTAAAATCGTCGATGGAGCCACGAAGCCACGAATTACAAACGACGTTCGCACATTTCATTCGCGTTTTTCTCGTCGCTTTTGCTTCGCTGCTTCCTTCGCTCGTTCGAACTGTCCCGTTCATTTTTGCGCGACTCGTTGCAAACGGTCGACGAGGCGCCAAAGATATAATATACGGCGTGTCGGTCGTGGCTCTTTCGTCGGTACCGCGCGACACGGCCGTGTCGAGATATTTTTCAAACTCCCGCCGCTGACGGCGCGATTAAAAACCAAAAGGAAAGAAAAAGAGAAAAAAGTGAAATTAGGCCGCCTCGTGCGTTTACCTCGCGGTCTATTTATTAATTGTACCCTCGAAATCCGCTCGATGATGGACTTTCCTTCTCGCGCGACGATGAGCGCGATTTAGGACTGTCACGCCGGTTGGAAAAATGCGCGGTGGAATCTGGAGCGAGAGGGACGCACTGAGGTGGAAACGGAAGTTGCAAATGAAGTGACTTATCGTTCACGCTTTGCGGTGAAATCGTTTGCGAGAATTTTTATGATAATTACGTAGGAATCCAGATTCGGTTCAATCCTAGTTGAGCCCCCAACTTGTACCCCAGTACGATTCGTCTCACTGAAAGCAACTGTTCTGACTAGGAAACGAAGACGACTTTTTTGCCATAAAATTTTATTGATACGCAAACATTTGAATCGATAGAAAATAAATTACAGTACCAGACAACGCCACTCCTACTCGAGGTCTATCCCACGCCCCCTCGCGAATCACGTGATCCAAATCAACCAATCGCTAATTTTCGTTGCATCAGCGTTGCATCTGAAGAGATTTTCACCCGATCTTCTGGGTTACCCCCGCTAAAATCACTTTCAATGATAAAATGAATATTCACGATCGATTCCTTCGTCTCTCGTATACTCACGCAAACATAATCATACACTAATATTTTACATTCTAGACTTGAGCGACGAAAATAAAAAATCCCGAAGCCTAGTCTTCGCTTTAACAACCTCGCTTTTGGACCACACGGGAGAAAGTTTCGACTGAGGTTTCCTCACTCCACAATTATAGAATCCCTTCAAAATTGCAATTCTTACGACAGTCGTAGCAACTGCAGAACTTTAAAGCCTATAACTTTCAAGCCTCGAGGTTTTACGAGATTGCCACGTCAGTCGTCGAGATATCAAAAAGTTGTTTCGACGATCCTCTTAGAGGCTATCCGATGTCTGACTGAACATTTTTGAAATACCGAGGAAATACTCTACAGGCGAGACGTGTATCCGTCTTCTGAATTGCAGATTCGCTTTTATCTCTCGCTCGACTCTCGCAACGAGCACCGCCACCATTTAGCGGAAAAATCGCCGGAGGCGAGCTGACTTCTGAGAGATCCGTAGAAAGGCAGTGTCGAGACAGTCCCATGTCTGCACGAGCGCAGGTGCAAAGCCGGCGGACGATACCTGTCCGGCCAGGCAAGGATCCGCTCTCGACGGAGGCGGCAAACGGGCGGCGGTGGTGAACTCGTGCAGAGTCGGGGCAAGAAGGGGCAAACGTGGAAACAGAGAGAGGGAGAGAGGCGGCCGGCTTTCGTCGCGGTAGCATCAGTCGCCGGCACCGCGCGATACACTGCGCTTTATACATCCACCGGTCTCGCTTTCTACCTCCCGTCCGTTTCGACGATCCTTCCAAACGACTTTCGAGAGAAAAACATCCCGATGCGAGGCCCCGCGTACCGGTCGTGAGAACCCAGAGAACGCGCCCACCGCGAATTTCTGCCCGTTGGAACGAAATTCCAGATCGGCCGATTTAGTAGCAGCCTGAACAAACAGTCGTAGCAACAAGTTGGAAGCAGCAAGTAATTGTCGTTTGTCGTTTTCATTTGGGAAATTATTTGAGAACGACGATGTGGTGACGCGTCGAGATTGTGGTTTACGCAAGAATGATTTACTAGCCGTGGTTCTCTCAAACGCGCGCGATTGGAATAACAGTCGGCTAGTTGCGGTTTCCGTAGTTGGAAAGTTTGAACTGGCGCGCGTGTTAGCTCGGTTTTTGGCAAAATTTGCAATTTTAGCGAGTGATCTCCTATTCGCCCCCTTTGATTTATTTTTTTTGGAAATCAACTTTTACTTTGTTCGTCTTTCTAGATTGTCTGTTTAAGTTTTAATTTTTCGAAATTGCTGCATGTTCGTGAAATGAGGAAAGATTCACAAAGACGAACGATTGCTCTCGGTTCATACAGTTCAACTTTATGACTCTCCACGGTGAAAAATGCTACCCGCGTGTGCAAGTAACAGATTCCCACGGTCGTACGGATCCTCGTGGGTGTGCGAGTTCGTGGCACACGAGCTTCAATATTCCCTCAACGTGCGCGCACAGTTCATAAAACTTGAAAGTCCGGGAAGTGCAACTGGTCCGAGGTGTGCTCAACTACGTGTTTATAACATGACCCTTTCACCTAATCAACAAATCCCACCGAGAAGGAAAAGCAGCAATTTTCAATCCGACAAGTAAATGAATCTCGGACGAAACGTCCAAACTTCCAAATTCAACTTCCAATTCGCAGGTTTCCAATTCTCACGTCAAACAAACGTTACAGTTGAGAGGTCGGGCAAATGAAAAAAAAAAAAAAACACAAACAGACGTCAGCGAGACGGCGAGTTCAAACGAATCGAGTTTCTGCAAATTGCACTTTCAAACGGACAAAGTTCCCAATCCGGGTTTCGAGTCGATGCGAATTGCCAAACGGAGAGAAACGACTCGTTAATTACGATTTCAATTACGTGTCGAGACTTTTTGCGCGCGCGTCGAATCGATTCATTGCACCATCGGGGAAATTATTCGATTCGATGCCGCGGTCGAAAACTCGTTTCGAGCGGCCTCGTCGCGTTCGTACCTCAAGCGCGCGCGCTTGCTTGCTTGCTCCTCGTTTTTGTCAAACTTCTCCCATTGTAAATATGATAAATCGTCGCGCGGCACGCCGGGC
The DNA here is from genome assembly GCA_001276565.1 of Melipona quadrifasciata. Classification (NCBI taxonomy): domain Eukaryota; kingdom Metazoa; phylum Arthropoda; class Insecta; order Hymenoptera; family Apidae; genus Melipona; species Melipona quadrifasciata. The sequence continues at coordinate 869,632 of KQ435744.1, forward strand.
CTGAAAATTTATTAAGAGCCGAGCATTAGGCCGGCGCGCGCTCGAACGACGACTATTTACGATCGATCGATGACGCAATACGAACGATTCGCCGCGGATCGCCGCGCGAATAAATTACGAATAAATTGCAGCGCCTCGTTTCGAGACCGCCGTTGATTCAGCGGTGCAACACTTTCCCCGGTGTTGTTGAAGTTTTCTCGCGAGTATCGCATAAATTGCCCGAGCCGCCCGCCTCGGTCGTTTTCGTTCGTTTCGGCCGGTAGTAAATTCGCGAGTGCGCGATCGAATCGAGCGACCGTTATTATGATTAATGCTAATGAATTTGGCTCCGGAGCGGTGGGTCAATTTAATTATGGGACGGCCCGCTGAATTGACGACGCACACGGAGCGCGCGCAATCGATTTTTCGAGCGTAATAAATGTCAGGGCCGTAATAATTAGGCGTACGGTCGTGACAGTTGTAAAATTTTCAAACGCACGATCGCCGATTCGATCGTCTTGCTCGCTTGTCCTCCTTCAATTTCTCGAGGCACGTTCGATGACGCAACGACGACGGTACCATAAAAGGTCAACGGTTTATTCCGCGACAAATTTATTTCATCGATTCCTATAAAACTCTCCTTCTGCAATTTCTCCACATCCGACGAATAACCACCGCCTCTGTAATACACACGCAACGCACGCACGCACACACGCGTAAAAATTTCTCTTCTCGTGCGCGCGATAAACACGTAAGCACCCCCGCTTGCTCGCAACAGCAGCCGGGAAGTAAACGAGCGAGTGAAAATCTCGAGAGAACCCGCGAACGTACTCGACCGGTCGAATCGCTCGTAAATACGGCTGAGAAAGGAGCGGAGTTTCAGAGAGTCGAAATCCCCCGCAGATAAATCAGCGGAGCGCGAGAGCAGCGGTGGGGAGAGATTTCCGCGCGGGAGGCATCCGGAGGAATTCGTGGCGCGCGTCTCGAGGATCGTGCACGCGAGAGGACGGGTGGTGGCTCATCGCGCTACCGTCGCCCCGGGTGAGAGACGCGCGACAAGGACGTACGCTGCCTTCCGGACGACCGGCAGGATGCTCGTGACGAGAGCGGGCAGGTGGTGGTGCCGCGAGTCAGCGCGAATGCACGCGCCAAGGGTTGCGAGGGGAGCGAGAGGAGCGAGCGTGCACGACACGGGCACGTAGTCTGCCCGAAGGTGAACAGAGGCGTGCGCGTGATGTCGATATCGCGGGCACGATCCTGGCCGCTTCTGGACCCGCGCGCGAAACTCGAACGCGAGAACGATCGTCCGGAGAAGGTGCTGGAGAGGAAGCAAGAGGGGGCAAGCGGAGGCCAGCGAGATGGGAGGAATTGTCAGCCGCGAAACGGCAGCCCTCAGGTTCAAGCCAGGCGATTTCTGTCGAGGCATTATTACCCGGAAGGTGGCTGGGGATGGGTGGTCACGGTCGTTGGCACGTTGGTGCATCTGCTGGGGCCAGGCTTGCAACTCTCCGTCCCGGCCACTCTCGCGCTACCGGCCACCCTCAAGTTTTATCATCATCCTCTGCATACTGCCGGTGAGTTTGCAAACGTCCATTTCTGAAGCGAGCGCAACAAAGTTGACCGTACCGAGTTTTGGAGATTTCGGGCTTGATGGCGCACAGTTGGCACTGAAACGGCGTCGGGGTTGATCTGGACGCGGTTGTATCGCGCCACGCAGACCCTCGTTTGAGGCAGGAGACAAGGGAATCACATTATCGCCGTGTAATTTCCGGAGAATTTCAGCCAATTTGTTTCTTGTTTGTTGCTCCGTGGAATTTTGTACTTTGTGAGAAATAATAATAGTATATCAACCTCTCAAATATTTGAAATTGTACATTGTACAATTCGGAGAGTGATACACTGTTTAAATGGAACGCACTGATTGAATTGTAAATTGCGAACGAGGTAGGCGAAACCACTTTGAAGCCACGGAGGCTTTACTCTCGATGAACTTTACGGTAACGCTTTTGACGCATAGCGTTCGTAACAATTTTCCCCGCGGCGCGAAAGATAATAGCAATTTTCATAAATTCCTTTTTATTGGACCATTAGTGTCGTTGCGACGCGCGACCGCACGCAACAAATGTTTAATTAGAGGTCTGCCGTGATCTATTTTACAGCGACGGCGCGTTTGATGGGGGAACATCAAAGGAACGCTTCTTCTTTGTGGAAGTTTAGGTCCCATTAAATAATCTTGTTGAAAATTTACGAGAGGCAGATGGTTCGGCTGGATGGTTGTGCAATCGAGTGGCAAAGTTGCTCCCTATCGAAACTGTCTTTTAATTGGCAAAGTCCGCACGATTGTGTCCCTGCCTCCTGGTAGAGTTACGATACAACCGGAAAACGTGAGAGACACGTCCTATTTGCTGTACGAAATTTGCAAAATTCTCCAACTTTTGCGACGCTGAATGATTGAAAATGAAAACCAGGTGGAAACAATTGGAAACTACTAGCAGCTTCGAATACTCAAATTTACGAATTCTTAATCCCCAAACTGTTTATCGACTATATCGGACAACCCAGTTTTCACGCTAATAATAGAAGCTTTTACTGCTTCGTTCCTCGCCATTCTGTTGGTTCGGTATTTCCGTATCGATGTGTCTTCCCATCGATTTCTTACGCGGTTCTTTCCAACTGCTCCTAAAGACAACATGTGAAATAACAGTTTTTATGGGAGAAACTTTTGGCGCCAGTTGTGCAAGACATTTGTCACAGTTCTCAAGCTCGATCGCTCTTATTAGCGCCAATACCGTAGCATCGTCCGGTACGTTTGTCAAAATGGATGACTGTTCCATCCAATCACCCGTACGAAGACGTTTCTTGCAAAAGAAACTTCTCCAAACTTTTTGTCGATCGTTCTGAAAAGGCGAAACGTTTTCAGAAAAGTCGCAAGATTTCCGTGCTTGAATTTTGTACAAGAAACTTTGCGCTCCCTAGTTTTTGTCAATAATGAGGGAGAAACGTCTTTTTCCTCGGCCAATAAAGTGGCCGAGATAAGCCATTAGCGGCTTATAATATCACGACACCGCGAATGCAAAGGCTGTTATTTGTTATTTCTAAAAATAAACGCTGAGTATTCCTACAAAGTTTCATAGCCCGCGGTAACGTTCGTATTATAGCACCGCGTTTGCGACTAGCGCTTCGGGCGCGTCGCACAGTGACATCTTTCAACTGTCGTCAAAGATCTAGGGAATTTTTACGACATTTAACCTGAATTACCGACTAGGACAGAGCGAACATCATAGCGCACTCTACGTTTAAACCGTGCAAGATCCGAAGAGAGCAGTCGATACAGAGCGAGTCGTATTTAACAAAATTTGGCGCTGTGCTTAACAATTTTTTAAAGCCTGTCGATAGACACTGAAGAGATCTGGCGAAAAGAAACTTTCAGTGTACTTTCACAGCGTAAAAGGATATTTAAATTCCATACGAGTATTTAAATATAATTCTGAGTAATTAAAGCAGACAAGCTTAACTGTCTCAGCTATGCGTATACATAGTTCAATACTTATCGAGAACAATCAATACCCAATTTCCGGTTTTATTAAAGCAGGAAAAAGGGCTCGAAAGCCGCGAATAACAGAGCGTGACAAATGGCCATACCGTTTCATCGCTAACGCGACGATCTAAAACCCATAAGAAAGATCTGGAGCGATTTCTTGCCAGGCATTATGAGCCTGCCGAACACGTCATCTTGACGTGTAATAGCTGGCAGCCGGTTCTTTTCACGACGATATCGCTCGACATTGATCGAACAATTCGCTCCTGCCTAACCTTCACTCCGATATTACATCGACGTATATTCAATCCTAGATACTTCTCGACGTGTATTCGACCATAAAGATCTGAATCGCGTTACAGACAGCGTTAATTACACGCTGGAAATACGTCTGCAAGCGTCCGCGTTTATCGTTGATCGATCTCTGTTGCTACTTGACAGATTCTAACATTTCAGAGAATGGAGCAACGTTGAAATTGCAGGTTGCAGCGAGTAAAGTTAACGCGGGAGGGTAAAAGTGTCCCGGGATGAGCTAATTAACACGAGCGTGTTGACGTTCTGTCTACACTGAATTTATGAAATACTCGCCGATGCGCCTGAAACGCGAACGTTGAAAGGTCCACGATTATGTGTATGAAGACGGATGATAAGCAATGGATAGGGGCGTAAGGGGGCGAAAGCGTACGCGGCGAAACAAGAGGCGATCTTCTCGCCTTTTTTTTCTGGCGAGAAATTACTCGCGATATACCGACGAGAACTCGGCGAGCATAATTCCGCGATGCCGAAAAGGGCGGAAAGTTGCGCGTCGGATGAAACGCGCGACTCGGGTAGATTAAACTCGAGACGCCTTTCGGTGCTTGGCTGGTGTTTCGTTTTGGATCATAGCCGGAGTTACTGCGAGGAACGTGGAAAATTATAGAAACTGCCAGCAATATTAGGGAAGTACGTTGAGACTATCGCTCGTTTGAACACTCCTGGATTTCTTCAGAAAATTGTTGCGTCACTAATTATAAGAAATACCAGTGCCAATGTACTGAACTAATTTATAGAGTGAGGGTGTTTACGCAAATTCGTATCTTTGTTTCAATTAATCGAAGCGAATTATTCTTTAATTTGGACACTTTACACCTCCGAATTTCGACGAAAATTTTCCTCCAGGAAATTTCTTAATTATACTCTTAGTCAAAGTTTCTTTTTAAAGAGAAGTTAATTTTTATCGGGATATTAAATTTCCTTTGTTTTATCAAAAAGCTGAAAAATTGAAAGTTAAAATTGCCTTTCTCCGTTGTCAAAATTAAGTTCTGGCATTAAACAGATACGTTGCAATAAAGCTGCACATGTTTGGGGCGCATAAAGTGTCCAAAACACGCTCGTAATCTAGAACTATACGGCGGCAAAATATATATCGACTAACGAGATATATCTTAATCGTAGAGCTACGTGGGTGGAATGTATCGAACAACAAACTTTCCCACTAGAGGTATCTTATCTATGCCTCGGCTGTAACTTTAAACACACTTCTTCCACGAAAAAAGTGAACTTTTCCCCCGCTTATCGTGATCTTTCTATCAAACCAACCACCATGAGACCTTTTCGTTAAAAATGATTATTGCACGGTAAATTAGCGAACAGAAAATAAATAAGTACAATTGACTATAATTGTTACTTTTAGAACTTTTAGGAAACGTTATCCTTTTTATATTTATCAAACAAACAAAACTATAGTATTGTAATGATTCAATATTTCTTTAGTCTCATCTATGTGTTTCATCTATTTTTCTTATGTAAATAGATATTACTAAAAATTAAATTAAATTAAATACCAATACCAAAATATGCAATCGATTAATTCAAATATTTATTTAATTTCATCTTACCTATTTATTTCACGTAAATGCATAAGATATTGCTAAAAATTGAATGAAATTAAATGTTACTGAAATATACAAGCATTCGAACAGTGGCGAATATTCGTCGCACATCCACAGAGTTTTTTTTTTTTTTCACGAGAAAGCTACTCAATTACCAATCCGAACAATTACCTCGAGCATCGCTCTCGCATTCTTTAAAAACCTCTCGAGTACCTTGCGCCGACAAACAATTACACCTCCTACCTTTCGTTTCAAGCAACAAACGGACAAACGTCACTTATGCAACGGGCTTTCCTGGTGGAAAGCGGCATCTCTCGCCCGCAATTGCTCCGGTTTTGCCATCGGAACAACGTCCGAACCTGCACGCACGCACGCACATTCCGCGAACGGGCAAAGTTCCGCTGGAACCAGGAGCGCGGGGGAGGGGGGCTTAGAAAAAGAGAGAGGGATTCCTCCGGCTTCGGCTCCAGAAGCGCAGCTGTCGAGCGTGGCCGCGCGGACAGCCGCACGATTCTTGGCCGACGCGCGGTTCTCCGGCCAGTTTGCCTGCTGAGCGTGACGCGCTCGGTTCCTTCCATCGTTCGTATCCTCGACGCGAACGTCAAATCGGCCAGGTATCGGTATCACGTTGCCACCCAAATCACCGAACCGCATCGGTCGAATTTGCCACAAGCTGAAGGAGCTTGTGTCCCGTCTACGCTCCAGCGAGCGAGCATAATCCACTGTCGCGGTAGTGAAACGGACAAAATAATCGTGTAACTACGACTGCAAGTCAAAGGTACGTGTACAGGAAATCCTCTGGAGGTCCTCCTAATGTCAACGTCAGAACGAACGCGGCGTTTGCAAGTTCGACTCAAAGAATGAGAGAGAGAGAGAGAAAATATAAAGTAGACGAAACGTGAACGATGTAAAATGTGCGTCTTCGCGAGCACTGGATACTTTGATTTCCGAGGTACGAGCTGCAGGATCTTCGACTGGACGACTCGAGCAGGCAGTTCGATCGTCGCGACTTGATCCAGTTGGTCTCTCTCTCTCTCTCTCTCTCTCTCTCTCTCCGGTGGAAAAGTTCTCTCTCAGTGAGTAAAGAATCGGAGATCCTTCGGTGAAGGGGAAATGGAAGAGGCAGACGAGACGGAGAATCGGCGACGAAAACGGCGAAGACGACGAAGACGCGAATGGGAAGAGGCCTGAGAACGCCAGAGGCTGACAATGGCTGCCTCTCGCGTCGATCTGGAAATCGGCGACGATCCAGCGACAGCCGCCAACAACAGGTCACCGATCTCCCGCGAGTCCCTCGCTTCGAAAAGAAATTCGAGCGAGACGATCGCCAACGACGTCGAGAGGGGACGCAAGATCGCGAATAGTAAGAATGACGGAATGGGAAGAGTGATCGTCGCAGAGGACCATCGCGGGACATCCGGCAAAGACGAGACTCAAGGACGAAACTCGATGGTCCACGAACGCCCGGGGAGGAGGAGATTGCCTCTCGTTCAAGACGAAGCGAGCAAACGCTGGAGAACCGCGGAACTCGACAAAACGAAGCAAAGTTTCAACGTGGAGATGAAGAAGCCGAAAGATTCGATTTGGCAGGAGACAAAGTTTCCAATTGAGAGGAAACGGGCCAACGTGGACATCGGAACCGACAATTCGACACAGATTAGGAAGCAGAGTAGCAGGAATTCGAGGAAGAAGCCGGAGAACAGCCAGGCGTCGATTTCCGCCAGGGTCATCTATAAACTGGCAGGTTCGGCCAAGCAGCGTGGATCGCGAGAGAACGACGACGAGAAAGATCCACGCGAACTTTCACCGCGGCGTAGGCCACGGAGTCACGAGAATTTGATCGTCGATACGACGACGGGAGGTGGGGTCGAGGGTTTAGGTTTGGCAAGCTCCGGAACGGAAGCACCTCGTAAACTGGCCGATTCTCAGATAGACAGGGCGACAGAGTCGGCGATAAAAGGAGGCAAAGTCGTCGAGAGGAGGGTAACTCGATCGTCCACCAGCCAGGAGAGCCCTCGCGTCAGCGAACCCCGATCCTCCAACGACGTGACGCCCGTTCGTCAACGAGCGAGGAAGAACCAATCCAAGTGCCCGAACTGCGGCGAGCCGCATTCCTCTTACGAAAAATCATCTCCGCGCAAATACTCGGGACTGTTGGAGTGCCAGGTGCAACCGTGCAACGAGGAGAACACCGCGAAAGAGAATCGAAACGGGAAAGAGGAGACCCCGGTCGCGTCGTTGCTGTACCGGAGCAAGTCCCTGCCACGATTGTCCGTGCACGATAGCGGCGTGGCGTGCAGCGGAAACGAGCAGTCGCCCGCCGCCGGCCACGCGCACAATTCCAAGCAGTTGCTGGCTGATTTAAAGCAACTGCACACGTTGAAGCAACATTACTACCCGGAAGGAGGCTGGGGATGGGTGGTGCTGTTCGTCGGGACGCTGGTGCAGATGCTGTCCCACGGAGTGCACGGATCCAGCGGGATCTTCTTGCAGCAGGTGGCCGGCAAGTTTGGCCATCCTGTGTACTCCGAGCCAGGTTGGTTTGTCTAGCGATATTGCTGGATCGAAGATCTGACCCAGAGTTTGGAGACAGAGTTTCGTTACTTGGAATTTGAGTTTTGTTTCCATTTGCTCGAGATTTATTTAAACGTGTCCTATCGTTGTTCAAACGCAGATTCAAATACAAGCACCAATTTGCCGTTCAGTTGCAAATAATCTGATCGTATAACGAATCGATCGACGAATACCATCGATTTTTCTTACTGTTGCGTTCACTTCTGTTAGACTCGCTGTCATAGTAGTGTCACGCATAGAGACAATTGTTCTTGGAAATGAGAGAACAATCCGCTTAGGTACGAAACAGCGTGAAATGGTCTTGAGGCAAGAGTGATTGCGAGAGAGGCAGAAGGTTATGCGATTATACGTGGGAATAGATGGTGAAATTAAAGAGCGTCAGCTGGCTGGGCCGCGGTGAAACGAGGCTGAAATCGTGATGCATCTCTCACCTCGTTGCCCGTCCACGAGCGCTTTGTCCGCGCGACTGTTTCCCTCGTTTCCGTGGCCACGAAACGTGGCGCGGTCGCGCGTGTATATCTCGATTTGGCGGACGGCCAACCGGCACGAATGTCGCCGAGTATTCTTACATCTGCCGTCCAATAAACACGATACGAATCGCTTTAATTATACGCGGCATCTTCTCGCCGCTACGTGTCTCGGTTCGCGGCTGAGTGCCACTTGGCATTCGTTTCGTTCCTGAACTTTGTGATCCTCTGACGAATTATCACGAAGTTACATATTATAACACCAGCTAAATTTCCTTTCGTTTCTTTCAAGTTTCAAACTTTATACCCAGCGTACAGCATCTCGGGAAACAAATGAAATTGTATGTAATTTTTATAACTATCAACGCAGCCGAATCGAATAAACAAATATTTTTCAATACGCTTCGCGCGATATCTCGACGAAAGCTTTGCGCGGGAAAATCCATACAGACCCGCGATGATGCCTGCTGATCTAATAATCCTTGTAAAATATTCGCAATTCCGGGGAGATGGCGCGTTGTTCCCCTATTGTCTCTCACACGTGGCCCAGTTATCTTTCGAAACGGAAGCAGGCATTCCCTTATCGAAACGGCAGCAGCTAAACCGAATTGGAAAGCAGACGGGGCTATTCAATTATCATAAAACACGCGTAAAACGAGCGTGGAAACAATACTTTCTCGCCTGCTTCTCCTTCTTGAGTCAACGTCAACGATAATTTACATGTGTCCAGTCCAATTTCACTTATGTCGCTCACTACAAAGTTTGATAAAAAAAAGAAAAAATCCCAGATTTCAAATGCTGCAGAAAGGAAATGTATATTTGTGGCGAAATAAATTTATTGCACAACGCTTTGTACGTACAGTGGAACTCTATTTTGCCATGAGTACAGAACTCACAGGCTTCATCAAACTCACACGTGTCATCCTAATATATGCATAAACCACAGAGAATAATTTATTTCCCAAAGGGTTCAAATAAATGAAGTTCTATTCTACCATATCACGCCGTATACGTGTGTGGCCCGTTTAAGCGAAGCCATCCAAATATCTTTTTATGCAAAATACTTTTAGAATAGAAAGACCTACAATTGGTAAGAATTTTTTGTTTAATTTCATTTTTCTCAAGGAACTTTTAAAGTCATTGATGTTTCTCAGACTAATTCATTTCACATAAATGTTGCATACTTTTCTCCGTTTAAATTGTACATCGATAGGCAAAAGATATTTTTTGTATCATCGCAATTCAAAACGATATTCATGCCTCACTTAAATGGACCACCCTGTATACATACAATGCAATGTAACAACGAAAAATATAAAGAAAGTTTGGAAATTCTTTGGCCAATATTTTTTCGAAAATTTCTACGTGATAATGACAATTTTGCGAGGTAATTTTTGTGCAATAAAAAGCAACTCCTCGAAGCTGCAGTAACGGTTCCTCGAGTGCTCGAGTTGTCAGTGAAACTATTCAAAGGTCTACTGTCTAAAAGTGACATCATAATAGAACGTCGATCCTGTTCCCGTTCGAGAAAGCGACGACAGAGTACTGCGCTCTCACTTAGTTCGTTCTGTTACGTTTAATTACGTTTATTTTCGGGGCGGGGGAAATGAAAAGCGGAAAGGTCGGTGACACGAATTACGAGGGGACTCGCGCGATTCCGTTTATTTCCGGCTGTTTTGGCTGGTGTCGCGACCTCGTTATGAAAACGGAAGAGGGAGCGGTTGATAAATTGCTGGTATTTATGTAAAGTAGTTGACCCACGTGATTTTAATATTTAAGCAGTAACCGGAGCCGGAAATTGAACAGATGGCAACAGTTCGGGGGTTTTATCTTTTCACGAGAAAAAGGGCAGGAAATTTCAAACTACCACGTACACGTACAGTGGTTGCATTAGGCTGATCCAAAAATTCGCGAGGATCTTCATTTTATTTTGATATTGAATACAATGATTGGGAAAAAATACTCAGTCGTGATGAAAATAGTTCTTCAGAAAAAAATCTTCTTTGAATGTGACAAGATCTATGGTAAATTACCGTACTTTTTCCCAAACAACTTCAATCAAGAACTATAAGAATATAGTTTGAAAAAATTGAGAGACAATTTGTGGATGAACCCGAATGTACCTGTCTTCTTTTTAAGAGAACCGGAGATGAAGGAGACTTAAAGCTCGAGCATCAACTTTGTCAAAAACACAATAATTGAAATTTTTCCAGTAATCGTTAAGTATCGAAAAGAATTTCCCCGGCGGACACTATTAGAAAAAATTGAGAAAAAATTGATCAACCCGAATGTATCTTCTTCTTGTTAAACGAATCGGAGATGAAAGAGACTGAAAGCTCGAGAACCTTGTCAAAAACGCAATAATTGGAATTTTCCCAGTGTCGGGTCGAGTAATCGTCGGACGGATACGGACGACTTCCTATTCATAACCGAACTCGGCGTTATAATTCCATCGCTGTCGAAAACTTTCACGACAGAGGAACGGATCGCCACCCACGCGCAAAGCTGTCGATCAAACCGCGCGGAACGGAAATCTCGGAATTTTGACTTTGTAATCGGCGCTGCCGCGGATGCCAGCCAGCAAGAAAAAGGACGGGGAGCAAACACGCGCGCGTTTAAAAAGCACGACACAGACGTTTAACGAGGCTGTCGCATTCTCAACCGCGGTATTAACCACATACGGGCCGCGCGAACAGCCGTGATCGCTTCAGGTGGGCCAGGCTATTACAAGAGAAACATCGATCGCGAATTCCATTAATTAAACGAATCCGCTGAAAACGGTTCGTTCTTCGTCCTTAAAATTCCCGTGGATTTTTTTTTTCCTTTTTTTTTAAGAGAGACTTTACAACGCCGAGAAAAATGTGAGAAAACGAACAAAAACATTTTTCCTTTTCCGAGAGTTCGTAATTAGTGGTCGGGTTTCTATATTCAATTTCTTTAATCACGAAAGTTTCAAAATTTCAGTCAGCTCCTCCGTCGAATTGTCTCACGATACAGCGATACAGTGAGGGAGAGAGGGAGAGAGCGAAATTGCGATTGCGTTATTTAGAAAGTTAGACGCGTGGAAATGCGTGCGTGCGTCGGAGAGGTTGAGTGGCAGGTACGAGTGGATAGCACGTGGTGAGAGGGAAGTTTCAAATGGAATAACGGGCCAACAAAGACGGAACCACGCGCGAAACTTGGCGAGCACGAGTGAGTTTTGAAGAACTCTTGCGATCAGCATTTAAGGGAAGCTTGCCTCAACGTGTCACTCTTATTCATACCGTTGCAACTGTGCAAACTTTCGGATTAATATCGACATCTTACCTACAGATGTAATGCCATTTGGCGTCAAATCAAATCAATTTACTGTCATCTGTTACGGATGACGCCGTTAGATTAGGTTTAGGTTGGGCTTAGG
>KQ435744.1:896116-911324 GCA_001276565.1 Melipona quadrifasciata
GTTTACGAGCATCTTTGTTTAGAAACGAAGCACATTCCGACACGGCACGTCGAACTTTTTTCTCGGCGCTCCCAGATAACGATCAACAAGGGGAAAAAATAGTATTTTCAAGAAAGAATCTAGGTTATTAATTTCCTTCTTCTTTGATGTTCAAGAATATTGTATAAAAGATTACAGAATTCTCCAACGATGACGATCAAGAGGAGGAAAAGTAACATTTTCAAGAAAGAATCTAGGTTATTAACTTTAAATAACTTAGTCTCGTGGGGTTGAAGAATATTACAGAAAGATATACAATAGAATATTCTAAATACTTTGGCGAACGATAGTTGTACGTATCTCTGATTATATATTATACTTGACCGAAATTCGGGCTTCCCGTTTGGACAGAGTCGTTATGAAAACGAACGGGCTTACGATCTGCACGGTCATTGACCTTCTCTTTCGCCAATTTACTCTCCCTCCCGTTCGAAGAAACTTCAAGGGTGAAACGGTGGGCTCTTCGATAGAGGATTCTGATCTTGACCGATGAGAGGGGTGAAAAGAAACCGCGAAAAGAGAAACGGTAATAATTGAGACAATGTCGTGCCATGGGCGTCTTTCTTGAGATACGCAGGCGAGGGACCAATTCCCTTGCTTTTACTTTCTACGCTATTAAATTTCTTCGTTTCAAATGTTTTGGAGAAGTATCGTGAGTGTCACAGATTAGAAATTAAAGGGAGAAAAAATAGAACGGCCTTGCGAATAAGTTATCCCTCACAAATGTGAAACGTTTAACGCAGAGCCTATTGAAACCCAACTGTTCTGCCGAAGATTAATAACCGATCCTTTTTGTCACCCGAATAAATGGGTGTCTTCGAAACTGAGCCGCAAGAAGAATTGCTCGGACAGATAAATTCCGTCCCAACTAATTGTTTCTTGTATCATCAAACTTTATATCCTTCGTTATAAGTTTCACATTCCACCCAAGCTAACGTTTTTTCTTCGAATGACAAACAAGTAAAAGGTCACTCTACAGACTCAAAAACAAAAAAGGAAGCAATTGTTCTGACTAGGAAATACACGCACATTTGAATCCATAGAAAACAAATTACAGGCGCGATCGCTCAGTCCCAGACAACGCCACTCCCCTCGCGAATCACGTGACCCAAATCAACCAATCGCTAATTTTCGTTGCATCAGCGTTGCACCTGAAGAGGCCCGATTTTCTGAATTACCCCCACTAAAATCACTTTCAGTGATAAAAAAAAAAAAAGAAATTCCAGAATCTTTTCACGCTTGAGAAAAGAAAAAAGAAAAAAAAAAAACACCACTCGAGCACAAGTACCCGAAGAAAGTTTCTCAAAAATCGCGATTCGCCTGTTCGAAAAGCACCGAGGACAAAGCTGTTGAATCAAAGTCGATGGAGCAGCACGCCAGTCCAATTTCTCAATGGAGACTGCATCGGTGACGGTCGAAGGCGACCGAGCTTCCAAGATTAATAACCTCTCCTTTCATCCTTCGGGATAGCCTTTTGTCTACGAGTATTGGCACCCATCTCCTGCATCCGATGGACGGCATTCTTCGATGGATGCGATTGATCGATGAGCCGACATCGACCGCTTTGATCGCGCAACGGCGAAAATTAATTAAACGGCCAAAGCGATGAACCAAAGGATTGCCAATCGTTGGACGTAATTAAAACAGTCTTAACCTCGATCGGGAGTCAACCGCTGTTTAGCAACTGCTGTAGCAACCGCTGTTTAATAGGTGGTCTTGAGAAGAACGATCGCGCAGCCCAGGGAAGAACGTCGGGACGATCGTTCGCGATCGTTTCGGAACGAACTAGAACCGACTAGAGAAAAGTGGCGCGGGATTGATTTATCATTCTCGATCTCTTAACGGTGAACCGATTGAGCGAGAAGGAGGAGGAAAGACGGTGACTAGCACGAAACAGCGAGCCGGGGATACACTTACATCGATCATGCCGCGATACCGCTCTAATTGACGAGAACTCCGGGAACGCGAAGCGTTTATTACGACTGCGAGCCACGAACGTGAAATATATAAGGATCGATCGTCGAGCGGCGCGGATGAAGCTCGAGAGAATTTCAATATCGGTGAACGAGGACGAGGCGCGCGATTCAAACTCGATTAACTCGAGATTGTCTTGTTAGTCACTGCGGTACGCGGTGCTGTTCATGCTCGTTGGTATATTATAAAATCGACGGAATCAGTAGCAAATCAAGTATCAATTTCGATACACGAGATACTCGATTTCGATTGGATCGAGTTTTCGCGAAGATTGAAAGATCTACTTTGGCAGCAGCTTCTTACAAAACACTCGATTAATGTCTATTGACATCTCACTCGCTAACTCCTCTCGTCAATCAGAGGGAGACAGTTCCTTCGGGAAAATCTGTCGATCGGCGTGAGAAAGGGACGGGGACGAAAGGTGCAAGCACCATCCATCAACGGGCAGTGATGAAAGTGAATCTCGTCGTTTATATACAGCGGCGGAATATTCGTATTTCATCGAGTTTTATAGCTTTGGAACGTTTCGAACTTTGAAACACTTTTATCGCTCGTCCCATGAAATTACAGAAATGAAGTACGTACAGGGTGGAAAGTAAAATTTATCTATCATAGATGAGTGACACCTTCTACACCTTCGATTTGACCTTGAATTTTATGGTCAAAATTTTTTTTTTTTTTGATTATATTCTACTACGTAACCTAATGGTTCTCTCTTGAAAAATGGCAAAAAAGTTTCTCACACTACGTAACGTTTATATTTCGAATTTTAACAGTTAATTTTATCATTTGATTATTTAGACTCATACTGATGCCTCAACCACGATAAATCAAATATTAGTGAAACCTAATAATACGAAAATAGACGTTACGCAAAATAGACATCCACGCGTCCAGAACCACAAAGTCGCTGTTAGCACGCACGCGTCCACAGTGTTAAACGACCGAGAAACTCTTACCATTTTTCAAGAAAAAAAGCTATTAGGTTGCGACCTTGGAAAAGTTTTATCTCCGTGATGAGTAGAATACAATTGAAACTCAAGGCTCGTTTCTTTCCTTCACCCTGTACATGGCTATTTGACGAACTTGAACGTACAAAGTTACGCGCAACAAATACTAATAGCGCAATCTTTCATCGGGATCGGTACGAACCGGATAATGTCTTTTCATCGATCAAAAGGCGATTAAGAAAGTTTCGTGTGTTTGCAGGGTGGCTGGGAGCGATGTCGACGGGAGTGGCTCTGCTAGTTTCACCGGTAACAATAGCGTTTTGTCGGAGGAAAAGTACAAGACTCACCGCGGTTTTGGGTGGCCTGGTTACAGCGCTCGGTTGCCTTTTCACTTCCTTCGCCTCGCAGTTCCACCAGTTGTTCTTCAGTTACGGCACAGTTGTCGGTGAGTCACTGTAAAAAAAAAAAAAGAAAAAAAAATACAATGAATTCTTTTACTTCCACCTTGTAGTAACCTCGCAGAAGAAAGCGAAGCGTTACTCTGTAATGTATGGATCTTTTCTCAGTCATTTATTCTTTCCCCCCCGAATAATTACGGCTTGATCGTTACAAGTTTCGCCTACGTCACTTTCACCCTCTTTCAGTTTCGAAGGAATTCTCTTGAATAAAACTTAATTCCTTGGATAAAACTTCGCTTTCCGAACGAAACGTTGAGAGATTGGCAAGGTAATGGCAAGTTGATGGACCGTGTTTAATTACTTCACGCAGGTATAGGGGTTGGCATGACGAGGGACTGCAGCACGCTGATGGTGGCGCAGTATTTTAAGAGGAGGAGGGAACTGGTCGAGATTTTCATCGTGTCCGGAAGTGGCCTCGGCATCGCCGTCATGTCGGCTTTCATAAAAGGAATGATCAGGTAACGAGACGGACAACACTCTGCGTTGCAGCTCGTCGCGCGAAACTGCGCATTCGATTTGATAGATCGTCGTTGCACTTTAGCAAAATCGGCTGGCGCTTGGGCCTTCAGGCAGTGACGGGCGTAGTTTTCCTGACGTTCATCTTGGGCACGTTCTATCGAAGCGCGTCCCTGTACCATCCGCAACGCCGAGCCATCCTGCACTTGAAGAATCAGAAACGCAAAATTAAAGACAAGAACAAGACGGACGACGGGCCACCGTTCTTCGACTTCAGCACGCTGAAGAGCAAAACCGTGAGAATACTGTTGGTCTCCACCGGAATATCCGCCTTCGGGATCAACACACCGATATTTTACTTGGTAAAGTGACGTTTCTACTTGGTAGCAGAAAAAACAGAAACTTGTTTTCGAACTGAGGTCACGCGTTTCGTTCGATTCGTTCCACAGGCACATCAGGCTGAGGAAGAAGGTCTCGGTGACACGGTGATCCTGCTTCAGGCTTATCTCGGCCTGGCCTGGACCCTCGGCTGCGTCGCATTCGGCCTTTTGGTCGTACATCGCAGCGTCGAGTGCAGGATAGCGCGTCAGTATCTTACGCAAGCGGCGATATTTGTATGCGGGTTGTGCATTCTGGCCCTCACCGCCGTTCAAGGAAATTATCACGGCTACGTGTTGTTCGCCTGGATTTACGGTACGGTACCCAGTACAGCACGGACAAACGTGCGTGAATATTTTTCGGAGAAAAATATTACCTTCTCTCTCTCTCTCTCAATGTCCTTAGCTATCGTCCTTTAATTACAAATTCCATTTGACTCCGCAGGCATCTTCTGCGGTGGTTACCACTACAGTCTCAAAATGTACACCTACGAGAGAGTCAGAGCGAGAAACTTCGCAAGAACGTGGGGTTTCGTGCAATGTTCCCAAGCTATACCGATAGCGATCGGAGTTCCAATTTCAGGTGAATTTTCAGAGTCGCAGATAAACCTAAACTGCGCAACCAGTTGTTCGGCGAATGTCGATGAAAACGCGAGATTTTGTAGGATACATGAACATCAACTATGGCGGGAAGGCGGGTTACTACTTCAGCTCGACCTGCGTTCTGGTGGGCAGTTTCACTCTGTTCTTCATAGACCTCCACAGAAGAAATTTGTCGAGGCACAAACACACGCGGTCCAACGGGACCAAGCATCTCTGCGTTTCGGACAACTGTCCGCAACGGCGGAAGCTGTCGTTCAGCCAGGAACCAGAGAACGACGGCCCGCACGTGACTGCCGCAGGCGCTGCCGCGGCTGCTCTCGTGATCGGTGCTGAGATCGCGCCAAACCCAGGTGAATCGGATTAACCTCTTTCTCTCTAAGTTTTCAAAGAAAGAAAATTTAAATTTCAATCACGATCGATCGGGGAGAGACTGACAGAAGATCTCGCGACGTCTCGTTGCAGGCGACCTGATCGATGGCCTCGCGCCGGAGAAGCCCGAACTGACGTGCATCTCCGAGGAAGGGATCGCGGACATGGATCTTCCTGACAACATGCTCGAGGACCTCGATTACATCGGCGACTGCATCACCTCGTGCAACAAGGTCGAGAACTATCTGATGCTGTCGGAGTTCGAGAACAATCTGATAGCGGAAATGCCGATAATCACGGATCGCCGGGGTCGAAGGTGGTCCCTGGCGCGTTCGAAGGGCGGTCAATCGAATTTGGATCGGCCACCGGGGCCTCAATCGAGTAACGAGGAGACCGATGCCAAGACCAAATGGCACGTGACTAATGTGCCTCCTGCTAATAGGGTCATCACAGTGATTGACGAGGCAAGCACGTAACTCCAGGAAACTGTCAACACTCTCTGTGTGTTAATGAATGCTACCGAATGGAGTTGTACGATTCGCAAACGAATGCTTCAATTATTTACTTTCTTTCGAGCCGTACTGTAATAAGAAGCAGACATCTTGGCCCGTTTTAACTCTGATCGTTCACTTTCGGTATGAGTGAAGTTGGTATAGAAGTCAGAAATGAGTGTTTTACGAATTTTGTTCGAGGTAACGCATTGATCGCAATAACAAAAGAAAAAACGAATGCATGTTGTCACGTAATTGTTATGCAACGTGAACGGAATTCCCAGAAAAGTGGGAGGGCTATCTAATTGCAAGAGGCTGGCGTTTCTCGTTGTTGCGCTGCCTTCGATCGTCTGTCTCGTTTGTTCCTCTATGATTTAAGGTACTGTTAGCGATAGTTTAGCGAACAGTGGCGCGTCAACCTGGACAGCGAGGATGTGGGAGACTCCGGGAACGGTCGCTTAATTCGCGGGTGCAATTAAGGACAATAACGTCGGCTTTCGACGAGAGGAACCACGGAAACGTTCCGTCCACATGGAAATAGCCTCGACTCGCGTCGACGTCTTTGTTTAAGCTTCGTGCTAGGTCACTGCCACGCGTAGATGCACTGATTGAACGATGATTGATCTTTCGTCCGACAAAAGAAGCTTCGATAGAAAATTGAAATTTCTTGGTAAACAAATTTCACAAAAGGAACAAAAGAAAAAGAAACTGACTTTAGCCATATTTTTGAATCGTTCGGGAAACGAAGGGAAGATCAATCGATCGACTGTGAATGTAAAAGTCGTGACTTAGAATTTCCTTCTTCGTGAAGGAAACCGCTTCTTACACGTAGGCAATGCTAGCTAAAGATATTGAAACTAGTCCAAAACGAAAACTCGTACGCAGCGATAAATGGTATAGTATAATACGGATAAACGCGTAGCCATATGCGAGAGTGTATCATTGTGTTATAGACGTTTTAAGAGAATGCGTGCAGCGTTTCTCTTTCTGTGATGTCGAGCAAACCGCGATCGATACAAACGCAAAGAGATAACGACGTTATTTATTTATCAAACTATTTATATTAGAATATTATACATACGCATGCCATGTACATACATATACACACGCGCACGCACACACAGACGTTTATATACGTATCAATAAGCGTATACACACGCGTGCGGTATTGTAATGCAGATTACGATCAAGATGTTCCGAGATAGTTGATCAAAAACAATTTCAAGCCAACCGGATGTCGAGGATTTGCACAGAGGAGCCAGACTGGCGTTCACAATTACGTGCAATATTTTAACACGACAATTTTGTTCAAAACACACGATGTTACGTCAAGTTAACTCGTCAATGGTCAATGCAACTTCTTTCTCGCGATTCTTATAGTTAACATATTCCATTTTCTAACATTGCAGTTACGTTACAAATTTTGTCTGCAATCTACATAATTGGTCTCTTTTCCTAAACAAAGTACCTATTATTTCAATAATGCTGCAATTTTTACGTATCGTATTTTATCGTCTGGTCCTTGACGAGTTATCGACAAACGAAAAGCCTGACAAACATTATAATATTAAAATAAGAACCAGTCAGAGATTATTTTTAACGAGGCGTTATTTCAACGATCCGACACACTTGCCCGCGTCGCGTTAGTTACGTTTCTTACGTTACGACGTTATCACGGTGATAACGGAAGGCTGCTAGTCGAACGCGTCGTACGAACGACGCGAAAGAACAATAATTTACAAACTACCGTTTATCACATACCACAGCAAAAGGAAGCAACACCGAACAAACTGCCCAATATTGTAATATTGTAACGTTGTTAATACAGAAACGTGATTTTATCAAGTACCCCCCCGTTTTCGTCTTTCTTTCTTCTTTTTGCCTCTCTTCGTGCGCGCTTTCATTCCTGTATTTCGAAAGTGGAAATAAACGAAGAAAAAGATTTCGTACTTCGTACAAACAGAGTACAAGCAATTGAAACTCTCCACGGTGCGCGCACAATCGTTCCGTCAATATTTTCCTCGTTAACCTACTTTCTGCGATTAACTTCTTCCAGTCGCAACGTTCATCTGCGTTCTTTCAACTTCGCGATGCGTCATTAAAAAATAATTTGCTCCGGGTAGAACCGGCTTGGGGGAACAAGCGAAAGAAAAAAATCGCTCTCGTTCGACGAGGAATTCATTTCCAGCTACAATTGCGAGAGTCGCGCGCGGAGGAAGGAAATCAATTGTGCAATTCGAGCAGAACCATCGAACGTTTCGTTACGGCACCGGTGTACGTAACGCCGATAATGCGACGTTAATTACGAATTCTTGGTAGCCAACAGTCGAACGTTTGTTAGGTGCATTGGCATGCGAGAGTTATCGAACGGCGGCTCGGTACGTATCGAGCAACGCTGTGTCGATAAATTCTAATTCGATCTGCTCGTGCCGCTGGCAAATCACATTTGAAATTACGAAGATGAAATGAAATATAAAAACTCTCGCACAGGGGGGGGCAATGTCGACGATGTTTTTTTCAGCAGAGTCCAAGCCATACTATTTTTCCCATGCACACAGGTCAAATCTAAATCTAAAATGTTAAAAGACGTGTCGCAAGATCGATCGATTTGTATGAAAAGCTGGGAGACCTAATTGAGAATGGGACCAGACGGTGCGTTAATTGCCATGCACAATGTGATCGTGTGCGTTAATCGGTGTTCGTTAGATTGCGTAGGACCAGAGGTATGTTAACAGCGCTGATGGACAGTCGCTCCAAGGCGCCCCATGAAGGTGTGCCCCCTTGGCGTAGCCCCAGTGCCACCTTCTCCGCTAAAAAAAATCATTTCAGGGACCCAGTTACATCGTCGAGGTAAGACGTCAGACTTTTTTTCTGAGAAAAAGAGAAATAAATCGACTGTGGCTCGACCGAATGTCGAATGATTCGAAAATGACGGTGTTCCAACTGGTAGTTCTCTCGCTGTGATATTGAATTATTGCACGGATTATTGCAATTCAACTTGAAATATCGATTTTATTACACTAGTCAACCGAGAACCGAGACGTCTGAATTGCGACAGCATTGTTTTACAAAGGACACGATATTTTTCACATTTTTGGAACGAACAAACACGAGAATGCCCTACGGAAAGTTGCACGTTCTCCCGTTGAGCCTCTTTATCCTGATCCCGGTGACGTTTCTAATAACGTAAGTCTGCCAAAGCAAAAACCCAGCAAAGAAACCCTCGTTCCGGGATCTAATGCAAATGCAAATTTTCTCCTCGTCTCGAATTGCGTCCGAAAGTTATTAAAACCTACTGTCCAGTACGTTGCTTTTATCTCGTTTAGTCCGTCTACGATGATTTTAAACTTTGTGAAAAAAAATTTTTTAAAAATCCTCAAAGTTTCTTTAACTTCACGGTTTAACCCTGTTTAAACCCGTTGCCATCTTCGAATTTTGTTCTACTTCAATGTTATTTTAGTTTTAGTCGTTGTTTGAAGAAAAGGCAACATAAAGGGTTAATAGAAAAGAGAAAGAAAATGGGAATTTAGAGAATTTTACTCGTGGACAAGGTTCGTTGAAAATATGGTTGCCGAATATGGTTCACGGCGAAACTGGAACCACAGTCGAGGCGAGGAAAATTAATGCTCGCCGACTAGTTTTACGATTGATCAAGGCCACGGTATCAGAAACAGCCATGCATTCTGTTTCTGACAGCATGATGTAAATCGCGGTTAGTTTGATTCATTATGCGTCGCTGTGTACTCTTCGCGTGGATCGTTGTTCTGTAAATACTGCCTTCAATCGTGGATGAGCCATTGAACAATTCTCTGCATCGGAACGCAGTATGTACTTGCTTAAAGCGTTTCTTTTGGTTGGGGGAAAATTCTGGTGAAATTTGTTTCTTAATCGGCTCTTAAATTAAATACTCTCTGCACGGACTGTACAAAGGTTATGCGATTGGTTATACCACTTATCATTCTTCTATTTTGCATTTCATTATTCGCCACGACTTTAGAATCGTGACGTATCGAGACGAAATTCATTTCAATCGGAAATTCATTTACGCAGCAAATAAACTGCGATTAAACTTTACGTAATGCTCTTTCTAAACCAACATTCTGCATATAGGATGGTCCAATTAAATGATACAACCTAAATATATTTCCGAATTGTGATATACAAACAATATTTTTTGTCTAACATAAAAGGTATCCAAAAAGCTAACAGCCCTCTTAGATACCATTCGTGTCATGTCAAAAAATATTTTTTGTATCATCACAAATCGAAAAGATATTTAGGTGTCTTAAATATCTTACTTAAACGGACCACCCTATATATATATATATATGGTGGAATATAACACGGATGTATCCGTTTTCAAATCAATTGGGTTTCAGGTACACCATATCGGTGCAGTGGGACCACGTGGTACCGGGATTCCCGTACATATCGGAAACAGGCACCCTGTCCCCGGAATCGTGTATATTTGCCCAGTTCCTCAACATAGCCGCGTTGCTCCGTAAATTACCTCACAAATTTTACGCCGAAACGTAAAACTCTGCTGTTTACCGGTGGCTAACGATGATCGCGCGAGTGTTTCAGTCGCCTGTTGCGTCTACATCAGACATCGGCAAGTTTCCCAATGGCAATTCGAAAGGGGCAACGATCTCGTTAGCAAGAGGATCGTTGTTGTGACGGCCTGGTGCGGCATCCTATCCTGCTTCGGACTGGACATTCTGGCGAACTTTCAAGAAGCTCGCGTCGTCGCGGCTCACATGATCGGGGCAATGACGTGTTTCACCGCTGGGACCATTTACTTTTGCCTTCAAGTACGATCGATTTCAAAACGGCGTCGATAGATGGTATCCACTATCGAAAGTCGTGTTGCTCGCTTCTTAAATAGGTGAAAAAAAAATTGTCGCGCTTTTTCAGACGCATCTAAGTCGGAAAATGGTACCAGCAGTAAATGGCAGAATCGTCGTATACATTCGCGCAGCGCTCTCAGTGCTGACGCTAATTTTGACAATCACCACGATCCTAGCTGGCTACATTTCAATGTTAGAATTCCAAGGTAACGTTTCTCCACCTAAACGGGCAACATTGTTACGCCTTACGCAATAAAATAATTCGAGGCTCTTGTTTCACTCGCAGGCAACGATTACAAAAAATGGCTACCAACGGACGGTGGCTGGGGCTGGCACGTCGCTAGCACCATCTCCGAGTGGCTTCTGGCGATTGTCTACTGCGTTTTCCTGTTAACGTTCGTGCCGGAATTTCGATTGATCAACTTCGAGGATCCTGTGGTCACGGTACTCTCTTTTCTTCTAACGTTACGCTCGATGTATGTACAACAGGCTCGCGAAAGTATGTATTTCAATCGCTAGACTCGACACCGTAATCCGACGCAGCTACGCGTGATAAATTTTTCAGTGATAAGTGCTCGAATGCTTTCAAGAAATCGTTACAGTGTCCGTTCCATCCTAGGATCACTGAATCATATTTTACGACATTATGCTTTCTCGTTATTTCCAACAAAGTTCCAACGCAATTATGCGATAATCATGATTCGATGAATCATTATCGCTGCGGAGTTTAACACGTTGATCGCCGCGTCGTCCCATACGTGGATGACGATCTTACTTTTAAATCTCGAGGCAAGAAAAAAATATAATGATATTTAGCAGTATTATTTGTCAATCGAGGAAATTAAATTATCAAATAGCAATGCAGCAAACTATAAAATTATTTTGAGAATAAGTCAACTACTTTAGTTACATAAAAATACCAAATAATACGATGCAGTAGTTATTCGTGAAGTACGTATTGGAGAACATTTTTAAAAAAAACTAACTGAGATTTAAATTGCTCGTTCGCGAATTCTCTAAATGGCCTGTACTTGAGGGATGCAAAAAATGTATGAAATCTGATAAGCTAACGCTAAAGCACGTCATATGTCATAAACGTGACGAAAAGGATAAAAAACGGAAACCTGAAAAAGAAGAAAAAAAAGGAATAAGTGACTGAGATTGCAGTAAGCATTCGGCGATCAACGTGTTAATCGACGTTGAAATTACGTCACAATGACTCTTGGATCTTCTTGTTTTCAGTTGATCTATCTAGACAAGGATCAGGACACGAAACTGTCGCGCAAACTAAGCCCGCAAGTTCAAGAATGTTAAAATACCTCGGACGATCGAGCGCCAGTTAATCATTGAATTATGTTCCTTCTAACGTATGCATTTGAAACTATAATTTCTAGTAATATTATTCTCTAATCTCTCAACACCGTTTTTAAATTCCTTCGAATTGCTCGCACAATCTTCCGCTATAGTTCTGCTTTCGTTCGCAATATATACATACGTATTTCGATTGTCACTCCGGCCGAACGCTTCACCTCGATTCGCGCGCCCGTTGCCAACAGATGCCGACGTTTCGTTGTTCCTGCGGTCGATAAAACCCGCCGCGCGAAACTGTTCCGCCCCCAACGTTCAAATAGGTTTTCAAATTTGCGAAAGCGAGGCGCGAGTCGACGTTGAAACTCGTAACCGCGATATTTACGCTATCAGCCAGCGGGAAAAAAATTTAAACATTTTGAAGAGGGATAAGTGAATGACGAGACTAATGTTCTTCTTTGAATACTTTATTCGAACATACACCAACTATCCCGATGACGGGCGAGTCACTGGATATCGCGAACGGACGGACCGGTAAACTGTGTGAACTAAACTCTTCACGCTGGTTATAAAATTCTTAACTCTCTTCGCTCTAGATCGCGTCGTCTTTTAAAGACCTCGATCACTGGCTTTTCGTCTCTAATTGGCTAAGCTTTTTTTTAGCTTTGACTCTTTCTAGAGTGGGGCTGCAATTTCTCCGGGGACAGTTCCCCGAATTCCTCGTGACGTAGCGGGGTTTTTCCGGACCTTGCGCGCTACCATCTGGTATGTATCAGGCCCGCTGGCCTGAGTGCTGAACCTTCCTAATCCTAGAATTTACGTCGCTCGCAATTGCTGTTCTGGCCGTATTACTATTACCCGGTGCGGACTTTGTCTCACGCACTTTAAGGACAAAACATGGCCTTCGTCATTCAACAGCACGTATATCCTGAGAGTCGTAAAGTCTCCTAGCTGTTTGTAGCATTGGAATTTTTTCCAACATCTGCCAGCCGCTACAACATTACAAAGAGCACTATTTCTAGACGAACGTGATTTATCTTCCTTCCTACTCGATACTTCGGACGATTTTGCACAAATGCGACTAAAGTATGTAAACGAAGTTTGAAAATCCTCGAATCGAAATTTCAAATTTATCTTTCTATTTCTGGCATTTAATCCACGATTACTTACAAACGAGATTTTCATTTAAAAAAAAAAGAAAAAAAACAAATATCGCGCGTTTTGCTTCGAATCGATTCTCGTCGAGAAACGAAGCCTCGAAGCATTTCCGTCTCGATGTATTGCGAATATTTTGCAGCTCGCGAAACGAAATTCGTTCGTGGACAGTCGTAAAGCGAAACCGATTATTTAAGTAAGGTGCCGGTGGTGCCGATAAGCGTTTTCACGTGCACACGCGTGCATATTATCGCGACAGAGCATTAGGATAAATCGTATCCTTGAAGAACGTCTGTCAGTAACGACGACGGCGTCAGTCTCGCGGCGCAGCTGCTGAGAGCGCCGTTCTCGCTGGCAAAACATCGATCGCGCACGTAGTCGGCCATAACCTCTGTGTTTCTGCTCGCTCGTCACCCTAGCCCCTCTCGAACGACAGCTCGGGAATCCATCGCGTGTTTGCGAAGAGCGTGTTTGCACGAGGCTCGAGAACGAAAGAGAGAAACAGGAAGAAGCCACGAGGAATTTCGCGTTTCGTTCGTTGCGTGTCATTGCGAGAATAGCGCGAAGAGTGTCGGGCTGTTGTTGGGTGCTGCTGTCGGATGCGCTAAAGAAGACCCATTTCGGCCTTGTGCGCGATCCTTCTCAAAGGAGCTACCAACTTCGAGGTGCAACCAGGAATCGAGGGATCGTCGAGACAACGAAAAGGTCAAAGGTAAACGGGCAATTTCTTCTCACTCGTGTTGGAAAAATCGACTGTTCTCGAGTGTCGTTGCTACGTAAGGCTTCCTCGCGATAGTTTCCCTCTCCTCTGCTCCTAGACAACGCCCGTGTGAGAATATTCGCACGATTTAACGCCGAGAACGTGTGCCCCTCGTGCACGCGAGTGCACCTCGAGATGCGTCGTCTCTCTCGAACATTATCGCGGTGACGTGTGCCACGGACAATGAGATGTCGCGTACGATATTTCTGGCGCGCAGCTTGCGGTCTACGCGGTAATACGAAATACAGAATTTGCTGCGACAAATTTCCCCGACATTTAAATACAATCACGAACCGACGACGCGGACTTTCTCTGAGCTGCAAACTCTTTCACTCTCTACGAAGAAAACGCGGAGAAAATTCTCTAAAGAAATATAGACGCGGTTGAGACGTTGGTAGAAACAACGACATTTCGAGGACGGTGACAGTTTGGTGCTCGGTTGCCACGTGACAGATTGTTACTTCTCGACCGAAGGTACATGGAGGAAGGACGTTAATGGCAGCCGAACTGCAATGCGGTCGATGTTTCAGCGATCGTAGCGGCGGATTCCCGCTTCCCCGGGGACGCGAGTAGACTAAGACGGACGAGCATGAGTGCTGGCAGCTCGTGGACGCGTGCAACGACGCGTGTGTCTCGACGATAGCGGCGTCGTCCGCGGACGTCGTCGCCTGACGTCACTGGTTCCGGCGGGAAAGCCGATAGCAACCACAAACGCACACTGGAAACATGGACAAGGAAGACTTCCTGGTCAACCTCCATTATCTGCCAATCATCCTCTTCATTTCGTTGCCTTCTGTCTTCATTCTGACGTAAGCAAAGTTACTACTACTGTGTTTGGTCAACTGATTAAGCTGGTGTCTTCTTGTTGAAACGTCGTTGCTTCTTTGTTCTTACTTCTAGTTGCTTCGCACAATTTTCGCCTTTGCCGTCAATTCTCGTGAAATGATTCATAGCGTTCGTTGCTATTTCTTTAAATATAGTTGCTTTCGGTATCGTAGACGAACGAATATTCTTCGACGCGCCACGTGTGACTGTGTGCACGGCTCACAGCGCAAAGCATTCTCCGTGGAAAATTGCACCAATCTATATTCTTGCGAAATTGTAACTTGAACAGCTGGTGAAAGTAAACTGTGTCTAATCCAAAAAAAAAAAAAAAAAAAAAAAAAAAATAAAAAAAAAAAAACAAACAAAAAAAAAAACAAAAAAAAAAAAAGAAAAAAGGAAGAAGATAAAAAGATCCTTGCCTATTCCCGTCTATCGAACTCGTTGGGCCTCCGTTCGCGATTCATTGCCCTGAGTATCCTTTGTACATCGTATCTAAACGAGTAACATGCGTAATTTTTCAGCAAAAATTTTTCATTAAAAAATTTGTAGATGAATATTCGTAAATATAAAAACAGTGCAGAATCGTTTGTGCTTTT
>KQ435744.1:911388-928044 GCA_001276565.1 Melipona quadrifasciata
AGCCACCTACGCACCGGAAAGCTGCATATTCGCCCAGTTCATCAACATGATCGCGATGCTGAGTAAGTGCGCATCGACGATTGCGTGTTTCAATTTTCACGCGGCAAAGGGAATCGATCGACACCTCGTGGATAGTATGGCGACAGTATTTGTGAAACGTGCGAAAATAGCATTTCTCAATATTGGGAACGAAACGTTAAATTAAAAAGAGAGAGGCGTAAATAGTCGACGCAGAACATTGCAGTATTGACAACTTTATCGAATCGTTTCAATTTCGTTCGTCGTCTACATAAGGTATTCTCAAGTGAAAGAATGTTCGAGTACGTTCAGCCTGCAGCAGTCTCTGCCAAAATGGAACCACTGGGCCTTAATTTTTGGCCTAACGTCGACCTTTGGCCTCTCGATGGTCGCAAACTTTCAAGAGACCTCCGTGATCGTCGTTCACTTTATTGGCGCTCTTTTGTGCTTCGGCGGCGGAACCGCATACTTTTGGACGCAGGTACGACCCAACTTTTCTTCCCAAATTAATCCAATTTACGCATCTACGAGCTTTCATTTCACATCGTTCGTTTTGACGACGGAGAAACGAAAATTAATAAACGAAAGTTGAAAGAAGGTGGATGTCGCGTAATTGGATCGCGCAGAACGAAGTCTGATACGCGACTTGCGTAATTTCCAGAAAAGCTGATTTATCGCATTGTCGTGGATAAATCAGCTTTCGTTGACTGAAAACAGTGTCCCGTTTATCACTCTAACCCTCTGCGCGTTTTGCCCTCAGGCGGTGTGCTCGTTCTACCTGCATCCGCTCGGATGTTCGTTGAGACTGGCGCATCTTCGAACCGCATTGTCCACGTTTTGCACCGTTTGTTTCGTCATAACTCTCATCACCGGCGTGCTGGCACGCTTGGCCTATAAGGGTTGGTTCGTTGCGTTTCCCTCTCTGTCTGGCGCGCTCCTCCTTCACGTGTTGACGCCGCGTGTCCGTTTCTAGGTACGAATCCGCGAAAATGGTACAAGGAAGACGGCGGATGGGAGTTGCACGTGGCTAGCACCATCACGGAATGGCTGTGCGCGGTGGCATTCTGCGTGTACATTTTGACGTTCACCGAGGAATTTCGCGACGTTAGAGTCACCCATCCAAAGGTATATAAAAAACGTTACAGATACACTTTCTTATTCGTTCGTCATTCACCGTCCCAACTCGTCGATCATTCTGCGAATTCGATATAAATTTGTTGGTACAGGTCGTATACACCCTCAATCGAACTAGACTGAGCAACGAGGCGCTGAACGAGAGCCAGGACTCCGCGATGGGTCACAGTCGAGACACAACGACGATCACCTGATCGCTCATAGGCAGAGGCGCCGGTGGCTACGTCAATCTCCTCTCGCATTCTCCAGTGAACACCCCGTGTCCCGGTTACAGGTACCGTGAATCCCGCGAACCCCTTTTGGACGAGGTGGCGCCGCTGGTGGCGACCACGCCGCCAGCGCCTTCCTGCGACGTCGAGGGGAGAACCGGTGTCCTCTGCCCGGTGCAAATACACGTGCACGATCCACCGATACGCGAACGACGAAAACAGGCGAACGAACAGGACGACGCAGCGGAACACGGGCGAAAATGGGGCGAGGATCGTACGAGAAATTGGATCGATTTGGACGAGAACGTCTTGGACGGTTACATACTGATGGACGATTCCTGTCTGGGGTCCGGTGTCGTCGCGCCCGAGGAGACGCAGGAAATCCCTTACCCGGAGGGTGCCGTGGAAGTCGACGACGAGAACGACGACGCCGACAGCCACGGTAAAGACGAATCTTCCATCTACAGCAGAGCGAGAGTGATCTCGCGAGGACTTCGGGAGGACTTTGATCTAAGTACCACCTATCCGATGGCCAATAGTCACGGCAACGCGTACAGAGAATCGAGCAGTCACACCAGGTACAGCGAGTTGTACTCGGAACTGGCTGTCAGGAATTACCTGGAGATCAATCGAGAGGAAATGGCTAGTTACTCCGTGGCCAACAGCCACGGTGATCACAGCGTGTCGTCGGAGAACAGGGAGCGAGGTATCAGAGAGAACGCGGAGGCCGATCAGCTGGGTTGGGATATCAAACAGCAGATAAATTACGAGGTGGCCAATAGTCACAGTAACTACAGAGTGTTTTACGACAGTCAGACGCAGCAGAGGGAACTGCTGCAGACGGCGTGCTGGCCGATCGAGTCTTGGAGGGAGCACTTGAGCGCGAGTAGTCGCCTGTTGGAGGATCAGAAGCAGAAATCATCGGCGAACGTCGGGCACGCCGGTGACGACGAATCGGCCAGGAACGGTCGTTCCGAAAAGAAGAACGACCTAAACTCTGAGCCAGCCTGCGACATCGAACAGTGTCTCGTGCAGATAGAGGAGAGCCTCCTGAATATCGAGCAGAATTTGCTTCACGTGCAGGACCTCGACATACCGGAATTGAGGAACCTTTTGTACAAAAGTCCGAGCATCGAGAAGAGTCTCTACGAGGTCCAGGACCTTTTGTACGCTGACGGTATCGTACCTGTAATAAACAAAAGGAAACCTTCGACCCTGGAATCCGACGACGACGAGGACGACGATGAAGAAGAAGAAGAAGAAGACGATGAGGAGGAGGAGGAGGAGGAGGAGGAGGAAGAGGAGGAGGAGGAAGAAGAGGAAAAAGTTTGGATAAGTCAGAACATAACGGTGAAAGACAACGACAACGAAGACGATGACGCTGGTGCTGGCGCGTTCGACGCTTCCAACGAAGAGTCATCCGACACGACCAATCTCGAAGAGAACAATCAATCGGGATCGGCGGACGATCGTTCCAACACCGACTGCGTAGACGGTTCGACCGTCTTCCGCGAGGAAGCTGTCGATCCGAATTGCAACGAGAAAGCCATGAACTTCATCCCCAACAGTCTGAACAAAACTTTGCCCAGAAGAATCGTTCTCGAGGAGACCAAGGAGAACATCAGATTGTGCTTGTCAGAGGCCGAAGAGCCAGCGACCATCGACTACAATCTGAACACCACGTGCGCTGAGAAGAAACTGTTCTGCCGCGACAAGTGTCACAGCAGGACCAACTCCCTGGACGAGAACTCGGCGTTCTCGAACTTGGACTCGACCGACAAACGCGAGACCGGCAAGAGCTCGCTGCAGAATCTGCTGTTCGAGTCGGCGAACGGGAACTTTCCGGATCTAAGCGGGAAAGCGAGGTCGGAGGAAATGCTGCAAACTCCGCGGAACAAGTCTCTGGGGGGTAAGAAACGATCGACCACCAACGAGAAACGTTGGACCATCGCGGACGCGAAGACGGAGGAGCTTCGCGGGAAACTCGAGTCTGTTTCGTCGAATCGGTGCGGTTTCGCCGTGTCGGGCGCCGCGAACGAGCAGAAGAGACCGAAAGTTTCGAAAGAGGTTGCGCCGCGTGCGCGCGAGAGATCGCCGAACCGAACGAGGCGCGGCGCAGCGTCCGCGGAGAAGGTCCAGGAGAAGGAGAAGGACTCCTGCGGTGGCGGTAAAAGTTCCGACAAGAGGAAGAGGAAGAAGATATCGAGCAGAAGTCAAAGTTCCTCGGAGAACGCGTTAGTGCCTAGCAAACTGATCTCTCTTTCGCTGTCTCTTCTCCTCGCGGCTCTGTTGCAAGCAGTCAGGTGTCTGACGGACCTGGTCGAGGACGCGTTCAGGTCGGTCAGCTACGACAGAAGCGGCCTACTGCAATAACGCTATTCGCGAGCGGTTCTCGTCCGGCACGAGGAACCTTTCGTAGAACCTTTAGCAGCACCAACCGAGATATCGCGCAAGAACGGTATCGTCAAAAGGCACTAACTACACTTATTTTTCCGTCGCATTCCAGTTCGAAACGAAGTATTTGGTTCCGAAACGCGATGCCTCCCATCCAAGACCAGATTTCCGTGCTACCGTTTTAGCGAAACCGAGCGATCCTTTCTTTTTTTTTTTTTATCGGTGTCGTAGAAACTCGTAGGACTCCGTCGGTCTAACTCTAGACTCTTTAGCCTTCTGAATGTGACTAGCCGTTGCACTACCGCCGTGAATCCGTCGTTAACGTGCGATCCGATTCGGATCGTCGAACGTAGACATGTAGCGATAGCCGAATAACATAGCGAGACGTTCGTTCCACTTTATCGATCAGCGTCAGGATTCATTGGCGAGACGAACGTCGATAACCGAGGAATACTGATCGATTACCGATATCTGTGTTACTTGTTACTGGATCTGTGTTAACTGAAACTTCCAACGTTTATCATAAGTGTTTCCTGTACAGTCTTCTGATTATCAATGATAAAAAAGCAACCGTCGTGACCGATCGATTACGTCTTCTTCTTAGCGAGATCTCCCACTACAGTCTAGCGAAACTGGTCTTGGATAACGCGGGGGAGGGGGAGGAGGAGCAAGGTCGTCCTGATCCAGAGACTTCCGACCACGAAGAACCTATGATTTGCAACCATAAACGTCCAGAAGCTGCAGCTGATGTCTGTGATAATCGCAATGCTTACGATTCGTAATTATGTTTTTACACTCGCGGTACGCTTTGCAACACGGGGGGGGAGAAGAAGTTTCAACCGTTGGGAAGAGACACCATACGATTCACGTACGTTTGACAACGACGACGCGGAACGGAGACAGACTTTTTCCAATTTCTTTGTTTTCTCCCTTTTTTGATATATTTTCTCAAACTGTTTTTCCCCTTTTTCATACGAGATCGATGCGAGAATCATTACCACCGATAAAGGTGCTACCTGCGTGCAAAACCGCCGAGACGCCGCGAAACGAGACCGCGAAGGAGGGAATTGTGTCCCAGCGGGGAACATGCACGGCAATCAGAACTTTCGACGAGCTTCCAAGGAAGATGTTTACGGATCGCTAGACGGGTATGTGCCAGAATGACACGGCGTGGAAACGATAGTGCACGATAATAGAAAGAAGAATGTCGCAGATAATGTCTTATCGATGGGGCAAAGTACGGGCTAAGCATGTTACGGTATTTAGCACCGCGTATGTAACGTTCTAAAGTGCCTAAAACGCGTCGCGTGTCGCGGGCACGCGAGGTGCAGTAACACACACACACACACACACACACACACACACACACACACACACACACACACACACACACACACACACACACACACACACACACACACACACACACACACACACACACATATATATTTGTCTAATTGATTAAAACATTAACCTAACGATTTAACGCTACTTATGTCTATCGTAAGCCTCTTTTTTTCAAGGTGTAACACGTTGCTGAGAGGACTCGAAAACGACTAAAACAAAAAAAAAATATATATATATATACATACGAAAGAAAAAGACAAAAAAAAAAAGACAGAGAAAATAAAGAAAAGTAAAGCAATCTGGCGAGAACGCTTACAAACGCGTTGATGTCGCTCCTGTGTGTGAATCACTTTCATCCCCTTGCAGTTCTCTATCCTTTCCTATCGTTCCACGCGACGGACGGTACAAAGGTCGAAGTTGAGACCCGCAGCCGAGCAAATTAGTTTTCCCATAGGGTTACGAGGCTCCCTCGTAGCAAACTTGCCGACCAGATTCGCGAACTCTCGTTCTGATAAAGTTTATCTTCGCTTGTTACGCGATACTCGCGATCCCTGAAGATCTTCGAAGCT
Source organism: Melipona quadrifasciata (assembly GCA_001276565.1). NCBI lineage: Eukaryota > Metazoa > Arthropoda > Insecta > Hymenoptera > Apidae > Melipona > Melipona quadrifasciata. The sequence continues at coordinate 917,060 of KQ435744.1, forward strand.
TTGTTTCCCCGTACACGTATATATATAGCCCGGCAACGGGTATTCATTCTTCGTTCGAGAAAACGCTCGACAATGGCAGGATTCGAGTCTCTCTCGCGTACGAAAAAATTGCGTGCACGTTCGACGCGACGTCGAAGCGTTCGAACGAGATTAAAAGGGAACTTCATCTCGCGTTTCGTGCGAGCTCGAGCACTTAACCAGCGATCGATCCGAGGCTAGGTACGATCGAGGAAAGGCCACAAGCCAAAATTCCATTTACGTCGCACGGCGGCTGCTCTTAACGCGAGTGAATCGCGTTAGTTCCGCGTCTTTCTTCCGCTAGAGAGCATCTTTCCTCGATTCATCGAGCACTGCCGTCGAAGATCATCCGAGAGGCTCGCGTGACTGCACAGCTCGCAATTCGCATCCCGCACGGGGCAGCAGCAGGTTTATCGATCGATACTGCGTTCCACCGTGTGTGACAACGAGAGAGAGAAAGAGAGAAAGAGAGAGAGAGAGAGAGAAAGAGAGGTCGAGGTCTGCTATAGAAGAGCAGAACTCTAACATCCGAGCGTTCCACGGCACGTTGTAGAGCATCGTTCAGCCAGATCTACTCTCCGGACGTTACACGACCCCTTATCCTCGAGATCGTTAATTTCAATTAACGTCTAACCATCGATGGCTGCCGCCGCTCGAACGATTACCGATACTCGCAACAACTCGAACAAGGATATCCTAAATATAACGGGAACGGATCGATCCTCGTTCCCTTTAGGGTTGAATTCGCCTGGCGGTTGGTTTAATCGATTCGAGGGCTCAATCAATCCCGTGCCGGCCCGTAGACAGTCGTCGAGAGGCTGAAACCTTGGAACGGGAACCGTTCGACGGCCACCGAGCAATCCGATCACGTCGGATTTGTCATCGGATAAAGAACAAAGCTCGACATTCGTGCGAATGCGTCTCTCCACTCCGAATTTTCAATTAAGGTCTCATGACCAGGAGACACACGCGGAATGCGTTGAAAAGGGGACAAAAGGGGGGAGGAAAGAACGATTCGCGATCGGTTTTTCAAACGGTTTGCAAAGTGTTCGAACGAGCCACGTGCCTCTGCACTCGGCCTCGGATATTGGCCGTGGCAAGGGCCGTCCGTAACACGGTGATATTGCCATTTCGTCCGGGTATTTACCACCAGCGGGCCACTGTATCAGGACAAATAATATTCTTCGGGGCCAGGCTCCCAGCGGGATATCAATCGTTTAAAAGAGCACCGAGCGAATCCGGTGATAGCCGGCGACGTAAATACCGCATTTGCAGCGGGCCAGCCGGCAGAACACTACCGCTGGTATAATGCTAAAATATACCTCCGGTGACAATAAAATCGAACTTCCATCCGTTGGGCAAATCACGGCCGGAAATCGCTTCGAGGCGCTTCGACAGCACGACCAAATGCCTAGCTCGAGGGATCCGTCGACGAATTCGAGAGTGCTCGACTGCTTCCAGCGCGATTCTCGATTATCGCGATACGTCACTCATTGCAGGGATACAGGAAATCGTTGGTAATGATAATAAAAAAAGAAACAACAACAACAACAACAGTGATTCAAACAGGGAAGATTGATGAAACGACATAACGAACGGGCTGCGAATGTTTGTGCATTTGTGGAAAGCAATCGAGAAGGTGACAAAGATGTTTTGTCTTAAGTATCTGACATGGGAAGAACGCTAAAATTGAGATATAAGTCGAAAAAGTATAAATATAATAGTTTTCACCCGTGGCCTTCGTGTACGTAATCGTGTAGGTAATCGCTTGCGGCGTTTGATAGGTGATGCAAAAAAGGAATATGCATAAACATTCATCTATTAATGGAACTTGACGAATAACACAACTTGTATAACAGAGTCATGGGTCAGGCCATTTGCATGATTTTCTCGGCAGTGGAGATTGAGATATCGTTCTTAAATTGTCCTCGTTAGCGTTTGAGTTGCGAACTGATTGCGCCAATTCAATGCCCATCTCGCTAATAGAGACCAGGTGCGAATTTCTGCCTAGATTTTGACTGTTGCGAGAGCGAAGCTTTGGAAGATGTTGCTGAAAATTTATGCGGCGTGCGCGTTCTGAACTTTGACTAAAGTTTGGCCAAGTGATCCCTGCTTGGAATTTCTGAACGATAAGCGTCGATTCCTCTCTCTCTCTCGGTTCTGCCTTTCCGTTTTTCTAGAATGAAGCCAAGTGTCGCGATTTCTACATCGATAATTGACAAGCGATTTTAAGATGAAGTTTCAACGAGCTTATCGTACGCAGCCGTTTGGCACGACGACGTACGATCGTAATCTTATAAGTATATCTCGTCGACTCGACTGGAAATTTGTTTAAGCGCTTAACGCGGAAATAATGGCGTTCAACTTACGTTAAAAAGCCGCCGAGCGTGTCTAAAGTTCGAAAGACACGGTTATCTTGTAAATAAGTTTCCCCCGAGGAATTCTTTCTAGTTTTCTGTAACCTCGATGACTCGTTTAATAAATCAAGTTCTCTACATTCGTTTTTTATACACTCAGATCATAAATTCACTCGACAATTTTTATGTGAACGAGGGAATGCTGTTTTTTTGAAAAAGAATACATATTCAACGGTTCGACGTAATTCCTAGCCTACATTTCCACACCCTTTGCCCAACTTAAATCAATTTGTTAAGTCCGCCTAGTAAATCCGCGTTGTAACGCCAGCCTTCGTGAGATTAGTATTCCCCAGATTTTGCCATGTAACGCAACATGTTCTCCGGCCGTGGTTTCGCCGCATTATCAACGACACTCCGCTTTGCACTCTGTAAATTCCGAGAGATAATGAAACCAGAATCGCGCGCGTATACTTTCTGATTAGATCGGCTACGCTGGAAACGAACGTGACGTTGTTGTTAGATCGTCGCGGCAGAGATGAATTCACGGCGAAAATGAAAATAAAACGCGGTTTGAAGAAACGAATAGAGACGTGGCAAGAATCAACATCGCGACGCCGGTATCTTCATAACCGCGGTCCTCAAAATATTTTCTCTCCGGGAAAAGGTTTTAAAGTGCGGTTGATTCGCGCGTTGAAGTTCTCTCGAGCAAAAATGGGAAAATCTCCCAGGGATGCTTCCGAGGACGGAAACTATCGCGAAGAGGTACTTGAAAATATTCAAAATTGATCGTTCCCACTTCAAAATGAAAGCCCCATGGCCTCAAATATTTGAATGTTTGTCAAAGCGTTCAGCTTTTCTTGCGAAAGTTTAAAAAAATTTATTAAGAGACTTCGAAACTGTGTATATTGGGTTGATGATTGCTTTAAATTTAAACTTAAATGTCACACATTAGAAAGATGTAATCAACAAAATTTCGTATTAGATCATTTTCAATTTTTGATGTATATCATTTTATTTAAAGCGATGCTTCGTAAATAAATTGCTGGTAGACGAGACAAAAAAAAGGTTAAACATTTGCAGTCTTTCTTTAAATTCGCTTGGCCGACAGTAGCTCGCAAAAAAAGGCTCGGACGTTCCGTTCGATTAACGAGCTACGGGAATGAAACGTAAATTCCAGCATCAATTCGGAGAGAAAAGGCGTGCTTTGAAGAGAAGTACGTCGATTGAAGCTCGCGAACAGCAGGCCTGACCGCTTTTGATTCCATCATAACTACGACGAGTGAGCTACCAGCGTCACGAGAGTAATTCGACTCGAAGCTTTCAGCGAGGAAATTTTTTGCCCGGGGAAATTACAACGCACTCGAGCGTCCCGACAGCAAACTGTAGCACGCGTACAACGCCGCAGCGCAATAGTGTTTCCGCGTTGCGTTTCAGCGGAGCGGTTTCAGCTAGTTTCGAAAATAAAATGAGACGCTTCACCCTGGAGAACGCGAAACTACGTTCTTGATGAATTTCGGGTTTTATTGGGAACCGTGGTCTATTCTCGTTTTTCAACACGTTGATCGTCCGCTCGACAGTCAAATTTCCATTGGGCGACGATCTTGTTTATTGAAATCTCGAGGCAAGAAATATTCGGCAGACTGAATAAAGGAATTATTTAGTAAATAATATTTCGTAGAAAAATGAGTTTTTCAATTAACAAATTAAATTCGATATCAAACGACGATATAATAATGATACAGTCAATTTTTGAATTATTTCGCATTATTTGCACGAAGATACACGATACTATAATAGTTATTTGATATATTGCGAAACATTAGAGAATTTAGGAGCCTCGTTGCAAATTCTCTAAATTTCTAGTCTATACTCGAAGGGTGCAAAAAACGTGTAAAAAAACTTCTAATTTGAATAGTTAGTTAACGACAAAGCACGTGCATGTCGTAAACTCAACAGAAGGAATAAAAAACAAAAGCATAAAAAAAGAATATAAAAGCCGGGGAAAGCTTATTTGATTTGCGTTCGGCGATCAACGTGTTAAGAGACGTTGCTCTCCAAAGATACGAGGAGCTTGGTGGAAAAATAATATTTGCGCAATTTTCCCTGGGAAGAAGATAGTTTGTTTGAACGTTGCAAATTCTTTGAAGGATTGCAACAAAAAGTTGCTCAGATGAGGATTCATGCTCCTTTTATTTCTCAGTGCACATAGTGGTAGTATTTAAATTCTCAAAGAAGAGTTTAATTTTATCTAGAACTTATTTAGATTAAAGATCGCTTCTTCTTTTTGTTGAATTCCGCGCAATGGAATTAACACACTTGTAATTCTGAAGTGGTTTATTCAGTGTTGCAATAGTGGTCGCGTACAAGATCTTTTGTCGATTTTGGGGAAAAGAATAATGTTTTTTGCTCCCATGTCTTTGTATGTTTTGGGTTATCATCGTCTTCAAGTGAAAGGGGAAGGAGCATAGATGACCAATCTACTGGGTCTTGCACTTATGACTAATTCACAGTCCACTTTTGTGTGGATTGTTACTAACTCAGTGTTTGCACTGATTCAATACTCAGTACAATTAGCCAGGTTTTGATCATCCAACATTTTAATCTTCACACGTATTTCGTCTCGAGTTGTATTTACAAATACAAACAGTATTCGTTCCCGCTATCTTTTTGTGCTGCTTGTCAAACGAAAATGTGGCATTTGCGAATCGTGCATCATTCGAAGGCCAAAAAACGGGGTGCGAATTTCCCTCGGGAAGTAAAAGATGAAAAAAGGAGAAATGTACGTGTCAGGCTTCCCGGGCTCGATTGGCAAGGGAAATTCGAAAGGGAGGAACGCACGAGCGATAGGCTTTGGTGCTTTTCAATCGAGTAATTCAAAAACGCTTTCTCTTTTCTTTTTGTTCTTTTTTCAAACAGGCATCACGTACGCGACACGCTCGTCTGATCGGAAACACCTTTGGTAACAAGTTCGGACGATAGAACTGGTTATTGAAAGTTCGCCAGAGAGCAATTTCAAGTTTTCCGAACAACACCTGCGTTCCATTGTCAATTCTCAATTTAATAATAAACACGGAACATGGTTACTGTTTCACCGTTATTGTGCGATCTTTGAGAGAACAATTCGGAATTATACCGACGCCCGTTAAAGATTAATACGACGAAGGGCGAATCGAGAGTGGACAGTTTAGCATTTCCTACGATACGAAAGATACGAAAAGCTTCGACGCCGAGACGATCAAAGTCGGCCCCTGGCTTTCGTTCCCTGTTGTTCGTTCCATTTACAAATAAATAGAAGGGCTGTTCAAAGTCTTTGGAGGATTCGCCACGTGTTTGAGCTTAAAGAGGTCTCGACTCGTCAGAGTTGTCAGAAGTGAGACTCAAGCCGTATAATCGAGAAGCTAGAGACGAAGTAAAAGGTATTACTTGCCGGAGGCAAGCTTTTTAGTCGTTGAAGAAACAAATTGCGACTCTCTCGCGAAGAGATCAGAAATGCAATGCGAACCAATTTAGTGAGTTATGAGTCTCGGGGCATCGTGCAAGAAGAGTTATCAGATATAAATTCGCGAAAGCCTCTTAACGAACGAAACGAATCGTATAACGAGATATATATGTGTGTGTGTGTTCTGAGAGAGATGAAAATTTCCAGGAAACGGATCAAAAACGAAACAAAGTGAAACGAACAAAACGAGATTAATTATACTCATAAAAATCGTTTTTCCTTTCTTGAATTTTTCACATCTAGAAATTAATGTACGCTTTTCACATCAAGCGCAAGCCGCAACATTTCATTCTCACGCTTCAATCGTTCTCTTTCATTAAAAATTTCGCTGGCCCTTTCCCCCTTGCCGTGTCCTGCGCGACCTGGCCCAATTTCGGCGTCGTGATTTTCGTCTCGTTGTCCAGTTGTTGCCCCGCACGACACGCGCAAACGAATGAAATAACGAGCACGGTCCGACATCCGGCCGAAATATTTCGCAAAGGAGAATGCTGCGAGCGTCAGCCCGGTCAGACTCCGCATGCATCCCGGAACGCTTTGTGTGGCCGCCGCGCGATGCACACGTCAACGTGCATCGGTATGCTGGAAATCTTGGGGAATTAAAGCTATGCCGACGAGCCTTGTATAGCGTTCTCTTCGATGAATGGAACGTTCGCTACTGTTCAAAGCGTTATTGTCACGCTCGCGCGTAATCGTCTTGACCACTTACGATTAGTGTTTGGCCACTCTACCTATCTTTTCACCGCTCTGCCGTTTCTTCGCGGCTTCAAATCCATTGCAGCTCGAATTGTGCTACAAGGTCGTATAATAATGGACTGATTATTGCGGTGTGAGGGAGTCTCGTACGAGGACAGGAGTTTTAAGGATGAAATTTTAAAGCGGAGGGCAGCGAGTCGTGATCGCGAGAGAACTACATCTATTCAGTTTTCCTTAATTACTTAATTCTGTGTTATCTTTTGCCTACATTATTTCGATCGTCCTTTGGACTCGCAGCTTCGTTGTCAAATATTCTTCTTTCGTATCTTCTCGTTCTATAGGTGTAATAATTCAAAGTTTGGTAAAATATTCGTTTCTGTGCGTGACACTTTCTTTCGTCATTCTATTATCATACTCTGTTTATCATATTTGTCTCGTGGCTTAGTTTTTCGCAAAACTATTCAACCCACGTGATGCTCGAAACACCGCGACGGATATTGTTGCCATAAATGCTGGGAGACTGGCCGAACTCTGCCAGAATCGTTTCGAACTCGCGTTAGTCCGCTTTCGATGGCTATTTCACTGTAGTTTACCCGAGTTATACCACAGGGGAATACATTATTCATGATTTTCGAAAGTGGGCAATTCGTCCTCTTGTTGCCATGCCCGCGTTAAACCGGCGTGCATCGCAACCGTGTACGTGTACAAAATTTTGACGTCGGCCGAGTCAAAGCTCTCCCTCGCCGGCTTCCTTCCTTTCATCGCGTATTTCCTCGATATTTGAAATTCTCGTTTTCACGAGAGGAGGGCCGGTTTCTTTCTGTCGCTTCAGTGACGTGGCTAATGACAAAAAACCGACGAAAAAGTTCTCATTAGCGTCCGCACGGAGAAATCGATACACACTTCGGTCGTCGTTTTCGACGGATGCTCCTATATCGACGCGGCGTGCAGAACTGTATACCGCGACAACGAGAGAGAGAGAGAGAGAGAGAGAGAGAGAGAGAGAGAGAGAGAGAGAGAGAAAAGAAAAAAAAGAGAAAAGGGAACGCGACTTCGGGGAATATCCGAGAATTTCATTAAATTCTAGTAATAGAGCCGGGAATACCTTATTTCTTCCCGATATCATTTCCCATCGATTTTCCGACTACAGTTCAGTCCGTCGTCTCCTCGACGATGGAGCGCACCGCCGCCGCGTTGAAATATGCGCCGCCATTGACTACTGTGCAGAGACTAACTTCGAAAATGGCCAATTGTCGGGGAGAAAAAGCCGCGAAATCTTTCGAACAACGTTGCCGAAGCTTCTGTCGCCTATCGCATGCCACGACAGCCGTCACGGAGCCGTCGGATCGAATCGAATTGAATTTGTCCGCGGATTGTACGAGTAAAATTGGATTTTCGAAAGTGAAACGGACAGAAGCAGAGGAGCATCTCGATTTTACATGCAAATGAAACGTTCTCGACTTTTTTTCCTTTTCGTGCGACGAGACGCGCGTGATCTCGCAACGTACGACGTAGAATTGAACGAGACCTCTATTTATCATTGAAACGACTGAAACAGCGCGTGATGGTACACGAGCTCGAACGAAAGATTATTGTTTATCGATAACGGGATCGGATCGAACCTGTCTTTGGAATGAAAAAAGAAAAAAAAGGAGAGCACGGCAGCACGCACGAATGAAGAGAGAGGCGAACTATGATATATTTTCCAATCAATGTGTAGCGGACACGTGCGAGATATTTAAAGCGAGATGTGCGATAAACAGTCGATCCTTTCACCGTCGCGACAGGTGCAGCGACAAAGCTCGCGTTCAAAGCTACAAATAAATGTTCAATACCTTTTGTCGGACATCTTTGCGCAGCGTCGTTGAGCTTGTTGCTCAACTCTGTGAAATTTACTACGAGAACGAGCTTGCTATACGTAACGCACGTACATGCGATCTATACGCGTTACGCGATAGCCATATGTCTAATTGATAATTGATAACTTTTACGCGGATACGATAATGGTACTGGAATATAGGTTATCATTAGCATATCACACGTTAAGGTTGTTAAGCCACGATTAAATTGTCCGTTGCTGGCATCTTCCTTTTCATATTATCACTGAAAATGATTTTAGTGGGGGTGACCCAGAAAATCGGGCCTCTTCAGGTGCAACGAAAATTAGCGATTGGTTGATTCGGGTCACGTGATTCGTGAGGGGGCGTGGGGTAGACCACGAGTAGGAGTGGCGTTGTCTGGTACTGAGCGATCGCGCCTGTAATTTGTTTTCTATCGATTCAAATGTTTGCGTATCGATAAAATTTTATGGCACAAAAGTCGTCTTCATTTCCTAGTCGAAACAGTTATTTCTGGGCCTTTCAGTGAGACGAATTGTACTGAGGTACAAGTCGTGCAGTTTTTTAAAATATCCCATACTAGAGAGATATATACTTCGCTTTAAAAATCTTCAATCGCGAGTAACTAGAAAAAATTGTCGTATCAAATTCAACTTGTCGTTTCGTTCGTAATCACTGTCTGAAATAAACGTTTAAAAGCTATTCCTGCACTTGTCACGTCAGCGCAACGGATGGAACTGTTCGTAGGACAATTAGCGAATCTACGAATAAACGTTTCCCGCTCTTAAATTCAATTTACTCTTCCGAGCGAACAACATTTTCCGCTGACAAGTTCGAACGAAGTTGTTCGAAGCTCCAATCAGTGCGGATTATGATTCTCTAAGCATAAGCCTGTGATAAGCAGTTATCCGCAGACGTTTTAACCCTAAATCCTCGCTCAGCCAGGTTTAAGATGCTGTCAAACGCGACGCGAGAGCCCTTGTAGCATCCTCCCAAAGAGACGCTCGAGTGTTTACGAGAGACGCATATTTCCCAGCCTACCTCATGCTCCGGCACGGAGCTCACCGAAAATCGTTCGCCAGCCTCGAAGCTGATGCCCGTTAAACACAATGTCCACAAATTTCTGGATTACTACGTCGCGACGAGACTTAAACAAAGGGCTGACCTAAAGTTAAGAAGCTGTTCGGACGGCCTTCCAAGCAGTTTTACGAGGAAAGAAAATCCGTTCCTGGAGGAACGTTACGTGGAAATTCTTGACGAGCACCGGGACCAGAAAGAAACTTCAACTGACGGAAACACGTCAAAAACAAGACGAGTACTCGTTTGCAAAAGAAACTCACGCATCTCTTGATAGTTTCGTTCGAGAACGGGAACTGCCGAGGAGAGGAAAAATTACAGACAGCGTAAAAACGCGAGGATAGATACCTCGAGGAGGAGCAACCCTTGTTCGAGAGTCGACATCGATCGACATTGTTTAATCCATCAACAGTCAACCGTTTCTCGCTCGATTTACGTCACTGAATTTTGTATTTCGACGTTGTTTAAAATTTAATGGTTACTGGAAGGTCAAAGGTGGGCCAAAAATCACTTCCTGCTAAAATAAATCCGTAAATTTTCATTATTTCTTTATTAATTTGCGAACGTTCCAACGATCGACATTTCAAAACAGAATGAAAAAGTCACGTATGAACTTGAATTTAATTTAAAATTAATACAACTAGTTTTTCCTTATATTTTCATATTTTATTTAAGAAAAAAAAGAAACAAAAATCGGTAAGAAGAAACTCGAGTACGAAATTCCGGCTTAATTACTTCGGCGGAACACCAGCAGCAGAATCAATTCTAATTTCATTTAAACTTGCATCGTTCGATCCAGTTGCTAATTACCCGGCGATCTGGCACCGCGGGCAGAGTCGCGGCTTAAGGTCAAACGCGAGAGGGAAGAAGTCATCACTGGGACGACGGTGAATCGAGAGTGTCGTGCTAATGGCACCGTGAGTGTATCGCGAAAGAGAGAGCCGATGAGAGAACGGATGATCGGTGACGCGGTCAGCTAGAATTTCACGGCGAGGGTGTCACTTTGTCAGGCGCCGATAATCTCGCAGGGTGGAGAGGGGAGATAGAAGTTCATCGAAAACCAAGCTTTTACATCGACGTTGTTGGCCGATGATAATGGAACCTGAGAAGAAAAGAGACAAACAAAGAGAGAGAGAACGAAGAGTCTGAGATGAAGACGGGAAAGGAGGACGAGGTACGCCGGGAGCAACGAAATCGTCGCTGTCGGGGACGGGTGAGAGCACACGCGATGAAAGGAGAGAAGAATAGCGAAGAACGCGCGGAACTCGTCCTCGTAGGCGCCCCCTCGAGTCCTCGAAATGGTGAGACCGGCATTTCCAGATACGTCGTACGTTTACGTTCCTTAAAATACGTCACCTTGCTCCGGCAATTAGCGAGAAGCACGCAAATGGCCCTTGCCGAAGCCTCTGAATGACGTGGAGCGCAAAGTTCAAGGATAGGAGGTCTGCGCGATACGGAGGCGAGTGGCTCATTGTTTAGAAGTGAAGTGTAAGAGATAATCAG
>KQ435744.1:928100-962802 GCA_001276565.1 Melipona quadrifasciata
TGCCGCTAATGTTCAAAGTTGATAGTACCTCGATAGCGGTAGCTTCCGCTGGATTTATTCGGCGCTTTATCAAAGGTAAAACTGAAGGACTAGATGTTATCCATTTGCCCTTATCGTTCCAAAGAGAGGCTCGCGATTCGTGGAACTAGGTGAATCGCGTTACGTGCGTGAGCCAGGGAAATAATCCTGACGGTAAAGACGGTGAGGATCAAGCGATCCAATTACACGCGGCATCAAGGAGAGTGGATAAGAAACCTTGAAATCTTTCGTACGCGATTCTAGAAGAGCAATGATTCAGATGTATGGCCATCCCCGACAGCAACAAATAAACTTACTTGTTCTTCACACAGCGTGTCTGTAGTATACATTTCGATGGTTTACGATTTCCTGCAAACGCGCAAATGTCGACGGTCCAATAAACGAGATCGTAATTACAGATCTCATTGCTCCAGTTGTATCGGTGATAAAATTCGATATCGATTTCGCGGCAAAGTTATGGGTTACAACGCGAACAACAACCGCCGGCATGATTATACTTTGAAAGGATTTCAGCCTCTCTCCACGTTGCTGTAAAATCTCAAAAATAAACGCAATCGATTAGGGCCGAATGGCACTGAATAACTTGGATTTTATGCGATCGACATCCGCCGGCGGATCGTTCGTCAGAGCCGAGAGTATTGCCAGGGTATGACTTTCGTTCCTCCTCATTATTGCAGGTTAACTCGTTGCCGATTCTATCGATCTGGTAAAAATGGGCGCTCAGTACTTTACGATTCCTGTCACAGAGCCATTCATTCCTTGGCCTCTCGGGTGCAAACGCGGCCAATGCGAGAGAACGGTGCCTGCAGGTGCTCGTGTTCATCCATGTAAAATGTAAAGAAAGCCGCCTTTTGCATTATTTCACGTAACACTTGCTCCCGGGCTCTATGCCACGGAAATCAGGTTCCTCTGTTCTCTCTCTCTCGCTCTCCCTTCTTTTTGTCTTTTAGTCTTTTCCCTTGTTTCTGGTGCACTCGAGTGGTTTCAAGGACCGCACGGCACAACTCTGAAATACTTATTCCCAACCGGTCGACCACGTTTCCGTCCATATACGAAATTGTTCTAGTGTCTACGAAACGAGCCGAGAAATTTCGTAGTTACTCGGCAAACACACGCGAAACAGGACACGGGCAAATAAAACCGGAGGACCACGAGTCGTCGAGCACTCTATTGCCTGGCTAACTTGCGTAATGCGCTGTCTAACAAAGCAACAACGTTTCGAATCAAAGTGATGAATCACGCGAATAATTCGTGCAGTATTCCATCTTATTTTTCGTCGAAGACTGCGTCGGGGATGCAGCAAATCCAGCTCTGGAAACAAATTTGTACATGCCAGGGAGTTCCAGAATTTCCACCTTCTAGTACGTGGTTTAAAAATTTCTACATTTCAAAGGCAGCCTTCAGAGTGAAATTTTCCGTTAGTTTAAGTAAATTTGGCATTTTTTTTCTGTTTTTTCTTCTTTGAGAACGGAAATGGAAATAACAACGTTTGCAGATATTCATTCGTAGATGAGAATAGCCCAACCAGCGATTCCCAGTGTCAAGCATAAGGCAATCCCTTTGGGATTCATATCAGAAGCTGGCTTACACCCGACTTCCTCACAATGGAGTCTAATTAATTCCAATGCTTCCGATTCCTGCGAGCATTGGGGTGTTTGAATCTACCCTGTACTATCAAACTACCCTTTGGTCGACCACTTGGCTGTGAACGGTGCTCACTCCGTGGCCAGTCAGCGGTCACTGGTGATCACTTTCGCCGAAACTCTTCCTGGCGCAATTTGCTCGTTGCGGATCGTTCCAAGTTTAGTTTTCCTTCTCGGAGGACAAGAGTCGTCGAAAACGATGGAAAGTGGGTCGTCGACCCTCGAGATCGCGATGAGAAATTGGATCTTGGAAAAAATTTCTATACCTTTCTACTTTTTAGACGGCAAGACGAGTGTCTCGCGTGAAACAACAAGGAAAGAGTTCTAAGAACAAAGAGAAGGATATCAAAAAATGATTCTAGCAACAGAGAGAGAGAGAGAGCAATAAAAAAGTATTCAAGGAAACGGATTTCAGCGACGAAGAAAAGAATTCGCGAAGCATTCTACTTTCTATTCCAGAAGCGTCAAAGAGGGACGAGAGCAAATAACTTGAGAACTCTCGAGCGACTCGCGTGGCAGCCGGTGTTTGTTAATTTGCGAGATATTTATACACGTATCGTATTAGATACGATAAGATTTGTGATATTTCTGTCGGGTGCGGTAACTGAAGCGATGAATCGCAAAAATTTACGTCTTATAATATCTGTGTAGCAACCTTGACCTATTCGTATTCCTCAATCAAACGTTATCCTTTCAGCGACTGACCTTTTTCTTATCTTTCACGTTCAAATTCAGACTATCGACCTATCGCTAGCCGCACTTATGCTCCTTCTCCAAGGATCTCTGCAACCTATCATTAACAGTCATTAACATTAACTGTTATCAGCTGGTGTTATCTTGTAAAATTGCAGGAAGCCATTTCGTGCCATTTCGTGCAAAACGTACTTTCGATTTTGCCAAAAATTTTAGTTTTACTTAAAGAAGAACTTTTCCAAGTATACAACTACTACGATACTGATTCTATCATTTCGCGACACTGTCTTCTGCTTTGCGCGCAACTTCTGATTGACGATCGTCGAGGTCCAGCTGCGCGCGATGCGCTTCCATAAATCTCAAGGAATTTATTGGGCCGCTTAACCGAACCGCGTTACATTCCGCGGGAAACGTCACAGCTCCTACGCGACCGATAGATGTTCATCGGGATTCTGTGTTATTCATTCGTTGATCGCGGACTTTGAATCCTGGGAATTTCACTCGAATATTGAAGGTCGTTGATTGCGCTTCCCACAGTTGCGATCGTGCCGAATCACGGACAGCGGATGGAATTCGAGGGAAGAACAAACGATCGATTCTTAAACATCGTCGCAACGAAGAAGGTAGAAAGTACATTGATAAAATACAGATAGTACGTTCGCAATCGCGCGCGAGATAAAGCGAGACTCGAGATTACAAAGAGGGAAATGAATCGACGATAGAAACGAGCACGCGCGTCGAGCGAAGCCACTCGAATTTTATCGTCTCTACAATCTATAATTCTGCAATTAGTTGGAATGACGAAGGAGAAAACAGGCGATCGGAGATAATTCGTCAATTAACTAACGGGCAGTTAAGGCACTGTTTGTTACACACGAAAGTGATAAAAATTCGAAATTTCTAGAAAAATATTTTGCCAGTGATACCACCGCCAACGACAATGTCCGATAATTTCCGAGAAATTATCTCGACCGAACAGATTAATTTCGCTCGATAGAGCCGGCGTTTGAACGATCGAATCTGTACGCTCTTGACAACTGATATCTGAAAATCAGAGATTGATGCGTCGATCGGATACCGACGATCGTAAATTATCCTCGCGCGTTTTGATACAGGTTGTCCTAACCGAAATATCGATCATGTGGACCAACCGTGCAAGCCAATTATTATAGTTGAATATCGGATGAAACGCGATCAAGCTGTATCGCGACCCAAATTTTACAAAATTTCGCCCACGCGAAATACTATTACGGACAGAGATCGCCGACCGCGTATATAATACGGATTCGATTAATAATTTAAAATCGGAAAATTGCGCGAGCCGGTATTTAGCGATATCGCCGAGAGGAGAGAGCGTTGAAATAAAAATTCATCCCTCCGGGCGAAATTTATGCGCTCCCTTGCATTTTCTTACTCCAGTGAAACAAGCTCGCGTACAGCAGTGAAACTGGAAGCTAGAAACGAGAAATACGAATCTGTATAACAGCAGACTTTCAACAAGTGAGCATTAACGAGTCTAATTAACGTCGCGCTGTGGATTTCATTTCATTAAAGCTCGAAGTAACAACGATATGAGCGCGAGATGAAACTTTCCCGACTCTACAAACTATCTAACCTAAACCTAACCTAAACCTAAACCTAACCTAATCTAAACCTAACCTGAACCATCTGTTCCTTGGTAAAATGGCGTTTCTTCGTGCAAGTTACCATCGCTGATGTTTCAGAAAGGAGACACGTGTACGAAGCGTACGCTCGAGGTAGGAAAAACGCGGCGCAAAAACCCCTAGTTGAGCACGGCGAGCGGGGCGCAGCAATATCAACGTTTGTAAACGAGCCGTGCACGAAGGAAGGGAACAAGAGTTAACGAGATCAGTGATTTATAAAAGGGCTGGTTGTAGTGTATCGCGAAGCGAAGAAAGCGGGACGTGATCGATCTTCGTCCAGGGTTGGTATCTACAGATACGACGACCAACAACGTAGATATCCATGGATTCCTTTCGTCGAACGATAAATAATAATCGGAGCGGACCGACGGACCGACGAGAAGCAAAGGACCGATGGGAAGCAAAGGAAAGTGCTCTCGCCGAGGCAAGAAGAATAATGGAAGTTGGAAATGCTCTGGCTGAGAACTGGTCGGTCTGCGGCTAGGCGAGCGAGTCGTAATATCGAGTCGAAAAATAAATTGCCTCCAGCTAGCCAATCTGAAGTGGCGCTGATTACCGAAAGACGATCAAAGAGGCTGGAAGAGCCTGGGTGGGGAATATATTATGTAGACAGAGAGCCAATGAACGAACCGTCGCCGATGAACGAATCATCGGATCGAGCGAATCGAAAAGGAAAGAGACGTCGATGAAACTGTGGCCCCATTACGAGATTGCCCTTCGCCTGGTCTCGCTCTCTGCCAGAGACAGCCCGATATTTCTGATATCTCTATGGATCTACTCGATCTCCGTTTGATCGGAAATCGATGAGCATTCAATCTCTCCTGCCGCCCACTTCAACTTCGTTTCAAGTTCCGCACGCATTCGGATACTTTCCGAGGCGGGAGATATTGGGTTCGCAACGGGCGTGGATGCTGTCTCGCAGTCCCGTCGAAACGAATTATGACGCATTATCGGAACTAGCGAGCGGAGAGTAATCCATCATCGCATTACGTTCCCGAAATAGACGCGAATAACTCTTCCAAGTCGGCGAATTATTTCCTATCGTCGCGGTTTTATTTGACGTTCGATTCACGTCGACCCTTACACCTGGATTTTCAAACGAAAAAATTCCATTCCTTCGATCGATAAAATATCGCGATCCACCCTCGGTGCCTCTGGACAGAATCTATTTGAAAATTATTAGATCGTTATATATATTATTATAGATCGTTCGGACGCGAAACTGGATCTCGATTAATGAAAGACAAATGTTTCCCGAACACTCGAGGCTGCCCGACCCCAAAGTTCACAACCGTTCCCCGGCACGCGAAACTTCCGAACAGCGCAACGCTCCTTCTTGCAAGCGCGAGACTGTTTAACGATCCTGAATTACTTTCGATAATGAGAAACTCGCAGCTATCATTACTCGTTGAATGGCCGTACGTCGCGCACGTCGCGAGTCCTTTCCGAACGTGCAATTCACTCTAATAACCCTCTTTTTCGTTTTAACGTGCTCCGTTTCACACGAGGAACGTGCAACGTTTAGCCACCTCGCGAACCAGATCGCCAGCTGCGCCGCCTTTTCCGTTTCGAAACTTTATCCGACCGTCGGCAGCGCAATCTCTATTTTAATTGCGAGGGCGGGCTATTCCGAGCAATTGAAACTGCTTCGGCGTAAATAACGGACAAAGGCGAGGAACGGAGTCGGCGTTTGAAATTCCAGCGATTCTGACCGATCTACCGTGACGCTCAATCGTCCATCTCGACTCTTTTATACTCGATTCTTCATTGACTCGACTTTCCAACACGTTCCCAATGAATTATCAGCGACACTCTCGTCGGTTCGTCGATTCTCGCGCGCGCGGAAGCCTCGAAATGAAATCGATCGATCGCGAAATCTTTACGGTCGAATTTTTCTTGCCATCGACCTCGTCTTGTGGACCACTTTACGACAGTCAAAGACGGCACGAGCATATTTACGATCACTTTCGCATCGAACAATGTAGGTCGCCGCGAACAATTTCTTAATGGTCGTAAAGCCACGCGTTTTTATTCGTTTTTTATTCGCAATGCACGGTTAAAAAAAAAAACCGCGAATCATCGCCACCGTTGTACGAAAAACCACCCTCCCAAGCAAAACTTGCATTATTATCTTTTTCCGTTTCCATCCCCTCTCCTTCTCTTTCGCCTTCTCATTTTTTTTCTTTTTTCTTTTTTCTTTTTTGTTCTTTTTCACGAACAATAAAGGCCAACAACGAGGACACAAATAACGCAAGGTTAGTCGGGTTCTCTACGTACATTTCAAGGATTCCCCCCGCCGGGCGACTCTCTCTCTCTCTCTCTCTCTCTTAACACGTGGATCTGTAACATCCACTTCAAGCCGACGAACATAGAGACAGAGCGTCTCGCGCAAGGTTAAAAGTTTTTCGCCTCGTCGATGGATGGCGACGACACTTTCTCGTTTTAAAGGGGACTGGCGTTTTTCCTTTTCCCGGGCCTCGGTCACCGGTCAACGGCAAAGAAAAGAGAGAAAGAGAAACAACGAAGAAAATCTGATCCAGCTTTCTAGATAAACTCTCGGGAGGTACGTTCACCGAAGCGAGAATAACCGGCGAGTCGCTCGAAACAGCTATTTTTATGGAGAACACCGTGCACGTAGGTAAGGCGGAACGTCGTTTCCTCGAAATTCCAACAGAAATAAGAGCAGGAAGAACGCGACCCGCGTCTGCTTAACATAAAGCGTGAAAGGAAGCTGCTCCATTCACCTGGTTAAAAAAAGACGACGCCGCCTGACCCTTTTTCCTCATCGACCTCCGCTTCGTTAAATATAGAATGACATTCACCATGAAACAACTTTATGCAACAAACTGCCAGCCGTTTATTTAAGGTATTTGCCCGTTGGTGCATCGACGAGGCGGAAGCTTCGGCTTCTGTCCACGATTCACCAACGCGAGGCAAATGAATTAATTTTCTCGATTGTCTGGCTAAAATACACCGCGCAACAATGCGAGCCTCGCTGAAGAAGCTTACCGTTCGATCACGTTAAATGACGTCCGAATAATTGTACGGACCGCGCGATATACATAGACTAGTCACGTCGCGCATCATCGAATTGCAACGAACGGAAATCCTGCAATCCCCTTATCTCGCGAAATTTCTCTTAAATAATACACGACGTCGATGATTTCATGCGATTTCAAGAGAATTCTCCTGCAATCTCGCTAAACCAGCAAGCTATCTAGAAAGACCTCTGTTTTTATGCAAGTACGCACGTAAAATATAAAAGTCCGTGTCGAGTCTACGGAGCAAATGCAAACAAAATGAACCCTTGGCCTCGAACGTAGGAGGGAACGTAGCTTTGACACAGTAATAAGAAATTCGCGGCGTGTCAATTTCACGTGGACAATTTCCTGCCTGCGTTTATTTATTCCCCGGAGGAAACAAAATATGTTGAGAAACAAAAAGTGCCGAGAAAGAAAGAAAAAAAGAAGAAGGAATATAGTCCACGCTGGGCGTGCACATTTTCGCGAGGCCGTGCGCAGGCACGATGATAAGGAACGGGTCAAAAATGAATTTCGCGTCAATTTCGCTTCTTTATTTATACACGCCCAAAGGCACTGGGACATGCTACGAAAACGTGGAGAATGGTTTACACTTTGAAAAGTGTATACACTCCGCTGGGAATGCACACACGTCGCATAAAGAAGAGAAGGATTAAAAATTTCATTCGCCCGCGCGTTCTTTCTCCGTTTCCGAATTAATTTCACCGAAAGCGCCGCTTTTTAAATAAGATGAGGATAACTCGTGCAAAAAGGGGCGCTTATCCTTTAGCATGCTCGGCATTAAAATCGAAATTACTCCGACCTGTCCCCTTTCGCACTGGGACTGGCATTTTCGCTTAATCCGGCATTTTCCCTTTTACGTTTACCCTCGACGTAGATAAGAAATCGCCTTCGTTCGAAATCTTATCGTTAATTCCTGGAAGGCCGTTAAGTTCGTCTTTGGCAAGGTGATTAAATCAGGCATTGTCGGGGAGAGGAACTTTATTTTTCGCGGGGAAGGTGTTCTCTCGCGTGAGTCGTTAGACAAAAGATAGAATCGTAGGTGCGCGGAACTGTGCGCCATTAGGTATAGTTCAAGGACCGTCTCTAGACGCA
The DNA here is from genome assembly GCA_001276565.1 of Melipona quadrifasciata. Lineage (NCBI taxonomy): Eukaryota > Metazoa > Arthropoda > Insecta > Hymenoptera > Apidae > Melipona > Melipona quadrifasciata. The sequence continues at coordinate 936,276 of KQ435744.1, forward strand.
AATGGACAAAAGGGGGTCAGAATTTTAAGCGGAACGTCGAAGCACATCTAAAGGGGGATAATGGCTGTGAAAATCGATCGGGGACGAAGTCACGAGGCTTTGCTCATTCCGCCGGAGCACTTCTCGCCCCATCCTTCGCTACAATGAAAACGTTTTTACTCTAAAATGGCCTCGCCGCAGACATTTGCGACAACGGAACGTACCGCGTTTATTATTCATTTAGAGAATCCTCCCCGTTTGCACGCCCACTACGCACCACCGCCGAGAGGTAAACCGAACCATCCCCCGACTTTCGCTGATCGAAGCGAAATCGACGCGCTTCATTTGATCCAACGGGAAATTCGGGGCGCGAATTTGCCACGCGCTGTATGCACCGTTTGTTTGACGGGTTACTATTTACTAATGCGTGCTAATCAGTAGATTACACTTCGCAAGAGGCAACGATTACCGCTACAATATATTGGGTTGTCCGGAAAGTTTGTGCCGATTTTGAAGGAAAATTGAAACGCAGAAGATTTAAATTTTCGTACATATTTATTAAATATTAAATTTAATCTATGTTAAATCGGCACGAACTTTCCGGACAACCCAATGATATATCGAATCCTCTTTTGACCGGAAAACTGTGCTGTCGTAAAGTCGAGAGCTGGTAAAGACAGAGATCGATAGAGCTATGCAAACGCAGATACGACGTAACGAGAAGTAAACTTTGTTGTCTTCAATTGTTTCCGTCTCGAAGATAATTAGTAAGTTGTTCGCTTAGATGGACAAACGACGAGGATCAAAGAAAACGTAGCAACGTTGAACCGCGTGAGCGATTTCGAGCGACAACCGAACTCGGGCAAAGTGACTCTCGCGCTCAATACCAGACCGAAGACAGGCCAATATATCAAAACTTACCCGCCCTGTCAAACAGAAACTTAACGAATCAATCTTGCCGCCGACGGACGGGGAACGCGAGCGAAGGAGGGAAAACAGATCGTAGATAGTAAACGCCTGCAGCAATTAGGGAAGTTTCGTTCAACTTGCAACGAGCGAAAATCCTCGTGCAATGTCGCTGATTATTTTCCTAGCCGAGATCCCTCTAATTTTCACCAACGCGCGCAAACACGTCGCGGCGGCCGTGTAATCTCATGGCGTGACGGAGGATGAGAATTTTTAATAAAAGTTGGATATTCGCGGAGGGAAAGGACGGGCCGAAGGCTTTTTCCGGGTCAGAAAATCATGGCGCGTCGGCAACGATCGAACGGGACGCCTCTTCTTCTTCCAATCCCGGTTCAACAGAGCGCGGGATTGCAGAAAAAGTCAACACGTCGGGGAGAAAGGGTAAATAACGCGAGATTGGACCGAGCGATCGAGCACGGGTCTGAAAAGTGGAGGGAAGCGCCGCGCGTTTAAATCACGTCGCCAAAAATATCGTTTATTCGAGGGCCGGCGCGGGCACAGCGCGAAAGATAGATCGGGCGCGTTTTGTTGCTCCATTGTGTTAGCCGGTCGACATCGCCGCGATACAACCTTTTCCAACCGATCGTATCGCGCGTGACTCGCCATAAAACGGGTTATCTAACCCGTAAGCTGTAACAATAAATTACTCGCGCCTTTTACCCGCGAAACCCTCGCCTCTCCTTCGAAATAAATCCAACGAGTCAACGAGTAATAATCAACTGTGAAGTGACGAACCAACCCTTTCGTTACGGGCGCTGTATTTATCCGGCATGAGCGTCGAGACGATTTTTTTGTTTCTTTCAGTTCGATATTTCTTGTGCGATGAAAAATTATTAGAATAGAAAAAAATTTTTCTTAGGTTCTTGGAAAAATTCAGCCACAGGTGTAATTGTTAACCCTTTCGCTCCTAACGCCTATAGCCAGCAGCCATTTGGTGCACACTTTTGGCGTCGACTCTCCGGCTGAGCGGACTGCGAAACGGTTAATTTACTTTACAGCGGTCGAGCTACTCGAAAATAATTAAAGGATTACGCGCTTTGGATAACTTTGCCGCGCTAGCGATCGGTGTGGTTTCACCGAGAGTTCGTCGAAAATTGTCCATATTCCGGCTCGCATCGAACGAACGCAATATCGATTCGCACCCATTTTCTTTTTTCTCGCGTTACGCGTGCAGAATGCTTGAATGTACGACCCGCCTTTTGCGTTGCATGAAAAAAGTACATTGCAAAGACATTGCCTGGGAACTCGAAAGTTTCACATTTCCTTCGACGACAACGGCGCTGGATGTGCAGCTTTAACGATTTTGAAACTCACGGCTAGGAACGATGAAATATTTACAAGAGTCGGAAGAAGGGGAAAAAATAGGACGTTGGAAAATTGCGATCCGCGCCGGGGCGACCAGCGGCAAGCAGAATTGCAATCTTGCCGGAAGATTTGATGTTCTAAATACTGTTACGCCGAAGCGGAATTTATCGCGTCCTCTGCGAGAATTCTAGCGAGAGGGAGTTCCCCTCGAGTTCGACTTCGACGTGCGGCTTCCGTTACAAATTTTGCACGCTGCAGCGGGTAATTCTATTAAATGTCTTATAACGAGAAAAGGCGAGGGGGAAGAAACGAGGAAGAAGTCTCTCGCGATAAACCTCGGAGGGTTTTAAAAATGGCGGGAACCTGGGGGCTATTTCCAGTGATAAATTAACTTCCAGAGGGTCACTTAGGCAGCGTTAAGAGCCGCGAATATTTTTCTCTCGAATTTTTCTCGCGTCTCGAATAAACGGCGGAGAGGGGGGCGTAGTTAAAAGAAACGAGAATGTGCGGTGATCTTTGAGAAATAAAAAGAACTACAATTCTTCGCGGCCGCGAAGAGATGACGAGGGGAGGACGAAGAAACGAGAAAATTGAATTTCCATTGGAGAAATTAATAAAAGCCTCTCGGCTATATTGCCGGCTGTGATATCGCGGCGGAGTTGTTAACCACAGGAATGTAAGCAAGAGAGAAATAAAGTGGATGGCGGAGGGGGGAAACGTTCTTCCTAAACGATAAAACGAGCCATTTCTTTCGTTTCGTGCAATTGGGTCGGCCAGAAGGGAGTAAGAGAAGAGAAATAATAAAAGAAGGTGAATCGAAGATAAAAGATCGTTAAAAGATATACATCGATGAGCTTTAAAGGACGTTATTGTTCACGTAACAGTCATAACTCCAAATAGATTAACACGGTGCTCCTTTTCCCTTCTCTACGTGAAGAATCATGTCACCGCTGGCGACCATCGTCCACCTGGCGATCTATCCCCTTCTTTATCAGTTATCCGTTCCTGATCAGACACAGATACAGGGGCAAGGACTCGCAGGCTTTCACGTACCAGCCGACGGAGAACGCCTGCGCGCTACTTTTATTGATCAAACTCAACGAACATTCAGTCTGATTCGAGCCATCGAACCAGACGGATCCAGCAAACCGAAACACAATTACCTTTGCGACAATACACGTCAACCACTGTTCGCCCGTTCTTTTCTGCAGGTTCGTGCACACGCTTCGTTCCCTACGGCCTTCGTTTCCCAACGAACACCTTTGTCCCGTTTTTACGTGTCAAACGACGTTAAAATCGGAGGCGATTTCTCTTTGACCAAAAAAAAAAGGAGAAAAAATATATAAAATGGAAAGAGAACTGTCAGCCTCCGCGCACGAGAGAGCGCTCTCGGATTTTTTAACGAAGCGTTGACGACCGATACGAAACGTAATTATTGTAAAAGTAATTTATCACGGTGGCCGCTCTCGCCGCCAATCTCTCTGCGATTTTACTCGGTTAATGCCGACTTGCGGAGTACTCACGAGGAAAAGCTGTTTCCAGTAACTTGTTGAATCGCGACTTTCCTTTTCGGATAAAAATATTCACTCGATGGAAACTCGTGCCATTTCAGATTCACCTTTATCTCGCGGGCACTGATTAATTTGTCAGAACGTTTAAAACGTCTGGAATTTCGCTCGTCGTTGCTCGATATCGAGAAATACTCGGTTTGTTCTTTGTCGAGAACCGAATTTTAAAAGCTGACCACCTCCTCTGGGCGAACGCGCGACCGAATGTTAAACGTAACAAACAACGCGGCCTGTTTTCAGAACCGACGAAAGTAAATATCTTTCCAATTAAACGAATAAACTCTGCGGATCAATGGAACGTGTAATCCTGCCGGAAAGCGCCGGCACAAACGGAGAAAGATTTCATTAAATTTCACACGTTTTGTTTGATACATCGCACAAAGACGGGAAGTAATAATTGCAGGGACTTGAAACAGCGCGCTTCGACGTCAATAATTTCCCATTTCCAAAGCAATGTATCTTTCCGTAACTCGAATTCTCTTACGAAAAGGTACGAGAGAAGAGCTACGTGTTTGCTGAAACAAATGGCCAGCGTTGCGAGGCACGTATTTTACGCACGTATCGATTGGCCGATTCGGACTAACGCATATGCGCTTTGTCTCGAAGGACGACGAACGTCGACGCGATTACACGCAGCCACCGCCACTTTTGGCTGTGTATCGGGAAGAGTATAGTATACGGAAATCCTCACTCTCGCGTCGTAATCGTCGTTAAAACCGCAACTAGTAACCGCGTCGTTATAATTATCCGATTCGATCGATGCGCAGCTGGTGAAACGGGCGGCGTAGGACGGCATCGGGGGATGCCACGGGGATAATATAGAGCCGACCGAGGAAATTCGAGGTAATGAATCGGGGGAGGGAGGGAGGATGCCCGGAGAAATGGAATTTCGAATATTTCACTTGCAGCTATAAGGTCGGACGTAGGTGTTTGCATAACTCGCAGCGTGCGCAGACCGTTGATAATAATATTGCTTAATTGGACGGTTTTAGCAAAATATTGACCGATCGTGTTACACGGCAAATACACCGTTCGCAGCTCCTGCGAGATCCTTTTACGAGGATTTACTTCGTTTACCGCCGTTATTTAGGCGGCGACGTTCGGCTACCGCTACTTCTTACGAAATTGGTAATTTCGGCTAATTTCGGGGGTTATATCGGTATAAAATCTTGTTCGCCGCAGGCGTCGAAGATATTGCGCCCATAAATTTTATGGATCCGTGGCCGCGAGGGATTGGCAAGCCTACGGCCCTACGTGTGCTATTCCCTGCGAGCACGTGGAAAATTCGCAACTTAAATATCGCCCCTTCCCTTCGTGGCGAATTAATCCGTGTAAATTTTCCAGCTAGAGAATCGCCTAGAAAATCGATCCTCCCCGGTTCCCTTCTCAACTTCTATTTAATTTCGCACTCGCACCTCGTCGCGGCAAGTAGATCCACCGCGGACAATTTAACTGAACGTTCGTTATCTCACTCGTCAAAGGATTTGATCCGATTACGAGCAAACGAGGCAGCAGAGCCAAAGAAACGGAGAAACGGACGCGCTGAAAAACAATTTGCCGAATCGTCCGTAAAGAACCGGAGGGGGTGGCACCTTATTAAACAGTTCGGCACGCGTGGCCGTGAGTGAATCAGGCTTTTGTTTAACGCAACTGGTTGCAATCTCGAGTCGCAACCGGGCTCGATTGTAAAACGGAAATATCCCGGACTCGGGGGTTCGTGCAAATACAATACGACGCTAATGACCGTTGTAAAGGACCCCGGGCTTCCGTGTCATTATATGTCGGCGATATTTATTCCAGTATCGCCGCCGGTGCGACACTTATGAATGGAAACTAAGCAACAGATTGCTTGCCCCGTAGTTCGCAGCAACGGTTTCAGAAAGTCTATCCCACCGGCCTCTGCCACCGCCTCTCATTCAGACGTGCCAATCGAGTTTACATCCGACACCTTCAGGTGACGTTTGTTAATGTGCAATCTCCACCTCCGCCTCCACGAGCAACTTCCTCCTCGTCGCGAGAAACGTTCCGCCCTGGCAACCCCTTGGAGAGCGTTAGAATACGCGTCACCGTTACCGCCGTAATGTCCGTTCCTATCGAGGCAAATTATCACCCCGGGGTAAGTCTGTTCGCGGCGAAAGCATCGCTCGTTGGTATAACGACTGTTCGCGTGTACGGTATTTCGTCGGCGATTCGAAATTTCGACAAATTGAATTCAGGCAGTCGGAACTTTGCGAAAATGTTCGTCAGACACGTTCTAGACCGTTCTAGACCGCGAGGCAATTCACTGCTTTTTGTTCGCGCGCGATTGTTCGAAACGCGTAAATATCGCACGGCGAGAGTTCCCCAGCGGAAGAGAAGTGGAACGACTGATTGAGGCAAATTTTAGAAATTGGTAACTCGATGCACAGACCCAGTGACGAAAGATTAAGATAATGGGGGAGTCAGATAACGCGGAGAGAAAGTTATATAAGATATGCTCGAAACCCTCCTCTCCCCCTCCGGGGCAATTCCAGAATTTGCAATTATAATAGGAGCTTCTAAATGAAAACTGCATCCTTTTAGAAATTAATTTCACGGTCGCTCGCATTGAAATCGTCTTCATTTCGTGTAATAAGAACAGATCGCGCAGTGTTGGTTTTATCGTTCTTTAATTAAGCTGTAACCGTTTCTGAAGAGATATTGATCGCTTCGCGCCTACACAGTGATTCAGAAGCGTGTATTCTTACGAAATTGGAACGTGACTTTAGATTATTCGTCACGTACATTTATCGGGAGTAAAATTTCGTTACTCGATCGAAAAAAGAAATTGATCGTGCGTCTTGATGAATTCAATGAGCACATAAATGTTATTTGCCTCGCAAATAAGGTTGCAAAAGTAATTGAAGTAAAAACAAATTGGACTAAATCGAGAGCACCCTCGTCATCCACTTTCAAATTGCTTCACGATGCGAAATATATGGAAGTAATACAGGCATCGCATCTCGCGATCCGACTCGCGTTCAATCCTCGAAAAAGCAAGAAAGTGAAAGGGAGGAACGAGAAGAAAATAAAAGAAAATGAATGAGAGGAAGGGAGACAAATCCCGAGGAAAAGTAATTCCACTCGGTCGTCGTATTATTCTTTTATTTTTCTTCTTTCGACTTACGTATATACATGTACAATGTATTCGGTATCAACAGCGTGGCTGTTTTCCATTTTACACACTACCTTAGACACACCTTTCAAAGACCGCGCTCTGTTTTCAACGAACAAACGCGTGGCGAAAGTAAAGTCTCGCATCGGCGAACACAGGGTAGTAGTTTTGGTCGAATCTTCCGCGTCGTTAAAATCAGAAATCCGCGGGCTCTTTAATTTTTCATGCATCGCGCGTTGAACACGTCGACAGTCGGAGTGAAAAGAGAGGATCAACGGAGGACAAATGAAGAAAGCGCGCGGGGGCGTTTTTCAATTTCGATACCCCTAACCTTCCTCTCAAGCTCTATCTCCGAAGATCACCGTTTCCACGTGACAAGCTATAAATCTACGCGTTACAAGCCTTCAACGATCGACGGAATCGTGTAACGCGGCGCCGGCTGATTGAAGATTCCCGCCTCGAAATACTCTGCGCGAGGACAAAGTCTGATCAGTGGATACCATCAAAGGAAATGTGATACAATCCAGCGAATAACGCGATTCGATGGATTCGAGTGAGATTCCGGTCACGTGCTTCCACCGTGCGAGCGTTTTCGCGTTTTGACGCGTTTGTTCGTCAAAGATGCACGCAACTCGTCGCGATCTCCGTTCGCTGAGTCGATTTCCATCTTCAATTTCTCGAACGAGACGTTCTCGCGCCTACCTCGTGACGATTGTTAAATCGGTCGTTCTTTCGTTCGACCCAGGTTTCTAGATTTGCTCGTTCGAGACTCGTTTCCTTTCACGGCGAACGGAACCGCGCGGTACGCCGTTTCTAATCAATAAATTACGGCCCCCTATCATCTTTCACGGGGAATTTCTCACCGATTTTTCCAAGATCGCGCTACGATATCGCTCGATCGTTCGCGCTGCACGATCGCAATGACTTCTATCCCTAGAATGGAAGATACGGATATCTCGAGCGAGATACCCAAAGTAACCGATACCAAGAGAGAGATACTCGAGGATCGAAGATTCCTTCGAGCCTATCTCGACACGAAACGCCAGGTACACCAGGAATGGGAATGTGGCCAATTGGATGATTGCGTGATTCGCGGGATTCTCTGCGTGGAGAATCTGATCGTTGACCTATCTCGAGCTCCACTTTGTATCCTTTTTTTTCTTTTTTCTTTTCCTTTTTTAAATAGATTCCACGTGTCGACCATGCACGCCGCTTCAAACGTCGCCTCTTAAAGATTTCTAATAGGAACAGAATATTACGGCAGGCGATTGACGCGCGGCAAAAGTAATCCTAATTTCAGGAAAATCCTCGAAGAAAGATCGTGAAACGGGCGTTGCTCTCTATCGTCGATAATTGACAAGAAGAAAGACGTTTTCCGCGATCCGAGAGACGTTTGGTCTTGAAAAGATTGACACGTTGCGGCGCATGATAAGATGTCCAATAAAAAATGTTCGCAAGTTAAAAGTCCAAGTCCATTTCGTTGGACCACCGTTGATTCTTACAATAAATCGGAATCGAAAGTCGACAATGATATGTCAAATTTTGAACATAGTTTCCACTCGGTCCAATGCCACATTCGATTCCTCCGACGTACCTGAACGTACACACACATACATACACAGACAGATACATGTATCTATCGCGCGAACGTTTCTCGCGTGTCGAGCGAAATTAAGATACAAAAGACGGTCCTAGGAAGACGAATCCCGCGACATGCGAAACGAACGCGTACCATTTCATCGATTCCCGTGGACGTTGACAGCCTTTAACAGAGTGTAACTGACATTTTACACTCGCGCAAAGCTGCCTTGCGTCGCCGGTTGCTTGTAACGAATTCCAGCAACTGCTGGCTCGGTCGTCCGTGGCTTTTGCATCCTTTGACACGCCGGTCGTGTTACCAACGAACCGTACAATCGTCAGAGCACAAAAGGTCGGCTCTGCCCTCTTGCCGAATTTCAATATTCCGGATGAAAAGCTCGCGTCTGGAATCAACCGGCTCCGTTGCACGTAGCTGGTCTTGCGGTACGAAGGATACCGGACCAAGTCGCGGGGAGAGAATGTTATTCAAAATCGAGCGATCGACACGCCGCGAAGATGAAAGCCCGTCCGAAACGAACGTTTCTAAATATTTCGAATGGAACATTTCCGAACTGTGGATATTTGCGCAAATTTCAAAAATTCATACCGCTAAAGAGAAGGAACTAGAAAAAGTGTTGTTTTATGCTTTAAAGTTCGCTTTGCTGATCTCGCGTATCTTTGCATCTTGCACGTTTAATAGCAAATTAACAGACGCGCCACATCTCGTCGATTTGTAAATTTTTTTTACCCGCGTACCGACAGCCGGACACGACTTGGCGATGTTCGAATTTGCAATTTCACGTTGTGCACTGCCGTCTTACAAGTCGGCCCTGCACGAACGTTCGTCGATACCCGCATCTGTGGTCGCGACCAAACGTAACGCGACGTCGTGAATAATTCTATTCGAAATCTAATAAGAACTAGTGTGCCGGAAGAAAGGAATTTACGTTCGCGCAAGTCGACGATAAGATTGTGCCGCCAGGGGGAAAATGATCGCGCGGAAACCATATCAATTCGACTCGACCGCGTTCACTTTAAAAATAAAAAACAGAGGAACACAGTGAGGCGGATCTACGTGGACACGCGCTGAATCTAGATACGCATATTTAAATGTTTTTTTTTTTAAGCTTGATACACCACGATCACCGAGACTTTCGATGAATCTGTTTACTGCTAACAGAGCGTTCTAAGAAAGAAAACAATTTTTCATCTTTCCGCGGACAAATTCGTTAGAATCGAAGACAGATAATTCTTATTCCTCTGTGAAAAATAGTACATACCACTGGTGAATATTTCAAGAAAAATCGTAGTACAAACTTGAGATACGAAAACGACGATTCTTTCTAACGACAGAGAAACACGATTCCGTGGCAAATGACACAAGGAACATGACAAGATTGAATCGTGGTTTGTTTAACGCAAATAATTTGTGAAACATCAGCGAAACATGTCCGACATGACGTGGTTCCTTGATGCTGAAACACGGGCAATTTGGTCGCCTATTTCGTTTACTTTCACGAAGGGGGAGCGGAGAAAACTCATGAAAAATCCAAGTCTCGTTTGTCCGTCGCACGGTCGCTGATAGCAGTTTCGTCTCGGTCGTTTTCCCGCCGGTAAATACGCGAATGCCGGTTCGTTCCATTCGAAACTTTTATCGTCCCCAGGTGTACGCGCTGCGAATTAATCGAATCATTTAGGACGCTCGACGATTTTCAGCCCGGGCTGGAAAAAAAGAATACAATCGAATTTCTCTACACAGTCAGAAAATACCTACAAGTGATTCCACCGTATCAAGTGAGATACAACTATTTCTGCCTAACGTCAGAAATTTATGAGAAACACGCCTGGTACATACTACACGCGACACGACCAACGTCGAAAGCGAGCGCGCTCCCCTGCGTCGTTTGCACCGCACAGTTTCATGCACGTGAAACCGAAGATCAATAGCGTGTAATCTCTAATGAGAGTCTAACAAAGAATCGTTTAAGAGAGACGTTCAACGTACACGCTATCCGAGCCGCTCGACATATGTTTAACACCGGTTAGGTCGGCTTGTACGTACATACAATTTACGTTACACGATACGTACACACGAGACTCGTTCCAGTGCAACACATGCAAACTGTCCAATATCAAGTTCAACCTCCAACAGTCGACCAGCGTTGTTTGAAGCTGAATCTTGCTCGAATCCGTCCTTGCCCGTTCCCTTTCCAACTCGTCGTATTAGAGGATAATAGCACGCATCGAGTAGAGATGATTTCGTCGTTGTGCGCCGTTTAATAGAGAATGGTACGCACGTCGGGTGTTGTTGCATCCTGTTGTTGATCCCTCGAGTTCAGACGTCTTAGACTGCTTCGTTACTCGTTTTAAAGTAATTTCAATATCAAACGGGTCGGGTTATCGATTGATTCACGCCGTAGACGCGAAAGTGGTCTCGTCGAAGATCTCCTTTTGGCCATTTCCTTTTTCTTCGATGCGTATCGATGGGAAACACGTCGAGTCCGCTGCATCTCGTTACGTACTTCGAAACGTTCCGACGGGTGACATAGAAAAGCGGGGGGAATATTTTCAACGGATCTCTGATCGCGTCAATACCAAACTTTAAGTCGTATTTTTCGAGGCGAAACTTTTCCGATTCAACCGGGGATAGTGTAGCATCCGGCGAGTGAACGTTTAAGTGCGAAGAACGAGCTGTAGGTACGCGGTGAATACGAGTCTTGAGAAAGAAACGGAAGAAAAGGGACGAGACGACTTTCGTTCAAACTTTCTCCGAATCTTGCGATCAAATATTGATTTCCATCATCCAGCGTTGCAGCGAGTACTTTTGTTCTCCGTAGGTCACAACTTCAGACTCTTCCTCAATGAGTCGAGACAAATTTGCAAAAACCCGACGATCTAACGTTGTTTCCCTCCGTCGTTCTTCCAAGTTTTTTCGGTCTCTGTACTGCCGCCAATTACCGAAGAATCAAGCAAGGTAAACTCGGCTTTGTTTCACCCCCGTGGTACTTCGAGCGACGTTCAACGCCGCGTTAAAGTGCACGTGTTAGAGACGAGCCTGACAATTTCAACAATGATCTACACGCCAGTTGCATTGTCTCGTTCAAAAAACGACTGAACCTGTTACGGTGCCTCTCTTTTTTTTTCTTAAAGGAATATTTGAAATAAGAAAGTTGCGACGTTATCGATCTAACGTAGCTCGATGAGTCTGAATAGTACACATGCACGATGGTCGCGAAACGACGAAAAAAGTTCATTTACTCTTTACTCTACCAGTTGCGATCTCAGTTCAGGGACTCCTCTGGTGTCTTCGTCGCTGAGGAAAAAAAAAAAAAAAGGGAAAGAAAAATCGGAGAATTCCACTTCGTTGTTGGAACATGATCTCTGTCGATCGCGTCGCGTCGATTATTCCCAACAACCTGCTCGTTTAGCCCGTTCGGCTAATTCAGACCAAGGAAGAACCAAGAAGTACGCCGATTTACTCGCGGACAAAGACAAACTCGTTGTAGTGATTCCAACGATTCTCCTCGAAATCCACTCCGGGCTTCAGCTGCTCCGAGTTGCTGCCAGCGGTGCCGGAACCGCAGCTACCGGCCAGCTTGAAACCTTGCTCTTGAAGCATGTCGAAAGCTTGCTCGATGGAGCTGTGCTTCAAAAAGAATCTAGAGGTATAACGGTCGGTGGAACCGTGGTCCGGGTCGCGGCTCTCGTTCCGCGTCACCCCAAATACGTCCCTGCAAAGAGTCACGCGGCCGCATACGAGGATCCTCGACAGCTTGCGAAACTTCACATCGGCCAGGCCTTCGCGGCCGAACGCGAAGCTCCCGCGGTAACCGACGATTATGTGGCCGGATGCTTTCTTTCCGGTGGAGGTCAAGGAACCGGAAGACTTGCCGTTCTCCAAAATGGCACGTTCCAAGCCGGGCAGACCGTAAAAATTCGCCTCCTGCTTCAATCTTTCCTTCTCTCGAAACCCCTCCGGCAAGACCAGTGCCTGATTGCGTAGGAAGTCGAGGACATAACGAAATAGAACCCCGTCACGATCCAGGAAGTACTTTCCCTTGGCATCTTTCTCCACCGATGTTTTCCCGGAAAACAAAGCGGCCAAATGCGAATCGCTCTCCCGGGTGAGGGTGGTGAGAGCGGTGGTGTAAAATACACCGCCCACGTTCAACTCCACCACGCTTGGCACGGCTTCCTGTTGCTGCTGGTCCGTTTGCTGCTGATCCCCCATGCTTCTGACGCTTCTTCGATAGACTCGTCTCTCGTGGACAGTCGCACGGTGCGACTCGAGTCAGCGGCGTATGTACGTACGCGCGAGAGCAACGAAACGCAACGGGATGGTGGGACGCACAGCGAGATGACGATGACCAATGGGTATACAAATGACGTATATACGGCACACGTAACGCGCCGTGCGTTGTTTATTATCCGCCGGGGATCGTGTGCGACGATACCGATTGCACCCCAATCGCAAAGCGGACACTTTTTAAGAGAGATCGCACTGCACACAGCACCCGTGAAGGATCGCGCGAACGGCGAGAACGGGCCAATGTGTCGGGTCAACGACCGAGGACAGCCAAGGGTTGTTACGAGGTGGACACACTCCAAGGTAGATCTGACTCCGAAAACGTGCTCTCTCGAAGCTCGGGGACGAGAAAGACTGACGACGAGAGACTGCGCCTACGGTCGGTCGAGGAAAGCCGAGCTTAGCTCGGCTCCGTCGCTGCGCTTCCTCTCGTAGACACTTGGCGCGCGCGGCAGGACGCACCACTCGTGTGTATTGCGAGAAGCCTGATACGCTGGCGCAGAAGGTGCACCTACAACGCGCGCCGATCCTCGAACGGCGAAACGCGCGCACCACCCCCTTGTCATTCGATCACTGCACGCGGGCCGTCCGCGTGCTATCCTACCAACCTCCGATACCCCCTTTTCTCACTCGTGTGTCTCGATAATTGATCGCTTTAAATCCCACTGATTGACTACGCTTTCCTACATAATATAATACCTTTGCTGGCTCCCGAATTTTATTCGTCGATACGAATTTCATCGGTCGCTCCGTTCCACTCGCAGCTCGAGTGAATAGCGCGACAAAAAGAGAGTACCGTTATTTGCTTACCTTTCAGTATCACCATGATATAACCCTTGTTTTCTCAGCCTTGACTAATCGTATCGTCCGTTGCTCCGCCATTGTTATTAACCAATAAATACGCGGGAAAATGTCTGCACGGCATCCCACTCTCGCGGACCTAGATCCAATATGATATGATTAAAGCTAATTTGCTCCAACAACTGTTTACACGCGTTAATATACAAATATTCATGATGCAATTCTCGCACTCGATTTCTCAGATAGCTTATGAATAGATGCATGATAGAGAGAACACGATAGGCTAAGTTATATTTCAACTCCTGATACAATTAAAAGGAACTATCGGTAAACATGTGCAAACCTTGAAGATATTCCATCGACGCAGTTTCTGTTCTTTCACGTAAGCTTCGCTTTTATTCCCGATAAAACCGTATACGCGCAGATAAACTGAAAAAAAAAGCGTGACGTCGAATATTTGTGATCAACGCTCGTTTTATCGTTGAACAATTAGCGCCCTCCCTACTACTCGTCCCCACTTTCTGACCAGCTGGTTTCACGAATGGCCGAAGTAGCGCGCTGATCAGTCAAGCTGAGTACGTGAATTAGATGGCCTGCGATGGCCACTGTTAACGACGTGGAATTATTACAGTCATTTGCAAATTACAAATCAGTACGTTGCAAATGTTATTTTCCTTATATTACGTCGAACACAATTCCGTGAAACAAGCTCACGTCATGTAATAATTTTGCTCGTGTTGCTGCACAGATCAACGTATGTGAACAACTCGCCCTTTCATCGTCCGTCGGGAACTGGGACGACAATTCCGCGGGATAAATTACTTTTTTGGCTCAGAAATTCTCGAGTTTGGTTTCGTCGTGTCGTAGGAAAACGATCCGAGGAAAACAGCAAAAATGTCAGAGCGAAGAAAGAGAAATGTGAAAGAGGATTCCAAGGGTAATATTCTAAAAAATGATTCCTGGAGCAATGGACCCGACAGCGAAGACGATCTAGCTGGCGAGAATGAATTGCTCAATGAAAATACAGCCAGTCCAAGGTTTGTAAGTTTATCTTACTATTTCCGAATACGTCCTTCGTCGCGATCATTATTCAAGTTTCATTCACTACTTTCACTGATCAATTCTTTCTTTGCTGTTTCTTTGTTTCTTCTTTGTTAACTGGTGCATGTGAACCATTTGCTAGACATTGTGCTTGCTTACATATCTCACAGATAAGTTATTGCATGATATCTCATTATCAGCAGCTTGAAGTGTTTTTTTGAAAAATTATTTTAGTTCTGTTATATCCAGTAATGAAGTTTATACTTATTTTCTAATCGTGTTCACTGTCACGAACAAGATAAAAAGTTATGAAACACCTTGGGAACTGTTTCTTTTCAAATCTGTATTTCATGAGTAATCAATTGGCCTTTGAAATATGCCAATAAACTGTCTTTTTATATTCTTTGTACATGAGCAAAAAATATTGCCATCATAAGTGACACAGTCTGAAGAAATCACTTGTGTTAAAACACAAAAAATTGAATATACTATTAGTATTAGAGTACATTATAAATTATAAAGTAGATTATCTGTAATATCTAACAATGTTAAAAACATTGTTTATTTACAGTCATCGTCTATCAACTCCAACAGATCAGCATCAGCCTATCTGTAATATGACAATGTTTGCTGAGGAAAAAATACGTCGAAAATTGAAATTCTTCTTTATGAACCCTATTGAAAAATGGCAAGCAAAGCGTCGCTTTCCATATAAATTTATTGTGCAAGTCATTAAAATTTTGTTGGTCACTATACAATTGTGTCTATTTGCACATAACAACTATATACATGTAAATTATACTTGGGATAATCGAATCGCTTTCTCACACCTTTTTCTCAGAGGATGGGATAGTTCTTTAGAGGTAACATATTGCTCAAAACATTTCTGTTTTAGATTTTCCAAATATAACTAGCTAGTGTTGGTATGCATTGGTAAACATAAAAACTAGTTGTATTGTATATTTGATCATTTTTACTTTCAGGTACCAGTTTATCCACCAGTAACAGGGCCTTTAGCAATTTATAAACGAGATGATTTCTATAGTACAATTGATTACGCTTTAGATGCCTATTATAATCTTAGTAATGCAATTGGATCGTATTCGTATACTGGAGAAGATAATTCAGTTGGTCCAGTTGTTTTATGCTTGTATCAGTATAAGGAAGGTATTATATTTGGTTTTAATGAAAGTTATGTCTTTGATAAAGAAATTATAGAAACTTGCATAAATATTACTCATCAAATTCATAATAAATTTAATACATTAAAACTAGTGTTGACTAAACAAAACATTAATGTTAATTTTTTAGCTCTTGTTAGAGCTCATTTAAAATTTGCTTTAAAAACGGTTAATTTGAAAGCTGCCGGACCCATGACACCACCGGATTGTTACCAGTTTAATATTAGAATTAATTTTGATAATCGTGATTTCGATGGACAAATGTTACTTTCGTTAGATGCCGAACCAAAGAGATTACAATGTAAAGGCGATACGCGTTATATAACAGATAATCGTATTGAATCAGCCTTAAGAACCCTGTTAAATTTACTTGTAATTTTAATTTGTACTATATCTCTTATGTTATGCTCAAGAGCCATATACAGAGCACAATTGTTAAAATTTGAAACTATGAATTTCTTCAAAAAGGCATATGGAAAACCGTTGAGCTTTGAAGGAAGATTAGAATTTTTAAATTTGTGGTATGTCATGATTATCGTGAATGATCTCTTAATTATCATTGGTTCGGGTATAAAGGAGCAAATCGAGCGGAAACAATTCGGTAGCGATCATTGGAATGTGTGCAGCATATTTCTTGGAACAGGGAATTTACTTGTCTGGTTTGGTGTATTGAGATATCTTGGTTTTTTTAAAACGTATAATGTTGTTATTTTAACGTTGAAAAAAGCCGCCCCTAAGGTAGCACGATTTTTAATATGTGCAATCCTCATTTATGCTGGTTTCACTTTTTGTGGCTGGTTGATCTTAGGTCCGTACCACATGAAATTCAGATCACTCGCCACAACTTCCGAATGTCTCTTCGCTCTTATTAACGGAGATGACATGTTTGCCACGTTTTCGGCAACGTCCCTCAAGTCACCGATGTTATGGTGGTACTCTAGAATATATTTATACACGTTTATTTCACTGTACATATATGTGGTTTTAAGTTTATTTATTTCTGTGATAATGGACGCTTATGACACGATTAAAATTTATTATCGCGACGGCTTCCCGAAAAATGATATACAAACTTTTATTGCGACATGTACAGATGAAGCATCTAGTGGCCTTTATAGAGATGATACTAAGAATAGTGATTTATCAGAACTTTTAGATCGCTTTTGTTGTTGTCGGAAAAGATCTTTTTACGGGTCATTCGCAGGATCAAATACGGAATTTTCAACAAAATCGGAACAGGCCTGTGGAGGAGCAATCTGTATATAGTGCGTTAAAGAATAATGATATGTTAGATAAATGTTATGGCTCCACGGCAGATACGCGGTATTATGATGACAATTTTATCGTGTAAATTATTTTTTGTAAAAATTTCTGTGTATTTCTTATTTCTGGTCATTTCAACCGCCGTCATTTTGATATTCATTGATTCATTTTCATTTCGAGATAATCATATAGTATATTAAGAAGGATAATTAATGATGAATTTATTATTATATTATTAATTATAAAAAATATATCATTCATTTTTTCGCTATTAGTATAAAATGAAATGTTAAATACATTTTTAGCATGTAGGAGCAAGATGTTACTAATAACAACAATGATGTACATTATTTATGTACATAAATATTAAAATTATTAATGTAGAAATAATTGTAAAATAGTGTTTTTGATGAAAAATTTTGTAATACAAATAAACACATTTCTTGTCAAAGAGCATTTAGACGCATAAACAAAATTATAACATACCAAAGTCAGTGAAACAAATGATGCACAGTTTTACATATACACAAATTGTAAAATGATTAGATGAAATCAATTCTACAGTGATTATAAATGAAAGAAAATTATTAAACAAAATAAATGTGTTAAACAGAATGTTAATACGAATTGTTAAATTCGTTATACATGTGCATTACTTGTACACAACTTTATATATTCTATCATTTTATATGTACAATATACATTGTACATGATGTATCAATGCTTTTATATGATTTACATTGTAAATTTTATGAAATTAAGTACGTTTTACTTAAGATGAATGAAAAGCACAATAAAAGAATAGGTTATACGTTATATATACAATCAATGAGATATATTTATAACATACCATGGAATACAATAAAATTGTAATTTTTTGAACATTTGATATTTTTCTTTATTTTTCCCTGTGATAGTTTAGCTAGAAATAAACAGTATGAAATTATTTTACATTATCAGTGAATCATACAAACACAATGTGTACTTTCAGATATTGTTGTATACATGGTAAAATAATGAAATTTCATAACCTAAAATTTACACAAAACAACTGTCTGAATCATTTACTTCTACAGTGATATTATCAAGAAATTCAAAAGCTAATAAATTGTTTAATTTATAAACTAATACGTTAACATATTTTTTTAATATACCTTTCATTATGAAAAAAAAACTGTCGTTTTCAAGTTGTCTTCATCCTAAAAGGACAAATATGATTTCGTTCATCCACGAGAAACATGAGTGTATTGTTTCATTGGACTCGTTTTACCATGAATAGTTCAGCTCTTATAATTTTATGGTATTATTGATTTTTTTGTTTCAATTCATCTCACACAGAACTCTGGTAAGTGGAGTGCACTGACCCAAGAAACGAACAGAGCTGGTCACTGACCGTACTTAAACCGATTCACTGTTTACATCCAGTTTTACATTTCGAACTGTCAAGGTAAAGCGTGGCGATCTGTTATTGTTAAGCTTGAGCGCACGAGAGAGCGTCGATTGCATGAAAGTTAAAGTACTTTTGCGAAATAAGTGCCTTAAGGAAATTAAACGTGGTGTTCGCGAAAAAATAATTGTTGATACTTTTTTCCACAAAAATGTCAAGAATGAGCCATACCGGAACGGGATCGAACAAAGTCGAACTTGAATTTCTGTTCTCAAACAAAGAAGGATCTGCCAGTGAGCATAGTATCTCGAGCATGGTATCCAGTATTTCTGTATCGCAAGATGAAAATTTTCGCGTGTCAAAACACGCGGAAAATAGTTTCAAAGTTATGGAAAAATATTTACACGAACAACAATTGACAGATGTCATATTAATTGCAGGTAAGTAATGTATTCCTTTGTCTTTCAAGTAGTGTTTGTTCCTCAGCAATGAGTCATTTGGTACTGTATTGACACAAAGGACTTGTGATTATTTCAATAATAAAGAAATGTATCTACAGAGTTATTTTTGATTCAGGAAAAAGACGTTTCCCTGCACATCGTTTAGTACTTAGTGCAAGTTCAGAATATTTTGCTGCCATGTTTACTAGTTCTTTGAGAGAATCTACACAGAATGAAGTTGAACTGACGGGTGTAGATGGAGATGCATTATGGACTTTGGTTTGTTACTGTTATACAGGTATGTCTTTTGCAAAAGAAAGTAATAGAGAATTTATATGAATAACTGTGCATATCAAAAAATTTAATTCTACGTTTTTTTCATGTAGGTTGCATAGAATTAAGGGAAGACAGCGTAGAGACTCTTCTAGCAACAGCATGTTTGTTGCAACTAAATCCAGTTGTTAAAGCTTGTTGTCAGTTTCTCAGAAAACAACTTCATCCAAGTAATTGTTTAGGGATAAGAATGTTTGCAGATACACAGGGTTGTTTAGATTTATTGGAACATGCTAATGCATACACAACTAAACATTTCATGGAAGTTACAAAAAATCAAGAATTTTTATTATTGTCTGCCAACGAGGTTGCCAAACTTTTGGAATCTGAAGATCTGAACGTTCCTAAAAGAACGTTCCTTCAGAAGAAATTATTTTTCATGTAAGATTTTATACTGTCCATATATAAGAAGAAGAATGTTAAAAAATTTAATGTAACTTTCAAGGATTACTCGTAATTATACTTTTGATATTAATATTTTAGGCATTGATGACATGGCTAGAATATGATCCAGAAAATAGAAAAAAGGATGCAAGCAAGTTATTAAGTCTCGTGAAATTGCCCTTATTGTCTCCTGCGGTAAGTTAAATATTCGACTACGTTTAAAGAATATAGATAGATTACTACAATGATGTAAGTAAATTTTATAATATCCATACAGTTTATAGCAGATAATATTGAAAGTAATGAAATGTTCAAAGATCAAAGAGTGGCACAGGAGTTAGTTATGGAAGCATTAAAATATCATCTTTTACCTGAGCGTAGACCATTGCTTCAGTCAGGACGTACAAAGCCCAGGAAAGCCACAGTGGGTCATATGTTAGCTGTAGGAGGAATGGATGCTAATAAAGGTAAGTAAACTGAAAATAAATAGCAAATTAATTATTTAATTAATTTATTATTGTTTTTATCAGGTGCTACTTCAATAGATGCATTTTCTTTACGTGATAATGCTTGGAAATCTATTGCTACGATGAATAGTAAAAGACTTCAATTTGGTGCTGCTGTTGTTGATAGAAAGTTAATAGTTGCTGGTGGAAGAGATGGATTGAAAACATTAAACACTGTTGAATGTTTCGATTTCTCGACTTTAACTTGTAGCACACTATCACCTATGAATATACATAGGCATGGATTAGGGGTTGCTGTATTAGGTGGACCTTTGTATGCAGTGGGTGGTCATGATGGTTGGAGTTTTCTCGATACTGTTGAAAGATGGGATCCAGCTACACGTCAGTGGAGTTCGGTTTCTGCTATGTCTATACAAAGATCGACAGTTGGTGTTGCCGTACTGAATGATAAGTAAGTCTCTTAAGTAATCTGGTATGTAATCAATCGTACTATTATTTTATACACCTTATATGTATCTGTTCAGATTATATGCTGTAGGTGGAAGGGATATAAGTTCATGTTTAAATACTGTGGAATGTTATGACCCTCATACGAATAAATGGATACCGTGTGCTCCAATGTCAAAACGACGAGGTGGTGTAGGCGTAGGTGTGGTAAACGGATGTCTTTATGCATTAGGTGGTCATGATGCACCTTCTAGCAATCCTAATGCTAGTAGATTTGATTGTGTTGAAAGGTATACATGTATCTAAAGAATGCACATTAAATTAATCACAATGAAAGTAAAAGTATCAATAATTAATACGTAGCTGTTATTATTATTATTATTAGATATGATCCTAAAACAGACACATGGACTATGGTAGCGCCAATGAGTGTGCCAAGAGATGCAGTTGGTGTTTGTGTGCTTGGTGATCGACTTATGGCTGTAGGAGGTTACGATGGTCAACAGTATCTTACACTTGTCGAAGCGTATGATCCACATCTTAATGAATGGGAACCAGTAAGCGTAAATTTACATCGAATATATATTTAAGGATATTTTACAGATATTTATGTTACTAAACAATATATTTTAAGGTTGCACCCTTAAGTACTGGTCGTGCTGGAGTTCCATGCGTTGTTTTAAAAAATTTAACTGGTTTCGGATTTGATTAATGCTAAAATTCTGCACACGCTCAAATACGAAATCTCGAAAGCAAATTGAAGTATTTTAGCTTAAAATTTTAAATAAAAACTGAATTTGTAAATGTTACTATATTGTAAAATTAGAATTATTTTTATCTATAAATACATATTTAAGAATCGTTCAATACGATACGGATAAAATAATGTTTGTACTCTATTTGATACGTTGCGTGTACTGTCATCAATTTTTATATATTTATACGTGTTTTTTGTATAAACATATTCAGATTTATTTTTAACAAATACATCTTTTATGTCAAACAAATTTCTTTTTCTTTCCAAGGAAATGTTTTTATTTATACATGTACTCGTATATATTTTGTGAATATATCTTTTTTAAATAAATAAAATGCTCATTTCAACTAAGTCATTGAATTTTTTATAATCTTGACAAGATGACTATTTTATGTAATCCTAACAAGCAGGAAACGTTCTGAAATTTATTAAAAGAACAATATATTATACGTATTATATTATATCTTCCTAATTATTTATAAATTAAATTACCGTGGAAAATCTGATGCAGATCCAGCAAATTTATGTCTAACCATAAAAGTGGCAATTGCTTCTGCTACTTTATCTGGAACATCTTCATGTACCGCATGTCCACATGCTGGTAATACTTGCATTTGAAATTTACCTAATAAACAAATCAAGATATAGTTTTAATATATTTATAAATGTTCAAATAAAGTTTAATATCAATATTATACCTTGCATTTGACCAACAGTGAGTTGTCTATCTAATCTATCAACGCCAGCTAACAATAGAACCTTTGGAACTGGTACATTTAAGAATGCTGTTGATAGATCCTTAAACCATCCAAACCAATGTTGTTCAGTTCGGGATAAGTCTATCCTCCAAACATACTTTCTAGTAGAAGCGACACTGGTTGGGGTAGGTGGTGGTGGCATATTTAGTGGTTCTTCTTCTTGAATAATATCTTCTCGTGGAATCGTAATTCCTGAATTACACTCGAACGTCGATTGTGATAACGAACCAATATCATGAGTGGCTAATTTATTAGTTTCGATGCTACAATACGAAATTCAACATGAGCAATTAATTAAAAAAAGGCAAGTATAATATAGAAATATATGCTTTCGGGCACTAACTTTTTTATTTGTCCAGGAACTGACACCTTAGCTGATTGTACGTTACGGATTTGGCCACTTCGTACACTAAAATGTGATTAATTAGAGACATTCTTCTATAATTTTGTGTTTGATTATACAACATAAATATATTGAAGTAAATAATATTAGTTTGTACGGAATCAGTCAAAAATGTGCTTAGAATAGCAAGTTTTGTTTAGTAACCAAAAATACACGAAATGATGTAATTATTTTATATTCTTTAAAGTTTAATAAATACTAACCACCACTCTATAGCTTGAGAGATAGAACTAAAACTAGACGGTCGAGATCTTAAAAAGCTTTGCATAGATGCTAATGCATCCATAGCTGTTCCTTCAACAACGTCAATAACTCCTAATCCACACAAATTTGAGATTAATGGTGCAGCTCTAACAGCCACTGCACCACCCATGCTATGACCCACTAGAATTACGGGATTATTTTCTGTTGTTGCATTCACTATTGCTGCAACATCCCTAAGGAATAGATAAATCAATCAAAACTTGATATACATATGCAACTCAACTATATATTATATATATTGTTTAAAAGTCATGCTCTTACTCTGCCAAGGTGTCAGCAGATAAATCTTCTTCATTTGATGTTTGAGTATCTCCATGACCTCTAAGATCAATTGCCATAACTTTACATACTACCATAGTCATAAGTGATTTCTGAAACATATATGATATAAGAATTGTTTTATATTTCATATAATTAATAATTAATACCTACAGTAAATTCTGCCCATGTCAACGCACTATAACCACCTCCATGTAACAATACTAATGTCGGACCCTCTGTACCCTTAGTATAAATATGAAATATGTCATTTCCTATTTTTACATCCTGGGAATGATCAAAATACGGAATCCATTGGACTGGTTCGTAATCTCTCTTATCTTTTGCTTTGCTAACCCTGGTGAATATTAAAATATTTGGTATTATTAACAATAAACTTCAATATTTTCCATTAATGTTCATGTTAGAACATTGCTGAATTGCTTTTACGAAAACATCAATTAAGATTTCAGTTAACATTTTCAATTTGTAATAGTCGTAATAAACTAACCTAGAGCCAATTCCAAAACTGACATCCGACGGTGGTCGTTTTGATTTTAAAATTGACTTTTGGAGGGAAGACATGTTAATATTTAGCAAATACTTTTGTTTTTTTAGTAATACTGTTGTAATCACAATTACGTCCACTGGTTTTATAGATACATCACAAACTGTATTCTCGTTGACTTATTCGCAATTAACGGAATTCTCTGACAGCTTTAGGTTGTTACTACCTGGAATCAGTATTTCTATCTTCGATCACAAACGAGGTATATACTCTTCTTTGAATATAGAGTGCGCTAAAAAGCCAATAATACAGACGAGGTATATGTGGTGTATCTATTCTGTATTTTATCTATGATTTTACGTGAAAGTTACATACATATTATATTTGAATATTTTTTTAAATTTTAATGCATTCACTGCCATGTTAATTTAAGTAAGTACGTCTGGTCAAAAGATAGTTTGATAAGCGACTTTAGAAAAAAAACTCTCAGTATTTAACACTTAGGCATTGATTTCATATACGTCCGAAATATAAACTGTTGTTACATGGGATTAACAGCTTGACTTAAGCGAAATTTGCAGATACGCTCTTTTGATTTAAATTTTTTAAGGGCAGTATAAACGTTCGGTTTACTTTTAAAACTATTAGATTTCTTTTTATTTTCATTCATGATAATTTAAGTAATCGTAATTAAATGTTGCAAGAAAGTGTCATATTTAAAATATGTTTTAAATATTATTAAAAAAATCATAACAGTAATGTCTCATTACATTGCTAATGAAATTTCAAAATTTAGCGCGTTCAGGCATGCATGAAGGCCATAAGAAATTAATTGAATTCTATTCGTGCACGCTTGAACCTCTACCCTGCCAAATTATTTGGCGACGCGAATCTGTTGCGCAGAAGGACAGTTCGTTACGGAAAATCGGAATGTAAAGATGTTATCTTTCCGCGTAACATTTATTAAACGTGTAATATCATCGTTTCATCGTTTTCATCGTTTTACCTATGTTTAACTTAACGTACGTTTTCACTTAATAATTTTTTGAATGATATAAATTGTACGTATGTAAATTATTTTCCTCTCTTTAATCGTCTTTTTGAACGATAGGTCATACTATGA
The DNA here is from genome assembly GCA_001276565.1 of Melipona quadrifasciata. Taxonomy (NCBI): domain Eukaryota; kingdom Metazoa; phylum Arthropoda; class Insecta; order Hymenoptera; family Apidae; genus Melipona; species Melipona quadrifasciata. The sequence continues at coordinate 960,926 of KQ435744.1, forward strand.
GTTTTCAAAACGACATTTTGCTTCGATTTTTTTATACAATTTATATAAACTATTTTTATATAATTTGTTTCCTTTATTTGAAAGTTTTGTTTTTCTTTTGTGCAGATTGCGAATTGATTGTGGAAAAATCCTTGAAATATTAGGAAAACGCCGATGATTAGTGATAAGCCTGACATATTTTCGTGGAGATGTGGTAATGTTTGATTTATTTTAATGGAAATAGAAGTATTTATATATTCATTTTCTTATTTTGTTCAATGATTGGTATATACGTATATATATTTATTTAGTATTGAATCAATACGGATATATATTATATAATGTATGTTGCATATACATTAATTTCAAAAGGGAACGTTAACGGTTAGGAAATATTCAAATTTTCAAGTCTCTGGTTTGTCTTGCTATGACGTCAGATCCCAGCAAGTGGTTCCATCATTGACTAACAGATGGTCCCATTTGTTCAACAGTCGATATAACAGTTTTCATATGATGATAATTTTATTTTCGTGATCGATCGGTATCCCAAAAGTTTCTTTAAATCTCTTACCAACAGACACTAATGTGCAACAATTATAAACTAATTATTAACCAACTTTAAAATTTAGCCGTGGCTAATCATAATTAAATCAAATTTAACATTGCAGTAGAGAATTTACAATTATTTCCTTGTATCAAAACTATTCAAATTTTGATTTTACATAAAATTCAATTCTATCTTTCATGCAATTGTACCTCTTTCTACTTCTCAAATAATTCAATAGCAAATAAACGCAGTATATTATCGAAATGAAGGGTAGGATAAGGATCGCTATCGTTCCGTAGTAATTTATCAACGACATGTCGTGGCCGTAGTAACGTAAATGTTTCGATTTAGAAAATTTGATCACGTGCTCCACATTCCATATAGCACGATCCATTGGTTTTACCAGTTCGTCCTTTATAATTTCCGACATCTCCTTCATATTGTTATAGTATCTGTAAATATAACATGTCAGTTTTATAAATTTACAAATGTCAATGGTCGAAGTTTCTATTAAGAATTTTATAAAGTGAGTGTGAAAAAAATCGTTCCGCGATACACTCACGTTTTATTTTCTATGACTTGGGTGATAGTTCGCACGATGGATTCTTCGGTGAGGGTATCGATGTTCAGTGTGAGCCCGATACCAGCATCCAGAATTTTACGCGCGTTGAAAAGTTGATCTCCGAAAAAGGGAATGGCCACTACCGGCACAGAATAGTGCACCGCCTCTTGCAACGACTGCAATCCACCTTGCATCACGTAGACCATCACTTTCGGATGTGCTGTATATAGAAAAGTAACGTTCGTATATATCCCGAATCGAGCAGAAATAAAGCAACGTTCTCTCACGGATCTTCCAGTTTCAAATTTTCAGATTCCACTCGAGAGAGTAGAGTAATGTTTTAGAAACAAAAGAGCATGCCGAATTTTTGGGATAATTGCGTATTTTACGTCGAGCACGTATTTCGAAAGTTGCACGTATGTCGAGCAAATATTTCGAAAGTTGTACTACTTGTACGAACTCGTTTTACGCAGCGAAGAATAACGTTTTTAACAACTGGTACTGGTGAAACAGCGCAAAATAAAGAAATCTGAGAGAGCAAAGCTCACGGTTTTAAAATTTCGATGGTGAGATTTATAAATTTAAGTGGAAATGTGAAAACTCGGAATATTTAAACGTTTGAACGAGAATTTGAAAGCGATATCGTTAAAAATTTAGAGCCCAGAAACTTTGGAAATTGGCTTGAACGATGAACTTTGAAAAACAGGGAGGACGTGTCGAGTATCAACAGGACAGAATATCAACGTTTAAGAGCATCGGTCTGTCTCTTTTATTATCACTGAAAGTGAT
>KQ435744.1:971801-981916 GCA_001276565.1 Melipona quadrifasciata
AACAGTTGCTTCTGGGCCTTTCAGCGAGACGAATCGTACTGGGGCACGAGTCGTGCAGTTTTTTTAACAAAGTTTTAATCGCTAACTCGAACCAAGAAGATGCAAACTTGGCAATTTCTCGATGTTTTCTGAATCTTTCGCGCAATTACGCCCCGAAGAACCTCGTCGATGCACGTCCATCAAGTTGAGGAGAGCCTCGTCGAGCCGTGTAAATCGTCGTTTCGCTCATTAACAAGTGTGCTCGGTGGCGCGAATCATTCCATTCACCCTCCAACACACAACCGGGGTGGTAGCGCGCACGTTTACGAAACGGTGGATGCTGATGCAGGCATCGTTCGGTGTACGTTGTTCTGCGCAACAGGAACTTAAGTACCCGTGATTAGAGTTCCCGCGGGAGCGTGCTAGGGGCTTAAGGCGTCCGCAGGTACACGATTATATATGCCCAAGTACATATTTCCCACGCGTATGGTTTCTTTACGAACTGCTAGATGAGTTTACGGGGCGGCTAATGAAATTATTTCTGGTCACCGAGCGCCATAATCGTGTCAGGAGAACTTTCCACGTTTCTGTGCCGCGACAAGGGCCATCCGGCTCCGGAACGTTTTCGCGTGGCTCTTTGCGCTTCTCCCGCAGCGGCCCAAGCCCACCGAAAGATAAATATTTGCGAGCCCTCCATTACGCTTTATGGAATATTTTTTGCCCGTCTCTGTTTCCTTCCTACCTCCCCATCCCCCTTTCCCTTTCGCGTATGATCATCGCGATCTTCTCTCGGCCGCTTGGCAAATTTTGCCAGCCCCGTGTTGCGAGGAAGCCATCCGTATTCTCTTCCACCCTCTTTCGTTTCTCTCCCCGTTCATCTTTCCCCTTTGCCCCTTCCTCCTTTACCTCGCCGATGACGTTCATTTTTCGAGTCGGGTTCGAGCATTCTTCAGAACCGCAGATTTCCGCGGATCACGTCCAGCGAGACGCGTTAATTTCCTCGGCGATCTCGTAAATTTCTCGCTTCCTCGGTGGTTTTTCTCGAGATCCGGCGGCGGAGAATTTCGACAGAGGAGGGAGATGCAGCAACTTTTACTTTCCCCGCGATAACTTCGTTGTCCTCGTCGCCCCGCGTACCGATAGATCCGATTTCGCTCTTCCTCGCGAGGGCGAACTACTGCCTTAGCCTTTGCTTCCGCGCCTAATCGGAAGACGAAACAAATCTCAAAGGGATGCACGCTGCTTCGGGCGCGGCGTAGAAAGTGCGAGCCCGAAACTTTCCGACAGAGAGAGAGAGAGAGAGAGAGCGGGAGTGGGAGTGGGAGAGGGAGGGGGAGGGGGAGAAGCGGTATCGAACTTCTATCGAGAAAACGTTCCGCGCACTTGATCCATTTACAGGATGAGCTCTCTTTGGCGTAGGTAAAAATAAGAAATCGATGGGAACGCGCGGGGAACTCCTTTCTTCCTCTCGGCCCTGCCCCCTGCTTCTTCGTGTTCGCTCTCGCCGCGCCACGCCTCGCCGATCTTGCTCCGTTCGTGTGTAGGCCACGTCGAAACTCCAGCTACGTCACGGAAATAAAGACTGCAAGACTCGAGCGAACGATAACGGGAACGGAGAAACAACAGCGGGAAACCCGCACTCTGTAATTCAAGGTGCACGTTCGCTCGGATACTCCAATCGGTATTGTCATCGTTGCCAGCCGCCGTAACGTTATTATTCTCGGGCGTCGTTAGAAAACGAAAGGGGACCGTCATCGGAGGAACAACGTCATCCCGAAGCTTCCGTCTCTTCCTTTCCTTTCTTTCCTTCTTCTCACTGCCGAGCAGTTTATTAAATCAAATTTAAAGCGTTTGCCCGCCTGCGTTCCCTTCTCTCCCTGCTTTTCCTGCTTCATGCCTGGTAATTTCGATGTACATTATTGCGCGTCGAGATTCTCGAAACGTTCGAATTTTTCCCGACAGCGATTTGACGAATTCGAGATAGAGCAGAGCGGTCAAATACGGGTGTAATAACTTTATCCAAAGTTTTCAACGTGGAATAAAAAAAGAAAAGGTTGACAAGGCGAATCGATCAATTAATTTCACTCGAGAGTATCTCGAGCGCGTGTGCCAGAGTGCGAGCCATCCACTCTCGCCTCGTTATTCGCGAAATATCCCGCAAGACATATTACTCCCTTTTTTAATCTTTCTCTGGGCTCGATGCGTCCCGCTCTTTATCGCGTCGTATCTCTTCGGGTGCACGCATTGTGCCTCGCATTACAATATTGCGAACTGCCGCGGTGTGACCGAGAGAGTGAGAGAGAGAGAGAGAGAGGAGCGAGATACTTGGAAAAGCCAGAGAGAAACAGCGAGCGTGGAATATAGAGAAAAAAGGAAAAAGAGGAGAGAGAGAGAGAGAGAGAGAAGAAACGGAAACGAAAGAAAGGGAATGAAAGAGAGAGGGAGACAAACAGAACGAACACGTTGTTCCCAGAGAACGTGTAGGATGAGTAATGAAACGGTCAGAGACAGAGGTTCTCTAATCCCGGCGGATATAAGATGAAATCGTTCAGGGAGAGGATAACGGCCGGTAAACCTAACCTAAACTAAGGAAAATCCGTGATCGTTACTGCGGCAGCATCGCCATCGTTTTTAGATTAGCCTTCGACCAAACGTCGAGGATGCTCCTTCGTCACGCGAAATGCAACGCGTCACGCGGTCTACGAAAACTTGAGGACTCGATGCTGGAGGAATTGTCAGAATTGCTCTCCTCCCCTCTGAATCGAATCGAATCGATCTCTCGCCCGAGGTCGCGTTATAAACGTAGATTTATGTCTCTCGTAAAGAAAATATGTCCTCCTCGAAGCTTTCTTAAACGCTTGAATGAACGTGCCCGGCATTAGCAACGAGTTAGTCGCCAACGAGTTGAACACGGGGGCGAAATTATAGGTAGCACGGCCGACAAATCGACGACAAGCAATCCGCGGAGGACGGAGAGGCACGCGAGAAGGGAGAGACGCGAAATTTTGTGGCGCGCTCTCGTTGAATCAACTTAATTAAACTCCTTAATCCATTTCTATAACGTCTTAATTTCGTTTCCCAACGAAACTGCCGAGTTCTTCCCTGCGAACGGCGGGGAACTTCTTCTTCAGCTCGGGCGTACTCGCGTGTCAGTTTCCGCATTAGGATTCAACAGCGACGAAAGCGCTCGCTCGGAAAATGAAATATCGTTTCGCATGGAAACTGGATTAACCGGCCATCGATCTTGGGATTACCCAAGTATATACATTTAAAACGACGCGTCTGCAGACAAAAATGGAGATTTATTTATCACACCTGTATTATCTTTTCAGTTGTTTTGTATCATCTGCATCGCGAATAGAGCAATCCTTATTTATGCACGAACGACTTGTGCCGACTTGATCTTCGAATCGTGCACGCTCTGAGTATGATGGACGTAACCTACGTCCTGTGAATCTGAGACGCGACGCGTCCAAGCAAAATCGCTTGTTTGTCGTCTATTTCCGATCGTGTGTTGTCTAATCGCCCAACTAATCCTCGCTTCAGATTTCACGTTATAAACGCGCGTATGCATCTCGAACTAAACCTCGGTGAGAACTAGCGTGTATCGTCGATCGATTGAAGCAAATTCAACGTTTGATGCACGACAGATTCTAATACGGCAAAGATATTTAATCTCTTAGCTACTGTTGGTGCCCGGCAAACGTTATTGACAAAAAAATATTAGATCAGACGCAAGTGAATTCTAACTCGACAATTACATCTTCCGTTAGTCGTATATTATTTGAACGTGATTATTTTGCAGTTATTTCATTTATCTTAAAATGAAAAGGTGTGGTAATAAATTCGTCAGAAAAAGACACGAATGTATAGTGTGTGGAAAGCATAACGAAAGAAGGCAAGAAATGTGACGTAGATATTGAATTGCACCGTATTTTACTAGATTATGAGAGCTTAAAGTTACTGTTAAATTTCTAGTACGTGCACTAACGATTCAATACGAATAATAATAAATAACGTAGTGTAATTCGGTATTTCGATTATTTCAATATACTTTCTGAGAAACGTACGCCGATGAAAAATTTCGCCGTTCTCCTAATTCGGTTGCGATTCAAAGTCTGTCGTAACCGAGGGGTTAAGGAATCGATCGTGAATATTCATTTTATCACTAAAAGTGATTTTAGCGAGGGTAACCCAGAAAATCGAGCTTCTTCAGGTGTAACGCTGATGCAACGAAAATTAGCGATTGGTTGACTTGGGTCACGTGACTCGTGAGGGGGCGTGGGATAGACCTCGAGTAGGAGTGGCGTTGTCTGGTACTGAACGATCGCGCCTGTAATTTATTTTGTGTCGATTCAACAGAACAGTTGCATCTGGGCCTTTCAAGTGAGACGAATCGTACTGGGGTACAAGTGCAGTTTTTTTTATCATATATATATATATATCGTTGAACAATTTCATTTTTCTCAAATCGGCTGGAAAGTCGGAGCATTTACACGGAATGACGTGACAATTCGTTAACGCGCGAGTCCCTCGGGACGGTTTAGGTAATGTATATTGCACAACCTCCATCGGCGTAACTGCGCGTTCCGCGTTCCATTCACGTACCTCTCTTCTTTCTCTCCTCTTTTTTCTTTCTTCTCTTCTTCGGTCTCTTCCATCCCTTTCTCCATTTCATCCGTTTCGTCGCGTTATTTTCGCCTCGGTATCTCTGTTCGTTAAATATCATTCGATCGTCAGCCGCTTGAGGAGGATTGATCAAAGAATTAGACGATTGAAAATTCGTATCGCGAAGTTATAAAATTTTCAAGGAAAGGAGGAAAAACGGGTCGCAGAGATACAAATGGACCGGAAGAATTAAAGTTAAACGCGGAATTCTCCTGTTTTATGAACGCTCGATGGAAACGGCGAATTCTCGCCGGATATTTACCGAGCGCTAGCATTTATTATTCTATTTATTGTAATGATTTAGGTCGCATCGCGTCTGCGTTAATACGATTGAAAGTCCCTGTGTTTACGGGACGCTGGATTATGGTCGAATTGACTGCACGTCCACGCAGTCAATTCAGGTTAATGATTTCACTGTAACGCTCCGTCACTGGACTCGTCGCTCGCACACGCGGTGTAACGCGATCTAATTTTCGGCCGTAATAGCCGCCGCCCCGGATTCGAATTTGCATATTTCTCCACTTTCGGCCGAGATCCGTCGGGCCCGTGTTGAAAACCAGCGTGTGAAGCGTTGTCGGAAAAAAAGAAATGATAAACAGCTTATAGAACCTGTTCCTTCGCTCGTCGCTGCACGTTTCAAAAAAGCTGAGGAACAGAAAAAAAAGGGAGGACGGATCAAAGGATAAACTTGCTCTTGTGAATAGTTGGAGGGCTTTCGTCTAGTTTAATGAAAATGACCGCATCTTGTCACCGTGTCTGACACGCGCGCGCGTGTATTTGCATTTCGGCGTATAAAAATGTGACAGAGAGTAGTCGGCCATTGGCGTAGCGTGCGCGAATGCGCGAGAGCTGCAGAGCCACCATAAAAACACCGACCCTGTACATCTTCGTTCTCCGATAGCAGTTGCTCGTCGTGTATATTTTTCGCTCGTACTCCGTTGTACCCGTTTCGCGAACGGAGGGTCAGAAGGAAGAAGTCAGTCGCGGTTGAAACCTAAACGAGCTGCATCCTCGACAAAGTTGGATGCAGACAGTGTCGCGACTCTCTCGATAATCGTTCACATAACATTATTCAAATTTCGTGTACCCGGTGCATTTCTATTCGACGCGCACCCTATAAATCGCGCGCACACGACTCGCCATCGATCACCATCGTAGAAACCTGCCCGGCAGGCGGCAGCTACGTGAATTTCTCTCGGCTTGCGAATTGTTATGATATCGACCCACGGGCTCGGAACTCGTAGAAAACTCGAAAGTTAATGCCGGTTATTTCCATGGCCTAGATATTGCATTCGATTTGTTCGGCGGTGGGTACGGTTTGAAAACGTACGCGGATTTGCTCGGGGGGCGAGATTAGTATCGAGATATTTCGTACCGCTCTCGCGTGTCGCGGATTATTGAATTTGAAATGAAAGAAAAATAAGGGGGGACGGCTCGGCAAACATAATAGTATCGCGATGTTTGCTCGCCGGTGATCGTTAGCTGGCAACAACGCCGGCGTTCCATAATTTCGCCGTTTCCCACGCCACTGTTCGCTCAATGGTAACAAAAGTACACGGACCTGTACATCAAATGTATGAGCAAGATCGTCGTGAAAGAAACATTTCACGCTGATTACACTCTGTCTCCGAGCGTGGCGCGATGTTAGCCTGCCCTTCTGATCTGCGAAGAGTTGCTCTTTAGGAATATTAATCCGAGAGCGCCGCCTCCTTCCATTGAACTTTGTAATTGATTCTGCTGCCGAGACGAGAGAAAGAGAGAGAGAGAGAGGTCTGGCCTTGATCGTACAATGGGATTTGTGAATTTGGAATTCAACACTTTTCGCACGCCAAAAAATAGGTAAAATATCTTGTATAAGCTACAGCTTTGCCTGATTGAAAATATGCCTCTAAAATATCGTCCTTAGATTCACGAATGCGACGATCGAAACACGCAGTGTTAATCTGAAAAGATTCGAAAGAAGAGAAAAAGAAAATCACTTGCGAATATCTGCGAAACGGTAGTAAAGGATAAAGGTTGAGATAGATTCGCAGGAATAAATCACTTACGACAGTAGAGGAACGAAAGAAGAGAAACGCACGATGCGTCTCTCACCTGGGTAGAAATAATTTCTTTTTCGGTGTCGTCAAAGGATAGGAAAAAAAAAAAAGAGAAGAGACGGAGAAATAAAGAAAGTGCGCGTCTTCGCTCGGCCGTGGAGTTTCATTGATGTTGCATCTGCTAAGGGCTTCCGCCGTTCCTTGACGGGCGAAACTGAAGGGTTGGTCGGACAAGGAAAATAAGCTGCCGCCGGTGAGGATTTTGTTCATTTGCGGCCTACATTACCGAAAAGCCTTATTCGCGTCGCGTCGCGTCGTGTCGTTAGCTCTCTCTCTTTGAAACGCGCGTCGAGCTGAAAGAACGTCGTCTCCGAATTTCAATATACCTTGTTCCGTGCTGCGACGTCTCACGATATTCTGGAAATGTTCGTTCCTCGAGTGCGCACCTTGGCGCGAAATTTTGACAGCGATCGATTCTTCGATCTGTTCCAATAGTTCACGCGTCGGAGAAACCTGTCGATCAGTTTTCTGCCGCGGCGCGCTTCGCTCGACGTTTGTGCGCCGTGCACAAACGCTCAGACACGATCAATTTGCAGCGTCGGATTTGCACGCGGCTGGCGGCACGAGCAGCCGCGATTCCCGAGCTTTAAATAGTTCAGCAACGGAAGTAATTAGAGGATGATGCGAGGGACGTAAGGAGTCGGTTCTTCGACAGCGGTTGAGCAAAGGCAACGGTTGAGCGAGGATTCCGCGCGCCGGATCTTGGCCCGTGAATTTCGACGGCTGGGGAAAAGTGTATACGTTCGGGGTGCCCGGCGGGCACGACACGAGCCTGCAGCAGCACAAGATATTGCTACTCTGTGGCGGTTAGACTTTCTGCAGCTAGAGCATTCACAGTCAAAGGCAATTGCTTGTTTATAGGCAGTATCCAATCTACATTGGGAGGGTGAGAGTACCCGACGCGGAGGTTGGCGGGGAGGGGGTGGGGGTGAGGAGGGACGGAAGAGGGGTTGGGCTAGGTGGTGGTGGTATAGCTTGCTACAGGTGCTTGAACAAACAAGATGTAAATTCGCTGCGCCACGGACCACGGAGGAAGCAAGTAATTAGATGCGTTGTTGCGGGGTCCACCTTTGAACTCCTGCTCGGTATTAAGGGCACTGTTCACCTCCACCCCTCGTCCCCTTGCCGCGTGCCCGCGTTGCCGCCATCGTCGTTCCCCTCTTTGGCCGACTGTGTTCCCTTCGCTCAAACGGCGCAGCACACGCACCCGAGCCTTTATACTGGCTTCGGGTCCCAAGGTTCGAGGTTGCGTTTCCGCGCGCGCACGTCCACGTGCTCGATCGTGCGACAACAACACGTAAGGATACACAAATCTCGATCCGAGATGGGCCGCTCCGTCGCCGCACGCTGACCCGGGCTATTGCGCGACGAGAATAGCAGCCAGTTTATTGGTGTTTAATAGCACTGATTGGACAAAGATCGCACTACGCACGGGTTTGCCCGGGCTCGAAGACCCAGTTCGAACTTTAACTTCGTCAATAACAATGCAACCGACTTTCTTGACTAATTACAATTTTCGCGCTGCGATGGTTGTACTCTTAACAACGTTGCAACTGCGAGATGAGATTGAAGTTTATCGAACGAAATCAAACTTCGCTCCGTTCGTACTTTCGTGGACGATCTTCATCCCATTCCATGTTCCCTCCGTTCTTTATTTTCTCCCGCTCTCCCGAACGTCCCGATCCCCAGACCCGACGCAAAGTATTCTGACGCCCAAAGAATTCTGAACAGAGTGTATCATTGTCGTGAAAATCGTGACTTATGAACGGACGATCGTAAATGGAACAATCACAGCGACGGTGGTTTATATACATTTCAACCGGTAGCTTTATCGAATCGGAGTTGTAACGGAAGGTGATGGAAGCCCTGCTAACAAAAGGATTCCGTTGGTTCAACAAGACCATCGTACCCGTTACCCGGCTCTCGTCGCTTTTTACCTTCCGCCCAAGTGTAAAATCTTTTCTTGACTCCTTATCGGTTGAGCCGGGGGTTGGAGGAGAGGAGGGAGAGAAAAGGAGAGGAAAAAAGCCGAGGAGTAGGTGGAAGGGTCTGTAAACTCGACGGAGTAGCGAGCAAAGTCCCTGAGGTAGCCTCCACTTCCAGTATTTACTGCGTCCGAGGAAAAAGCAACGGCGCTACGCCGGAGGAAGATCGTTGCGGCTCCTTTAGGAGGCAGCCTTCCTTCACCTACTCCTCTATATTTTCCCACGTCCTCCTTCGTCGACGGCAAGGTGGGTCAACTCGGCAATTCGAGCACTGTCTGTGTTCCTGAATTAAATACCCCATGAGGGACATATGTTTACGAGGCTCTCCCACCCTTTCGGGAGTGAGTTACTCCTGGATCAGTGCTGTGTTCGCCACTCGACTCCCCAGAGCTGGGATCCCTATCCTGCAAGAAAGAATATAATTGCAGCGGTTGGTAACATGTTTACGAAGTTTCTTCGTTGCCCTCTTAAACATGCATTTGCCAGTTGAGAAATTGTTACAAAGTGGATATGTTACCTGGCGAAAGATCGGTCGACGGTTTATGGTGGATTTTCATTGTAAATGTAAAAGAAAAAACGAGGTTTTTTATCATTTCCAATATCAGAATAATTTTCAGTTCAAACGTAATTGTATGTTAAAAATATACAACTGAAGCTTTCAGCGCAAAAAAAAAACACGGTCAGAGTGGAGCGTTTTTCATAAAAAACTTTGCTTTATTTTCGTTATTTCATCTTTGCAAATATTACCACAGCATGCTATTATATGCCGAAAATTATTAATGAAAGGGAGAAATCGCGATATGTTGAAAGTTCTCGAGTCTAACATTCAGCTCGAGTTTTTCAACACTGCACTCCTTTGTCGAGTGTGACTCAACGTCAGTTTTTACCTCAATTTTTATCTTTTATCAACGTCGAGTCAGTTAAATCGCTAAAAAGAGAAAAAAATAATAATCGAAAAATAATTCAGAGTCCAAAGGGTTAACCCTTTAGAAAGCACAAAGAACCTTATCTGAAGCTAGTTTCAAAGGTTAAATTTCGTTCCTCTTACACTCGTTTGTTGTATTATTGCCTACAAGACGAACGAATTTTGACTCTATCCTATTTAAATAATTGATGACTTCAGTAGGGAGAAAAGTAGAGTACTACGGAGCTTCTATCATCCTCGCTACTTACAATGTGTATGTAATGGGTGTCCCACGGGTGATTGCGCATTCTGAAGCGACAATTACGATCCTGAGAAGACTGACGATAAATTGTTTCCGCGGAACGGGCGAATCACTCCCGATTCGTTGACAAATCTGAAATTAAATTTTAGACTTGAACTTGAATTTAAACTTGAAATTGGATCTATCGCTGGAAAATGACGACAAAGACGATTGAAGAA
>KQ435744.1:988206-1002275 GCA_001276565.1 Melipona quadrifasciata
AAATTGCCGAGCTTTCCTGCTCAGAGATATTTGTAATCCCATCGAGAAATCTCTGCGGAATTCTTGCGCGAGTCTTCAAATAATTCCGTGTATTACAATAATTTGTCGTGCCAAGTATATTAAACAATTGTCAAACTGGTTTCTTTTGTCTTTATCCATTGTTTTTGACCCTAAGATATTAAATATTGCCATATTTTTCTCTTTTTCTTTCAACGACACAAAGCGTGCTGCAAAAGTTTCGTGTTACGTTAAAAGGAACGCATATAAGACAGATTTTCTATCGTTTGTTTGATGAAAAGAAATTTAGTAATATTTAGACTGTGCCATCTTTTCGTGTAATTAGCGTGCAATTAGCTGCTACAATCTGGTCGATTTTGTGAGAAATCGTTCCGCGTATTACAGTAATTCGCGGAAACAGCAGCGATGTATCTCGGCGTGTCAATTCCTACTTCAACATCAGTTGAATCAACTTCTTCGGCGAGTTACGGGGAAAGTCCCTCGACTTCACTCGAATAACTCAATTTCGCTTATTATTTAATTCGGTGGCAGAATTTCGAGGAAGAACGAGACAGTGACGGGATTCTCATCTCGCGGAACTGATCGCTAGGAAGTCTAGGACAACTACCTGTATCGATTGCGACCTCGTTAAATTGCAGTAGATCACTTACGTAATTTGCTGTCTATCCGCATCTCGAACATGCGCATCATGAACAGCCTTCGAGAATTTCCGCGAAAGCACCTGCGTTAGGAATGCAGATCCAACAATTAGCGTAGTAGCTGCCAGCTCGTAGAATTTCGTCATTTTCACTCAGTGATACCCCTCGCGAGCACGCGAGCTCAATTAAGATTTTTGCCAAGTTTCCGCCAGTTTGTTCGAACGATCTGCCAATTATTACGATTCATCCTTCGTTTATTGATCATCTTCCTGATATTATACGCGAAATGACGAGTAAAAGAAGTTTCGTAACGAGCAAGATGGAAGATAATTGGACGATAAAAATAACAAGAACGACTCCGAGACTCTAGACGAAGAAAACTCGTCTCTCAAGATTCTTACAATCGGCGCAATTAGCATGTGGAAAATCTGGGAATACTAATTTAGGTAGAATTAATTAGAGCAACAAAGCTAGGGGTATGCAAATGTGGCACGAGCATACACACGAGCGTGTACGTGTACACATGGCTCCGCTGACGTATTAATATATATATATATATACTAACCGCTATAACATCTCTCGCACATAAATTAAAGAGCATCAAACAACCGATAGACGCTAAATTCTGAAACGCGATCGATGCGCCCGCGGTACAGCGTGCCACGGATACACTTGCGTGGATACCAATTTTCAGCCAATCGTGGCTTCCTATTTTCTTTTCCTCCGTCGTAGCCGGAAAATGTTGCTCGATCGGGTTACATCAACAAGCGTTGAACGTACTTGGTTTCGCTTAAATCATCCTTCAACGGAGGGGGATTCACTTTCGAGATTTAATTGCAGTCGGGTGAGAAACCTCGGCGCTGCATATCCTCCTGGTCGGAATTGAAAGCATCCGCGTCTGGTGCGCGGATATAGATACACAGAGAGGAGGATGTCGCGGCGCGTGGTGTAGAACACGTACGAACAACGGCTGCCTTTCTGTCTCTGCGCGCGCGTCGCGTGCTTACGCACGGGAGCAAGGATTACGTGTCACAAATTGGCATTACCCGCGCGAACCTAGACGGAGAACCAGGTGTTCGCCGCGCGGTATTTCCAGAGAAGTGTCTCCGAGTGCTTCCAGCATACCTGATGCGATTTTGCGCAACGTTAAGGCTCGAACCGAGAGAGCGGGCAATTCCGCGACAGGCAATTTGCCTCAGAAGGAAATAATTACGAGCAGGCGTTTCAGGCGATCGTCAGATCGAACTCGAGGTCGAGATCGCCGACCGGGCGAGTGGGAATCGCGCGACTTTCATCGCCTAAACATCGCCTCGATTGTCACGGGATATCGCGTATCGGGGACGGATAATCGATTAGCCAGTCGTTAATCGAACGTGTTCAATTTTACTTGGACTCGTGGACATCGGGGGATCGTGGCCAGGAGAGATCGATCATTTCGAACGTTTCTCTTCGTAGTTAGCGCATTATTCCGGATGAATAGGTAATGCTACTTTAAGTACTTGCAACGTCAGTTAAAACGGCGTAATACATTTTCGCCGTTGGCCAACTTGGATCCTCTTCTTCCAATTAAACTTGGGAATCCCCTTGAATTTCTTCGCGCAACTTCTTCCACCCCTTTCTCGCCTCCCCCCCTTTCTCCCCCTTTGTAAAGCGGCGTTACTTTGAAAAATTTCCGCCGTCTACGTAACACGCGTCGCGACGCGTTGAAATCACGCGTTTTTCAATCGTACCGATACTCGATTCCCAAAGCACGAAAGGTATTCGCGATGTTCGTGAATAGCGAGGACATTCGTAGAAACTCCATCGGGTGTTTTTAGTCGTTTAACGACTAAAATTATGCGGGTTTACGACTCCCGGCCAGGAGATCCGGCGAGGAGAGTCTCGCGAAACGACGAAATTCAAAGGAAAGTAGCGCTGTGGCTCATCTCGCGCCGGAGAACGTTATTATCCGAGCAGCATAAAGGACACGTATCCGTGTTTATACACAGTCGGATTACCCGTTATTCGGGTTACGTTGAAAATCGCGACAACGGCGAATTTTCAACGGCGGGTAAACGCACGATATCGCGCGGGCGACGACAACAGTCGCGCGATATTCCTCGCGTCTCGTTTCGTTTCCTCCTTATGCGAAAGTTGTGCGTGAACCGTCGAGGAGAGAATTCTTCGGTAAATAGACTGTCATGGACGAAAGAAAGACCCGCACCGTTATCCCCTATTGCTCGAACTCGCGACTCTGAACGGTCTGAACACTCCGAGACACTCTGGAGAAATTTTCATAGCTGACGAAAGGCATCGATCACCGCCGAACTTCGAGCCGAGGAAATCTCCCCGTGTCCCGTATGCCGGGAGAACGCTGTTCCCCGTGCGAAAATAAACAAAGGAGATTCCAGAAGCAATATTTTTTCTACCGGTATCGCTACCCACAGTTCCAACGGCGAGAGGAAATAAAGGGGATTGGCTCGTCGTCAATTGGTATCGTGGCAGATTTGACGAATCTTGGGTGAATCTTGTTCAATTGGAAGAAAAAAAACTGCGCGATTCGTCTCACTGAAAGGCCCAGAACTGTAACTGTTCTGACTAGGAAATGAAGACGACTTTTTTGCCATAAAATTTTATCGATAGAAAATTACAGGCGCGATCGCTCGGTACCAGACGCCACTCCTACTCGAGGTGTCTACGCCCCCTCGCGAATCACGTGACCCAAATCAACCAATCGCTAATTTTCGTTGCATCGGCGTTGCATCTGAAGAGGCCCCCTAAAATCACTTTCAGTGATAAAAAAGAACACACACCCGCGCATTTAACGCGTGAAACTAGATACTAGTTGAGACGCGAATCGAAGATTGTGAAATTGCGAAAAGTATTTTTACGAAAACGTGTAAACGAATTTTTATTCAGACGCGGCTGGTGAGAGGACATATCGCGAAAGAAGTCTTGCCTAATTTACGACAACAATATTTTCACGTAATTTACGATTTACGGTCTGCTAATTCTGGCAAAAATAGCGGCGCGGTTAGTTGGTCGCCCCTATTCACCGCCACTGTCGCGGAGGGATTCTCGCGTTTATCGCGAGATACACGCGTCTGGAGGAGGTCTCGGAATTTTGTTCGCCGGCGAGGGACTGCTGGCGAGGCGTTTTCTTCCGTGCTGGGGTATCAAGGAATTCCTTACGAGTTGGTTGCGCTCGATCGGCACGGAGCATATCGGCCGATACGCCGAGCGCGAACCGGCTGAGCGTGTTCCCGACATTGTTATGCCGCTATCATCGTAGATTACGCTTCGAGGATGTTGCGTCCCCTCCTCCCCTCCTCTACACACGTCAGGATCTGACATTGAATTCTAGCTTGGTCACTGTTAAAACGTTTCGTACGTACCGTCAAAACTTCTGCATCCCCCTCCCCTCCCCGAGTTTGGAAACGTTCGTACCAGAGCCGATCTGTATGAATGCTCTCCGGTATGAATAATTTATTTAATATAAATATTGGTTCGAATAAACGGAGTAAATGATCCATGTGAGAATCAATAATTGCGAAAGCTTCTTTATTTATCCTTCATCCGCTATACGGCCATGTTGCTAAACATTAACGGCAATCAATAATCGCGTCATTCGTTAATCGCGATTCTAGTCAGTGAGTCTGCAATAATTCTCTCTCACGCACGTGACGCACAATCGTTTTTGAAAGGGGTGGGGAGAAGAGGGTGGCCTCTGTCAACGCAGCGAGACAAACTTTGGTCGATCGAGGCGTAGAATCAACGACATGGAAATATTTTAGCAACGCGTCTCGCGTATTATTATATAACTGCAGTCATTTACAGCGCGCGCTATAATTCTCTCGGAAGTGGTATCGCCGTCGTTTTCTATTCTCGGAATTCGGCGCGCTTCTGCTCGAAATTAAAGGCACTCGTATTTTCGGCAAAACGGAACGGAGAAACGAGCGGAGAATCGAGTTCGTAACAAGGGGTGAAAGGTCAGGATGCGCTGGCAGCGGTTGACCTACGCAGAGTCTCGTTTTAAAAAAAGAACCACGAATCTCGCGAACCGTGCTACGGTCGGAGTTTTTGCGAAAAAAATTTCAGCTGAAAGCAAAGTCCGAGGTGAGCTGAATTTTTGCGCGAAAGTCCTTCGGAAGCGCCGACGATGAAACGCGAATCTAAATTAAAATTCCCAGCTAATTTCTTGAAATCCGTAACAGCCGCGAAGCTCGTTTCGTTTTCACTCTCGACACCGGCGCACTTTCTCCGATTGTTTCGCCGTAAAACAAAAGCGGAAAATCGCGAGCGGGCGAACAAAAAGGGGGAGAGAAAAATTCCGCGCGCGTGCGGAAAAAAACGGAGGGGCGAAAAATTTTGGAAATCTGGCGACAGTGGCGCGAGGTGCGAGGGGACGAGGAGGAGGAGGGGGGGGAGAGAGCATTTTCGAAGGAGGCAGGCATCAAACAACCCCTACTGCCGGAATCGCGGGGTATTGCGCTCGCGCAAGGCCGGCGCGCGTGTCCGTGTTCACCGTATAGTATGTACGAGGCGGGTAGAGCAGTAGCACCGGCACCACCATCAGCACCAGCCAGCATTCAGCAGCAGTAGCCTGCCTCGTCGTGGCTGAAGGGGCTTCGGGATGTCGCACCACGAGCTAGTCAACCGCGGCGTGTCGTCGTGTTAACCGTCGTCCACGGCCGTCGTTCAACGACCAACCAACGTCGTTCAGTTGCGAACGCGGACGGGGTGCCGGCTGATCGTTTCCGCGCGAGTTTTCGTTCATTGTTCGTCGTTCGTCGTTCGTTCGCGCGGTTGATTCGCGCGGTCCCGACCCGACCCGACCCGACGGGGGACCCCGGGTCGTTGCTGCTACTCTCTCGGAAATAAATATCGGAACCGAGTTGCCGTCAGTTGAGCTGGAACCAGCCGGTGCGCGATACACGATCCCCCGACGACATTGACGAACAGTCACGCAGGACTTTGCTCGCTTCGTTCGCACGCTGCCCTCTCTGATCGTGCACGTCGATACATACACGCGACAACGCGGCGCAACACAACGCGGAACACGTACACTGCGTACACGCATACCGATCGGTTTTATTTTTACGCCGGCTTTCTTACGCCTTCCTTTCTCGCATCTTCCGTCTCGACTGGTTCGAGGGGGAATATTTTTGTTCCGGGTGGAACGAGCTTGTGGATTTATTCTCGAGCCGGCTGCCCTGTCGGAAGGTTGTCTCCGCGTACTTTCGTTTTAAGATCGTAAATATCGACAGGATCGCGGAGTTTGTTATCGGAAGTAAAATACTTTAGTCGCGGACGGTGTGAAGGGAGTCATCGACAGGCAAGGGGTGAGCGAACGTGCCGAAGTGGCGTTCTTGTAATTGGAACGGGTACGTGTAGACGATCACCTAGAGAACGTGAAGCCCTCGGTGTAAACTATCGTTACGGCCGAAAATTTAGTTTCAGTTGCTTCGTTGCTCTCTCATTTCCTTCCTCCCTTTTCATTTTTTTCTTTTTTCTATTTCAAACGTCGACTCGATATCGCGTTCACAACGATCGAGAACGATCTTTCGGCGGTAGTTTCTTTTTTTCGACGATACATCGATAATCTGTGACGAGTCGCGATACGCGTTCGCGCGATGGTCGACCCTGGCGGTCGACCCAGCAATAAGAAGCTTCACAAGTTTGAATAAAAATAGTCTGTTGTTCTTTCGCCACGTTACGGATTTACACGGGAAATTCGGCGGTCTGGTAAATCGTCCTCGAGATTTATGAGGATCATCAACGATCGAATTTGCTCACCGACCAGCCGTAACGGAACTACAATATTTCCGGATCGATCCGTGCACCGTGGCGATCAGAGGCTTGGCGTCGTGCGAATGATCGCATTCCTCCTACTATCGCGGTGTTACGTGTACCACACGCATGATTTTACCAATAAATAACCAGCTACATTTATCGAAGTCCGTTGCACGCGGTTTGCGCTGATCACTCGCTGTGCCGCAGGACCGTTATCGTTATCGATTAATCAAGCATAGCTGGTACGCAACGTACTAGCGGCGAACGTTCGCGGCCGTTTGGGAGCAGAAGGGCGAGAGACGAAAAAAAAAAAAAAAAGGGGAAGAGAAAAGAAAAAAAGAGGACAACGGTAACATTATTAATTAAAAACGAAACAGCGTGCGACGATTTTTCACGGTTGGTCTCCAGCATCGGACCGGAAATATCGCGAGAGACAGATTCACAACAGGACCTCGCACGGGGCACGGTGTTGTTCGTCGATTAATCTCATCGGAGCGAGCGCGAAATATGTACGAGAGTGTCGCGCGACGTGGTTGACGAAACTGGAAATTTTCGAAGAATCTTTGAGAATTCGGACGCCGTGCGACCGAGCGCGAGGCAGTGCCGCGACCGATCGTGTTCGATCCGTGTTGTTGGAAAAGTCGTCGGAGAAGAAGATCCGCGGCGGACTGTTAATCCAGACGAGGATAGACGGGCAAAAACCGCGGGCTGGTATCGATCGACAATCTCCTTGCTGGCGCGTGATTCGGTGGTGAATTTTCAACGTCGCGCCGGCTTTATCCTTGGCCGATTTTCACCTTGCCGAGGGAACGCGGCCGATCCGAGTGCTGTGAGATAAATGTTTCATAGACGGCCGTCGTGATACAGGTAATATCAAGTCCCGTGGACTTAGCCGTGGAGTCAAAGGTGGCCCGAGGAACCTATCCCCGACGATATGTCCCCGGAAATCCACGGACTGCCGTGAAAAAGTACGTATTATCCGTCGTTCGAGGGTAGCACCCGAGTTAACGTATCGGGGATTTGGAGCTTTGTCGCGGGGCGGAGGGGAGGGGAAGAGTTATGGACGATTTGTAGGTGCGCTTTTTAAGAGACTTATTACAGGGGCTTTCTTGATAAGCACTATAAATCAAAATTTCCAATTGGCCCCCGGTATTACGACCGGGCGTCCGCCTCTAAATTTCCTTGATTTATGAATGTCTGTATTTACGTTGCAAGCGCGCGTTATCGTTCGCGAACCGATCAAAGGTGGATGCGCCTCTAAAGCTCGTCGAACGTAACTCAACCGCGGCCCGTCGCGACTCGAATCCATTCCACGCTACGAACCCTCCGAGACTCGTACGAGCCTTCCAACTTGAAATCCGCGGAGTAGGAGGAAGAAGAAACGGCATCCGAATCCGCCGGAGTTTTTAATCGAGACGTCTAATGGATTCGCGGCATTTGTCCGTGTTTCGTCGGATACCTCACGCAACTCTCTCTCTCTCTCTCTTTCTTTCTCTCTTTCTCCGTTTCCTCTTTTCTCTCTCTCTCTTTGCTCTCGCCGGCGAGTGTTCTCTTTGAGTCCGTTCGACGCAAACATCAGCAACTCGTCTCGCTACATCCCCTCTATCCATCTGGCTCTCTCTCTCTCTTTCTCTCTCTCTCTCTCTCTTTCTCTCTCTCTCTCTCTTTCTCCCCCTTTCGATGACTTCAAACGGTTTCTCGAGTGCGCTCGAGCCCAAGTGCTCTTACAGTTACAAAGATATACGTTGCCGATCGGAAAAATGTGGCCGCGGTATTCCTCTCTCGTTCTGCGACAGCCGTGCGAGCTTAACCGTTAAAGAACCGCTCAAGCTTCGAGCCGATGCACATTTTTGCGTTACAAAGAATGATTATATTCCCAGCGGGGAAATACCTCCCCCTCCCCGTCCTACTCCCTGTGCCGCGGACGAGATAGCGTCTCGCGGTGCGCAATCATCGGGAAAACGTTTCACGCCTACCAGCGAAATAAAGAGATTTCGGTCCAACTCTCTCTCTTCCTCGCGCGCGCGCGCGCGCGAATTCTCGTACGAATTCGAGATAAAGAGGATCGATAGGGGGCTACGAGAATAGGAGGACGTCTGGAACGTAGCAGCAGCAGCAGCAGCAGCAGCCCTATGTGAAAGCTTGCCCTTGTGTGTGGATATTTGTCCTTCCTTCCCTCCAGCCACGAAGAGCAAACTCGAGTCGCGATCCAGCCGAGGATTTGAGATACGAGCGAACGTATCTCGACTCTTCGAGAAAAAGAAAAATAATTTACGAAAGGGCTCGCTCTCTTTTTTGACTCGCTCTGTCGGATCGTCGAAGAATACGCGAGGACGGCAAGCACAACTTTCCTCGTTAAGAGACGTTGATCTGAATAAGCTCAGTTCTTCTTCTTCTTCTTCGGTTGCTCGCCCGAATTCCAAAGAATCTCGTCATCTTCCTTTTCTCTCGTCCCCCTCCCCCTCACCGCTCGCCATTTTTGTCTGGTGCTTTTCTTATCCCCTCCGCTTGGCTGGCTCGTCTCTCTACCTTCGCCGACTCACCTCGTTGTTGCTTCCGTACCGCCGCTAGTTAGCAACTTTTGACGTTAAATACGTACATTCGCTTCGCGCAATTGTCTCGGCCATTGTCGAACTCGTCGACGACGCTTGTTCCTTTCCTCGATAATGTTCCGATAGTCACCGTATTCCTCTACGAGATCGAGAAATACACACGCTCTCTCGAAAGGAATTCCAATCACCGGCGCGGCGCGTTCTCTCTTCCATTGGCCATGATTTATCGATAACTCCCGCGGGAAAGAGAGAAAGAGAGAGAGAGAGAGAGAGAGAGAGAGAGAGAGAGAGAGAGAGAAGAAACTTGTTAACTCCGCAACGGGCGGGCTCGCGGCGCGGTCTAATGGGAATTTTATTTTTACGGAATGCAGCGTAGAATGTCGCGCACGCACGTGAAACGGCGCATTAGCAGACGGGGGACCGCGATGTTCCGTACTCGCTCGGCTGGTTGTATGTACGTGGCAGGATCGCGTGTCGGCAATTATCCAAGACACAAAACGATACCGTGAACGCACGCCACGTCGCTTTTCGACCAGCTCACTTCCGGAATGTAATTACGAGCGTTTTGTCGCAATCGTGCCGCCGCCCCACGTCGTGCCCCGTGTTTGTCTCGCGATTTGCCGCCGAGTTTTGCGGCAAATTCGCGATACCGCGCTATTGTCGCGCAACAGACGCGACTATCGACGAACGAATCGTTATTTATCTCCTCGTTCCAATCGGAATTTTACTTTAGACGTTCCTCCACCGTATCTTCTTTCATCTCGAAGCCAATCTTTCCAGTTCTCCGAGCTGCTTGCGAATCGTTTTTACTTTCTTATCTCAAAATTCGCGATTTTTCCACCCCTCTCTGTAAAATTTTAGAATTTTATTTATTTATATGTCGAAAATGGCCGAAAAGAACGTACTTGCCGTTTCGCTCTCTCGAGATGTTCGTTTAATTTGCGAAAATTTTTGTCCGCATTTCGAGCGATTTCTATTCAGACGACAAATGACACTACGACGAAGCGATAGGATAATGGAAATGAAAAGATAAAGAGCAGAGAGGGAAAAATGTCGGCTGTTTTAAATCCTCTCGTTACGAGAGCTTTCTCGTGCAAATTAACGAGGCTAATACGTTCTACGTGAAAATCGTTGCAGCTCGAATTTCGTCTACGGGATTTATCCCGATTTTCCCCGTTGCTTGCCTCTCCCGCCAGTGTTTCGAGCGATCTCTGGCCGACCAAGTCAAAAGAAAGAGCGAACCGTTCCTCGCGTTTGGTGCTTCCAATTCGCTCGATATCGTCCTTTACTCTCTCTCTCTCTCTCTCTCTCTCCTCCTCCTCCTCTTTCTGACTCTCTGTCGTTGACGATCGTACCGAAATAGCAGGGAGATACGGAAGAGCAGAGTCACCGGCCGTGTCATCTTGCCTGACCCAAATAGGAAAATTGCTGGACAGAGGAGCACAAAGTTGGCCAACGAAATGTCAGGCGATTCGAATAATCGTCATTTCTATCTGCTCTTCTCTCCCTCCCTGCCTCTCTCCGGTTTGCTGCTCTGCTCCGATCTTTACCCTTTGGTCTCCGATTCGTCACGATCGTAGTAGCGCGTCCGTCGGATGGAAAAAAAAAAAGATACGTTCTTGGTCGAATGGCGCCTTTAACGGGAGCGAAATCGAGAACACCCGTTCGATATAAAATACTCGTAGCTCGAGTATTTTCTAACGAAGGAAGATCGTGTTCCGTGAAACGTTCGACCGAATCGCGGAAGAAAAATATTTGAAAAGAACGAGAGTCTCTTCGATTATTCCCGACCACTGTGCTCCCCGAGATCGCGTGATTTTCGCCAACGTTACCATTTTTACAGTCGCTCGCCGATTTGACAGAGATTCGTCGCGAACGCTCGCGCGATCGTTTCGTTTGAATTTCGCTTGGTGAATCGGAAAGATTGTTCCTGAGATTTTGACCTTCTCCCCGGAGAAAGTCCACGCTATCGGGAAAATTGATAACACTGGTGCGATAACCACGCCGACGCAGAGTTCTCCTGGCGGATCTGTGTTTCGCCCTTTACAGCGGCGAATGATAAAAGGTCGACGCGAGTGCGAACGCGAGCTTCACCGTACGATCGCAATTACGCGAGTCCGTTTTTCGGTTGGCTTTGCCACGATCACCCGGCACTTGCCCGTTAAATTACACGAGTCGGTCTGAACCGGCGTCCCATCCGAATCCGTCTATCGCACGGCTTGCGTTACACTTTCGACTAGATTACTCGCCGCGCCATCAATCTCCGCGCCAATCTCATAAGCATCCGAAGCCTGACTCGCCAGTCACGATCAATCTCGAATCATTTCTGGCGAGGGTAACCGCGGGATTTCGGGAATCTGTTTCGGCCCCGTCCCCCCCGCTCTCTCGTTTTCGCCTGTTAATACAAATTCATAGAGGAGAGAGCGAGGGTAATCTCGCGAGAGGACTCAGCCGCCCACTGGTTGAAAAAGAAAAATAAATCGACGACGTCGAGAACAGACTGAACGAGGAGGGGAGGGGCAGGAGATATTCGTCGCTGGCGCGCAGATTAAACGATTATTTTCGACGACGCCCTCTCGGTCTGCGCGTCGACGATCAGTTATTTCGTTGTGCACCGTGTACGCGGCGAACGTATGGGAAAACAAAGCTCAGCGGGCATCGACGAAGAGAGAGAATAAAAATGGTTTACGATTTTTCGCGGACGACGAATTCGGGACGCGGGCTAATGTCTGGCGGTCGTGTAGCTGGCCTGGCGTGCATCGACGCGCGGAGACTACCGGCGGAAACGGAAACGCGGCGGCGGCGGCGGATCGAGACAGAGAAAGAGAGAGAGAGAGAGAGAGACAGTGGCGTGGAGGTGGACAGGCCGCGGTGGTGGCCGGCCGAGTTGCGACGACCGATTTCCGGGATTTGCCTGACGTTTAATGAACGCTGGCAGACGTTTTGATTTACAGGACAGTTTGATTTCCGTGCCGGGCACAATAACCGCCAATTTGTAAATCGCCTCGTAAATCTGGACGGGCAGCAGCAGCAGCAGCGGCAGCGGCAGCAGCAGCGGCAGCGGCAGCGGCAGCCGTAGCGATAGAGCCAGCTCGTTGCAGGCCGATGCGAGCCGACGCATCGGCGCTCGCTGCTCCGTCCATCCGACCTAACGGCCATTTGTCCAATTGGATTAAACAATCGGCGCCGTTAAAAGGTACGGCTGTTACGCGTATTATCGGTAAACATTCTCGTAAAAACGATATAATACTCGCGTTAGGACGCCGGGGAAATAGGAGCGGACAATTTCCCCAATTGCCACCCCCGATCCGTTTCGCGCGTACACGCTCTAGTTTTACGAGTATGAATATTCTGGATGTTTATCCACCGGGCGGGGAACGCGGACGTGAACACGGTGAACCGATTTAGACGGGAAATTCGACGATATTGATGAATTCGTCCGTTTCGAATACGCGTCGAAGGCTTTGGGCGACGGACGCGTTAATACGCCGCGTTATAAATTCTCCACCGGGCAGACGTTATCCGATATCCCGACGGATCGATACGAGATGACGAGGATCTCGTTTCTGGAGATTGTTTAAACTCGTTAACCCCCCCTCTCCCTCGCGACAGGAAAGTTTCATCGAACGTTCAACGAGCCGGTAGTCCGTGACGAACGAAAGGTCAACGCCGCGCCGCCGGCCGTGTGCAACCCGCCGCGTTTTCCACTCGCCAGCCACTGTCACTGGACGGAAAGGCGTTTACCAAACAAGGGGAGAAGGGAAGAAAGGAAAAATGCAGCGAGCCACGGTAGCGTTGGCGAACGGGGGCTGGAGGGGGTGCGTCACGTCGTTAACCGAGTTTACTAATTATGGGTCGAGCGCGATAGCTACGAGTTTAACCCTCCCTCTCCTCCCTCCGCCCTCTTCGGTAATTTCAACGCCGTGGATGTGTGAAAGCGTGATGTAATAACAAGAGCCGCTTTGCACGAGTGCCTGTGTGATATTACTCTAAAAATCTCCGTTAATTAACTCGTAAAACTTGTAATAACGTAGCGAATCAAGTTACACCGTTACGGCCCTTAACGTTTCGAGTGGGCCGCGCTTGCCTTGCGTGCTTTCACCGCCACCGGTTACAAAAGAAAAAAAAAAAAAGAAAAGAAAAGAGAAAAAAGAAAGGAAATCACCGTGACAATATCACTTTCGCGAGACGAGAAATTTCCCAGATCAACTTTTCATTTTTTTTTTTACTTAATCTTCTGAAACTTCTGAAATTACGACGCGATCGGAGTCGTTGGGAGCCCGTGGTGCCGCTTCGCGCAAATGAGCACAGTGCTGTTGCTGCGCGTCGTCGGAAATATCAATTGCGAGTATGATACGCGCAGCCGAAGTAGACGAGAGAGGAACACGATCAAGGGGAGAAGTGTCCTCGAAAGGTTCCTTCGTTGTCGCGACATATTTTTGCTTTTCGGTGAAATATCCTCCGTCGCGAGACGCGCGAATCGATTTCACGCCTACAGATTACCGGCGAGTGAAACGCTTTTACGCTGGAGTTGCACTTTTCTCCAACTTTCCCCGGAGCTCGATTAAAGCCGCTGGCTTCTACCATCTGGCTCGAGATCGCAAGAACTTTAAACGCAATACGTGTCATTTGCAATATGTAATGTTTCTCCTTTTTCTTTTTCGCATTCCTTCCCCCTTTCCCTCTTTCTCCCTGTCCCCCGCCGTCTTCTCCACCCAACGCAAACGCAAACGTTTCAGCGGTCGCGGCAGTACGATGAGAAATCGCGTATAATAAGTAATTAGCGAAATGCGCGAGACCTCAGAGCGAACGATAAAATAAATTCAGCCGACGTCCGTGTTACTTTAATCATTAGCTCGAAATATCGGTCTCTCCGGTCACGGGAGAGAGAGAGAGAGAGAGAGAGAGAGGGAGAGAGGGAGAGGGAGAGAGTATTTCGCATCAGCGCAAATCGCGTATTTCGTGTCAGCAAAAAAAGAGAAAAAAAGGAAAGAAAAAAACTGTATCGTGGAATTTAATTTAAGAACTCGTCGATGTTATATTTTTGTTAATTAATCGAATTTTAATTCAAATTTACTTCTAGATGAGC
>KQ435744.1:1020199-1035384 GCA_001276565.1 Melipona quadrifasciata
GTTCAAGCGGTCCAAGGTATTGTGCGAAAGCGTCGAACTGTTTCGAAGGGGAGCCGGAATTTTCTACGGGTCCTCTCTTGATATTTAAATGACGATCGATCGCGTATGCACGGGAGCAAGCGGCAGCAAGCCGAGTATAGATTGTTTCGCAAAATATACAGAACGGAGAACGTAATCGTCTTTGCGAAGGGCGCGTGGCTCGCGTTCGCGCACCGCGTACCGCAATCGGTACGCGGTGAATGGCCGAGCGGCGCTGCGCTGCCATCGTTCGTGTCAATAGAAACCGGAGAGCAGAGTTGGGGGGATGGAAATCGAGAAAGACAAGCAAGATCGTCCGGGAGCCTTGTAACTACTGACTAATTCAGCGGAAAGCCGTTGAAGCAACATTTGGATACGCGCGGACGTGTCGATCAACGTTGGACCACGCCGCCAACGTTGTCCGTCCAACTTTCTTCTTCGCGCGACAAAGGGGCTGCCAGGTGGAATATTCAAGACACATACATTCTTCCTTTAACGGCCGGTTCCAGTTAACAGAGACTCGGAGGTCGTTTCACCTCGTTTTTCCTCCTGGTATTGTTTCGATCGAGTGTCCATGAAAATTGCAAAGTTTGCTCCATTAGACCCTATCCTTTCTCCCGAGCACCGGAACCGGTGGGTCCCTTCTTTTACATTGCTAATACAGAGTAAAATTAAGGACGACCCCGCAAAAGTTCTGCAACGAAATTAAGCCGCCGTGCAAACGGTCAATTCAATTACTCTTCTCTCTTTTTTTTCCCTTTCTTTCTTTCTTTTTCATACGGCTAACCTATTTCGACCTCCAACTTCCGTTCCATTCCGCCGTGTTAGTTTCCCGCGTAACAAAAGGCGTCTGACGAAGATTCTTGACAAACGATCGAAGTTTAAAGCAGAACCGAGTCGGTGGAACGAAAAAAAGGACAGGCAGAGGGGGAGGGAGAGAGAGAGAAACTTCCTCGTAGCTCGTAAATTCTTTCCTTCGGTTCCGATACGCCGGATTAACGGCGGACCGTATCGAGAACGCGTTAAAAGCTTCATCGGTTGTAACTCGTGATGATCGGGGGGGAAACTGGGATCGCGGCGCAGCGGTGCGATCTAACGATAACGATCGAAGCCTCCATGCGATCGGCGCATCGGCGAAATATCAGCGGGATTTCGATAGGAATTAAAAAAGGCGCGCTCGGTTGTATAAGCCACGCTCGGCCAAAAGCCAATGGTGTCTCCGTTGAATGTAACAGATTCTAATGGTTATGTTCATGGTTACTGTCGACGAGGGGCGGGAGAAGTGGAAAGTGGATAGAAAGAAAGGGAATCGCTTCTCTCTAATTATTCCAAGAATATCTGGCTCGTTGAGGACACTACTTACGCGTTACCTATCGTTTCAGGATAACTTGCCTGTCCCCCTTTCTCTCCCCCCGATCGATTTCGACATTAACGACAGCCGTTTAATAAATAGTCAGGCAGAAACGGGGTACAATTTTTACAGCAGGACGCTGTCGTTAGGGCGTGAAACTTTGTCGCGCAGAGTTGAATTATCGCTGGTAAAAGGACGCGTACCGCCTCGATGTAACGGAATATTTAATATCCCTTTTCACTCGACTGTTTAAATTTTCCTCGCTCGTGCATAAACAATGGAATTGCGCAACACACTCTTGGGAATAATTGGATTTATCTTTATTTAAACGGAACCGTCATCCGCCCGAGTCTCCTCTCCATCGTCTCATGCTCCACGTATGCGCATCACGCCAGGTCTAACCAGTTCGCCCAAGACTCCTTGCGTACCAGTTTGGTTTATTCAAACGTTACCGTGTCCCGACAGCAGACGCCTCAGGCAAGTAGAACAGGTGTGTGCACAGTCAGACGCACCGAGGCTTGGCGTTGTCAGTGCGACGCAGCTCTTTCAGACCGAGCGTACATTTCGTGTTTGCGGAGAACGACGATTCGTCGATGTCGATATGGATTCTGTTACTTTGTGAAAATTTGAAAGGACACGAGTTACAAAGGTGGCTTAAGTTCACTTCGAACTGGACTCGACCAGCTCTTCTTCGTACACATTATAGTGTTTAAGGTTTAGGATGCATGATGGAAGGATGGATAGGTTTGAGGTAGATGAGTAAGAGAAGAAAGTTGCGTTGGTCTCATCAGTGGGGCTGATGGCAACGCAACTTGTAACTACCCGCTAGGCCCCGGTCACCCATCGCTAGTGTTTCCGCACACTCTGCTTGCTTAGCATCGAAGATCGGTAGGACCTCGACGCTAGGCGCTCAGCCACTTCTGCTGTTCAGTATTCGGAACTCGTAGTTGAGGAATCATAGGCCGCTACAACATCCTCTATAAAAAGTATTCCTTATCACCTTCGTGATTTGTCGCGTTACATTTCTACTATCTCGAGTCTTTTCGTGGATATCACGATCGCTAGGAACGATCCAGCTCGTGGTTAGAAAAAAGTCGAGAGACGTCGATGAGAAGTCAAAGTTTGGCTGGCCGCGCGACTGCGATGTGAAGTTAGTTCGGCAAAAAGTTTCTCTTTTGCGGGGGATCTACGCGTAGTGGTCTCGTTGATTCTTAGTCAAACACGTAAGAAGGCGGGCCGGCGACGGGGGAGGACAAAGCGGTCGTTCCTTTGCACCCCGAGAACAAGTGCTCGCAACTTAAATAATAAATATGTATAGCGGAGTTTGATATAGTGTAATTTCGCGAAGTTTATACCACGGGATGTATCTCGCGGTTGAAACTTTACTTCGGGAGTTGAATTACCACGTGCACTTGCCCCGCGCGGCCCTGACGGTGGACCAGTTACGTGACTGAATGTTTAATATGCTTGGACGCACCACCATTATCGCGCTAGGCTTTGAATATTTTATAGCTGGCGTCATTTGCGCGCCGTTGCCGCACACACACACACACACACAAACGCGCGCGCGCACGCGAACGAACGAAGCCTCGTAACTTTAATCTTTAATTCTGCTTAACGAAAATTGTGTCAACGCGTTCCTTCGACGCCTCCGTTCCGCCAATCGTTCCGATTTCCTAGGTATTCAGCTGGACACGGATTTAATATCTCAAAGTGACCGGATGAGACGGTCGCGCAAAAAAGATAATTCGCCAGCCGCTTTTGACCCAACGTCGTTAATTAAACACGAGCGGGCTACGCCCGTGAGGGGGAAAACTCCCGAGGTCCGACCCCAGGTAAATTCTCCCGAGGAATTTCATCTGGGCGATGGTGTAGCCCTTCTTCCTTCAACGATCGTTCTTGTCCTCTGAGTCCGGTTATCCCCGGGTGCTTGCCCGGAAGAAAAAGATTTACGCCGAAAGTTAAGGGAGCTGTTGCTACTGCTGTTGCTGCAGCCAAAGAGCCGAAACGACCATGCGCTCGCGCACGCAACCCGCAGTCGTGCCAACGGAGGACAAAGTAATAAAGTTGATGGGTGCAAGACGGACGACGACCAGAACGGACAGAGAGAGAGAGAGAGAGAGAGAGAGAGAGAGAGAGAGAGAGAGAGAGGATAGAGTAATGAAATGGAAAAGTTTCTGGCCGAGCTTTCTCTTACCGGTAATGACTGCTAAACGAATTAAAGAACCGGCTATCTTCCGGGCGGTGGAATAGGAGCAACTTCTTGCAAAAGAGGACATCGTTAGAGTTCTTTACAGCATCGAACGGGGGCCAGATACTCCCCCCCCCCCCCTCCTCCCGCCCTTCTTTCCCCCGTAGGGAAACGTTGCCGGAAGATTATCCTTGACGTTGGCTCGCTTATCACCCGGAAAATGTTCGTTAATTATATGCCCGGGATTTGCATACACCGCAGGCGGCGGTTGTTGTATCAGCATTGCTCCCAGGATCGTTGCTGGGTCCGTGAGTCTTAATGCATGACTTACTTATTAATCTTAACGCCGTGCTGGCGTTTCGTCTGGCGTAAAATTGCCAAATCGATTTCCGATAACCAGCGGTCGATACGACCGCTCTGCCAACCTTTTCGCGACGCGAAACAATTAATTTTTCCTCGGCACGCGTTCGTTGCCGCGTTTTTATCGCGTACAACTACCGACAGTTCCTTGCCAAACGCAACACGCCAAAGTCAAACACCGGTTCCTGCATCGGAATATTCATCATACTCTGTTTCTTAAGTCGTGTTTATACTAGTCGAGTTATTCTGATCGCCTATTCCGCTAGACAAGGAGACTAAACGATGTACACCAAGATAGATCGTTTCTAAAATCTCTGAAAAAAATGCTCCGTGTCAATTTGTAAATTACGGTTCGTCAACTGTAGCAACAGCGCTCGTTTAATCGTTCGACCAACAGATCTCGATCATTCTGAAATCGGTGGTCTACGTGGCCGCGGTCTTTATGGCCGCTGTAGTTTCTCATTGTAACGAGAATCGAATTAAATTTAGTGGTGGCGGAACTGATTGTAAACACGGGGACCGGGGTTGGCCGGTCGACAACGACGGAAGGAGAGAGGTTGGAAGGCGGATAAATGAATCTTATTTGGTCTACGCGTTGCCGGTAGACACCCTCAGGGTGATAACTACAGGGAGCAACGAATTTGACGAACTTCTTGTATTCGATTAGCACGCGCGCTACTCGCTGTGTAACTTGCAAGGTATTCAAGCTGTTCCGGCAAGTGGAAAGTTTCTGTGAAACGCGTTACGCGGTTATGTTCCATCTACGATCCTCAATCTGTTCAAGGTCTGTGATCGTCTGCCCCCATCCTTCGTGTTTGTTCGTCGAAGAAAAAGGAAGCATATTTCGCGGTATACATCGAGACTAATCCTTTCTTCTTCTTTACTCTCCCCCCTCCCGTAGTTTGTTCTCGAATGCGAACGAAATAGTTGCGGCGTTTAATAAAAATTTCGCTGGAAATTTCTCGCGTTTAATTTAAACGAGAGTCTTCTCGCGAGCCGTGCGCAAACAGCCACGGAGCGGGTGTGTATATATATATATATATATATTTAGTCGGTTTTTCCTGCGGATGTGTCCCCCTTCTCTTCTCTTCTCTGTCGTCCTCGCAGCGAAAATCGTGGAATTTAAATTGAATTTACGCGATACGGATTAAATTTAACGAACGATCAGAAACGTTCCGTCGTCTTACATCGCCCGACATTGTGCGCGCACACACACAGACACACATATACGAACACACATACATACATACATACGCGCGCGCGCTCGCGAGTATACTCCGGGGTAAATTTATTTGATAGCGCAAACTGTGCCCCATTCGCAACCGGCCAGAATCTCATTTCGCGTTGAATCTGTACGTCCGGTAACTAAAGCGGAATCCGGACGCGCTATTATCCTTTATCTTGTATCGTGAGCACGGACAGTTAATCGTTAGCGGGTTGTAGCCGAGGTGTTGCCGCGACGATATGGACTCTTTGCTCTTCGTTGTCGCGATCACGCCGCTCGTTGCTCCATTTTCGGATTCGCGGATGTTGGCTTTTATCGTCGTCGAATTTTTTTTTTTTTCTTTTTTTCTCTTCGATAACGTGCACTCTCCTCTGCCCTTCCGACATTTTCCTTTTTTTTTCCCTCCGCGTTTTTATCAAAACGAGAAAACCACTCGGTCGGCGCGGCATTACGCAGTTTTCCATAATTTTTGCAATTTCTCTGCCGACCACGGTCAGTACCGCACGCTTGATATTTATCAAGCGAAACGCGAGTTTTATCCGGGATTATGAAACTGACTTTCAGACGGGTAAACCGAGAACCGAACGCGATCGCGGCGAGCAATCGGGTGGAAATGAAAAACCTATTTGAAATATCGTTGTTTTTGTTCGAGTGTTGAGTTTGTAACAGGCGCGGCCGCTTCGATCCTCGCTGTAACCCGTTAAACACAGTGTATGTACAAGAGAGCGGTATTTGCTAGAAATTGATCGAATCCGATTGTTAAAGTCGCCTGTTCCGGGGATAATGATTATCGACGAGCGGCGACGTGCAACGTTCCTTTTTTTTTTTTCTCGCGTAGCTGCTGGTAATTAACGGTCTTTAAGGTAACAAACACTTCGCTCGACAAACTAAATAAATATTTATAACGCAACGAAATATATTTCAACGCTCCCTTCATCAGCCGGTCCCTCTGCATTTTTCATTTGCGATTCATTCATCGGAATTGCATTCAAAAAATACAAACGGATCTACACGGATTTTAATTAAAATCGCCGGTTATACGCGGCACCGGTATAAATTTCAGCTTAACGACGGGAAACGTGGACGCTGTTTTCACAAATCTCCGTGAAATTGAAACGTCTGCTTTGCCGTTTCGGCGAGGGCTTCGGCCCGAAAGCCCGAAGAAGACGTCGCTCTTTTCTACGGAGAAGTCCCCCTCCTCGCGGAGAAGTCTTTGCCAAGTCTCCGGCGAACGTGTTAATTTAATAAGCTAATTTGGCGGCTGGCCAACGTCCCGAGGTTTCTGGTTTCTGTCCAGGCCAAATTGTACGCTTCCACGGCATCGAATAATTAATTAATTATCGGATCCTCCGACTTGCAGTAACTACGCTCATAATACTAACGATCCGAGTGTTCCGCGGCTTGAATACGTCGAAATCTAGAGCTACATTCTTGTCCACTATCTCGTCTCTGACAACTCTCGGTTTGCTTTCAGTCTGTATCGCCAAATGTAATTAAAAGTATTTATTATTTTTTTCTCGTTCGTTATTTGCAATCGTTCTTGACTATTTTTGTTCCATCGTCTTTCGGGTGGATTAGTATTCCTTAGTTTCGTTTTATTCTTGTTTTTTTCGAAGGCGTCTCAAGATGCGAGTATATCGAGCTTGGTGTTTTCCATCTTGGATCTTCGATCGCACAGGTCTCGAAATAAATCATCGTAATGCCTAAAGTTTTGTCTATTCGAGTGTATATGTATATATTCATCGGCACACTTTTTGCTACGTACAAAATTTATGATTTTCTCGCAGATGACATTGTCTGGAAATGAAATGGGAAGGTACGGTACCGTACGACGACGCCTAAGTTCCGTGGACCATGCGGCCTTCAGCTGTGTTCGCGTCGTTTCCCTCGAGATATCGAGGATGCCGAGTACACCGAGTGTATGGTTATAACATCAACGTCGAATATCGTCCGCGCTTTCTTCGTTATTTTTCGTTCTTTTGCTTTCCTTCTTTTTTCGAGGGAATATCGTTCGAGTCAACTCTCCAGCCTCCGAAAATAGGAATCACGCGAGACATTAGCGCGAATCCGACGCACCGACGCTCCGGTAAAAAATTTCCACCGTGAATTTTCAGTTTCACGCGGTAATTGATGCCGGGTTGCGGTTTCCATTGTGCGCGGTCCGCGCTCGAATTTACGTATGAAAGATCGTGAAAACGATCAACCATGGAAATCCAATAACATTTTTCACCCGGAGCACGTAGCCGGCCGCTGCGCCGATATTTACGCTGCGTGGTTATATTTACAAAGCAGCGCGCCGAGGGTATTCGCGTCGTAATTTCTAATCAGGAAACTAACGTCGTCTGACTAACTTCTGCCGCTCGTCGCGGTTCCTCTTTACTTCCGTTGGCTTGTTTTACTCCCCCTCTCAGATCATCTGCCCGCATCAGATACGGAGCCGCTTAATGAATTTATGGCGTTCATTTCGAATGCTATCAACGCTCAGCCGGGACAGATTTATCGCCGATTTACGTCCTCCTCCCTGGGAGAACTGCAATTCGGATTCAAGTGCACGCACATCCGCGAATTTCGTTCCCGATCTCGCCGGTTTTTATTATTTCTGCTTTATCTCTCCGTATTTTCACAATTTTTTCCTTCTTTTTTTCTTTCTTTTTATTAATACAAGAAAAAATTCGATTGTTCTCTTTCTTGAATATTTTTCAAAGCTGCAATTTCAACATTCGCCGAATTTGAGGTTAAAGTGAAAAATTATTGCACCTCACCCGTTTTATTCTGTGAGATTGGCCAAAAAGTAACTACACTTTTTATCAATGAAAGTGATGCAACGCTGATGCAACGAAAATTAGCGATTGGTTGATTTGGGTCACGTGATTCGCGAGGGGGCGTGGCGTAGACCCCGAGTAGGAGTGGCGTTGTCTGGTAATTTGTTTTGTATCGATTCAAATGTTTGCACATCTATAAAATTTTATAGCAAAAAGGTCGTTTTCGTTTCCTAGTCGGAACAGTTGCTTCTGGACCTTTCAGTGAGACGAATCGTACTGGGGTACAAATCGTGCAGTTTTCTTTTCTGTGTGCAAATTATTATATATTTCGTTCAATTCAGTCAACTTTAGGTATCATGTCACGTCAGTAGTGAAATTTAGCAAATCAACTTTGATAATTTTTCATGAGCACTTCCCTCTTTTTTAGAAGTAATACAGCAAATTACGACGAACGTGTTCCTCTTTGATCTTCCGTTTGGAAATCGTCGTCGAACAAGCAACTGTCAACGAGATGGTGCATTTTCCTTTTCTAAAACGAAAACTTGAACAATCGGGTATGCACAAACCTGAATTTGCAGCTTGAAACAAACATTTCGAGATACCCATCTGTTTCAAGAAAAGCCAATTATTTTTACAGTTTCGCTTCGTAGTTCATCCACCTGCAATCGTACGAAAATGCTGCTGCAAACAATGCGAAACAACGATCGCGCGCAAGTATTTTCGGCGAGAACGCGGAGAAACGAAACGTGTCCTCCGTTTGAACACGTTTGAATACGTTTGAATACGTTTCGGCGCTGTGGATGTCAGCGGGTTTTGGTCCAACGAACCGACCCCCGAATCATATTCTCGTCACAGCTGGTCGTGACCGATGCTCGCGTGCGCCGGATATTTTAAAACTATTAAGCCCGCAATTTACAGTAATGACCGTTATCGCGTAGGCAAAGTAACTCGTATAGGCAAATGTCCGTCCATTACGCGTAGCGTAGTAATTAAGCGGCGGTGTCCCGCAACAATCCACGTCTGCCCGAAAGGGTGTAAAATCTACAAGCGGGGCAGGCCTGCGGGGGCAGCTCGGACCGGCTGTGTTTACAACGGATGGCCGATTCGGCGAAACTTATTACAGTTGGCGAGTTCAACGAATCCTCGGTCTCGCGAGCCATAGGTACCACTTGCTTGCTTCGAAGCCACGTTCCGGATTGGATACCAGGACCATGATGAAGGGACGCGGCGGACGTGATGTATGACAATGGATTTTCCCGGAGTAGCGTTCGTCTAATAACGTTCGCAAACTTTACGTACAACCCGGTGGCGCGCACACACACACACACACACACACGAGCGGCACGCGATCTATCAATCGCCACTACGACGGATTTAGCCGCCGTTAACGAACGTCCCTTCCCGTCACTTTCACGGTGGAGAAAGAAAGACGCTGAATCAGAGAGGGAGAAAGAGAGAGATTCAACGACCACGAACGTGTAATTACGTTTTCTGGAAACGAATCGCAGAGAACGGCAGGGGACGCGTAGATCGCGTCGAACGTTCCGCTGATCCGCAAGCAGGGCTAAAGGTTAAGCGTCGAACGAACACAGCGAGATTGGCATTAAATAAACTGAACAATTTATAGTCGACTTTCGCGAGTCCCCCCGGTCCGCCATCGATCTTGCGTTTCACCAGTGTCAAGGTAAACCACGCTTTCGCGTTGTTACGCTCTGATAACACTAATCTGTAGTTACTGGCCGGTCGATATACCTGCTCGAGCTCCCTTTCGGCCGATGTGTGCGTAACTGGACACGTTTGTGTCTCATCCAGTACAGGTATAGCCGGCAACATTATCGGTAAATCCGTGACAGAGTTGCGCAGTGGCAATTCGATGGGGTCGGGGGAGAAAACAGCTCACAGACAGAGAGAGAGAGAGAGAGAGAGAGAGAGGGAGAGCGAAGGGAGGAGAGAACACATAGGACCAACGAGGACACGAGGACGAGAATTGACCACCGTTCTAACTGCTACAAAATAGGCGTGCGGTCACGTTTGAAATCCGGATACGGCTATTCTGCTTTCGAGTTTAATGCCCGCCACCACTTCGATTCGAATCCTGCTCTTGGATATTAATTTACGAGTGGGCGAATCGACGCGGCTTCCCCGAGTTTTTCGTTTCGCGAATTTTATCTGCGATTTGGATCCGTTGTTGGCTACGCTGGACGCGATCATTTCTCCTTTGCTTTTCAATCTTCCTACGGACGACAGATGCAACGTAATGTTGCTGTTAGAACAAGTCACGAGCCAAGATTTATTGTCACCGGTTATTTAAAAGACCGTGTTGAACAGTGCCATAGCATCATCCCTTGACGTAACTGCGAAAAATGCAGTAAAAGTAGACAAAGTAAAA
Organism: Melipona quadrifasciata; assembly: GCA_001276565.1. NCBI lineage: Eukaryota > Metazoa > Arthropoda > Insecta > Hymenoptera > Apidae > Melipona > Melipona quadrifasciata. The sequence continues at coordinate 1,030,496 of KQ435744.1, forward strand.
ATTATCTATCTATTCACACTATTACGGTTTGGGTTGAAATTGAACTGGGAAGAAAATAATTTAGTTTCGCAATCTGATAGTTCTTTTGAAAAATGGCGAAAATGTTTCTCAATCATTTAACACTGCGGATTTTATGGTTTTCTTAAGTTTCACTAACGTTTGATTCGAACGTTTTTTTATCACAGTTGTGGTATCAGCGTGAGTCTAAATAATCAAATAACGGGACATTATTATTCGAAATATTAACGTTACATCCACGCTTTTGAAATCATAAAGTCGCTATTGGGTTACGATCTGTGGTTCCTTGAAAAAGTTTCACCGAGCGTCGCAACCGAACGCTGTGACGCTGTTCGACGCGATCGCGCTGCATTGTTGAAGATGACCAGTCGTTGTTTAAAATTAAATTGTATCGTCGCTCGCGAGTGAAGCGAAACAGTCCTCTTGTCCACGCGCCGTCTCTCGACGATCTTTCTTCCAACACGGTACACGGTAGCTTTCTCGTGCGTATCTTGCGTGGTAGGTAGTCCACGGGCAATCTCCTCCAACGCGAGAAGAATTTATGTCTGCGGATACGGGAGGGTCTGGCGCGTGTCTTGCAGCCGGCGCGAGGAAATATCTGCAAGTTCGGTGTCGCGCGAGCAACTTAGTTCCTGACGCTAGCCAGTCGCGAGCTAGGCGGAGTGGAGTAATCGTGATTTATCGCGAAACTCGATGTCTCGGGGAGACTCCGCGAGCGGCGAGACGGCTCGTTATCGCGGAAATTACCGAAAAGGCTTGGCAGGAGCAAAGGAGGGAGAGGAAGAAAAGAAAAAGAAAGAAAGGAAAAAAGAAGAAGAGAGAAAGAAATGAAAGAGCGGAAGCGAAGCCTTCGCAGACGATGAACTCGCGAAACCCTTCTGAAATGAAGTCACGAGCAGATCGGGCTTGTTTCAGCGAGTCTGACATGTCCCCGTCATAAATCTGCGGTACTCAGTAGCTCGGCTCCGCGAGCCACAAGTTTATAACGTGACAGAGACCGAGAGAGAGTCGGTGGCAGAGGCAGCCTGCGAGTGTACGTACGAGGGAGAACGAACGACGCAGAGAAATGGAGGATGGTGCAGAGGAGGAACGGGAGAGGAAAGGAAAGGAAGACAGGGATGGGACGTAGAGACAGAAAGGGATGGGAGCCAGCGTACAAGAAGACGGAGGGGCGAACAGAGAGAGAGAGAGAGAGAGAGAGAGAGAGAGGACAGAGTGCGCGGGTAGCACAAAAGTTATTAAATTTGATTAGACTCGGGCGCATAGCTGTGCAGGAACGAGGATAGGCTAGGTAACAGGAGAGTATAGGACCAGAATGGAGCTGCAAAGGGGGTAGATTTCACCTGGGGTTGGTGGTCGCGGCCGAGACACGAAGGTATGAGTTTCGAACTGGGTATGGGAGCCTCGGTTATCTACGGCTTATGATGCCCCTCTCTCTTTCACTCTTACGCTCGCGCATCGTCCTCTCTCTTGCTCTCTCCTCGTATTCGGACCATAGCGTCCCTTCCTATCTCGCGTCCTCTGTCCACCGGAGAAGCCACGTCCCTCGTCTTCGTCCTGCCCTCTCTCGTATTTCTACCGACGGACCTGTATCGCGTTAAATATAATTGTTAAAGTTCTTCCGCGCGAGGGGATTACCACGGTTCCGGCGATTTACGTCATTGTTAACGGAAGATGTGCTACACGGTCCGCCCCCGTTCCGCTTGCTTAATTCCGCTCAATTCCGAGTTTAGACTGATTAACGAATCGGTGTGTCGTTTCGAAAGTTTGCGATAATACCGCCTTTATCCGTGTCGTACAATGCCGCGCCGCGCTGATGTCGATCGATGTATCGAGGTTGCTTCTTTGCCAGCCGGCGGATCGAGCGGGATGGCGAACAATCGAACGCGTTGGAAATAAAATGAAAAGCTTCTTGTTCGGACTCGCGAATACCCTGCGCGATACCTGCGCGATGCATCCGCGTTCCCCGATATCTGAACGGGAAACGCTTTATTCGAAGAGAGGGGCATGATCAACGCTCTCGGGGTGAGAAGAGACAAACACAGCGAGAACAATCTGCGAAAGTTTCTCGATCATCGAGCGGCCCACGGGGGAACTGTTCGGTCGCGATTTACGATGAGAGGGAGACAGGGAGGGACGAGCGGCGTCGCAGAAGAGAGACAGACAGAAACAGAGAGAAAGAGAGAAAGAGAGAGAAAAAAAAGGCAGGAGTCGGATCGATCGCCTCCTTTGTCGACAATCGTACCGTGACTGAACGACAGGTACTGGAATAATCCGTACTAAAATCCTTGGAGACCGTACTGCGACAGACGGTCCTATTGAATCGAACGTCACATACCGCCGATTTTTCTGCCTCTTCGTTCGCTACCCTTTGTACCGTATCGCTTTTTACTAGCCGTGCGTTCGGCTTCAATTAATGATCCAGTTCTTTTGTTCGGCGAAAACACCAGATGCTCGCGCGTATTCTATTTAACGTGCTCGTGTACGTACTCCGCGCTTTGCTCGCGTGTGTAATCGTTAGTTTTTTTCGCTCGAGACGACGACGGCTCGAGACGTCGATTCGACGACGGCTGTCATTTTTCACGAAGGCTCGCATCTCGAAAGCAAGACGAGTGGTTTTCGTCTAGCGGGGAATATCGTATATAATCCAACGGCTAATTCCGCTATATTTATCGCGGTTAGTTCGTTCGGGAAGCCACCGCGCGTAAATACAGAAATATCGGTTCCGCGGAATTCACTGCGGCCCCCGATGCCGTTTCGCATAATCCAACGATTTGCAGCGTCGTTTGTACCCGCCGTCTGCGTCTGTACTAAGCCCTTCCTTCCTTCCTTCCTTCCTTCCTTCCTTCCTTCCTTTCTTCCCTCGATCCCTCGATCCTCCACGAAGGCAAGGGAGAAAAGGGATTTCCGACGAAGGAGAAAGCACGCGAGGAGCGTGTGTCTACGCGCGAACCAACCGGTTCCGCGTAGTTCGCGCGGCGTGCTCCGCTAAGCCAGCAGACACACAGTGGAACGGCAGCTACACCGTCTGGGATCAGACAGTGGTGCAGCCCGTATGTAGGTCAGCCTCGACTGCGACACTACGTGCTCCGTAAGCCGAGCCAGACCAGGTGTCGCCTTTTTTCCTTCGTCTCGGTTGCCTCGTGTGTTCGTCCGATTCCTTCTGCTTGCTCGACGTGGTTAAATAGCCTCCGATCACGTTACGTTCGTGCAGTTTTCTGGCGTGCAGCTACGTCTCTCACGCAGCTTCTATCGCGGATTGCAGAGACTCAGATCCGTTTGGTTAACCGGTGAACGTAGACAACGCCGTGTCTTGCCGATTGTTCACGCTCCACAACTATTTCGCTCAAGCCGTTTGGAATTTTCACTGCAAAACGAAGAACTTTTGACAAATTTTGTTGCCAAATCGTGCGTCGATATCTTAATAACGATCATTTTTTCCGACTGTTAAGATCAATTCAAATTGGGTAAGAAGACGCTATAAAATTTGTTATCAAACTAACGTTAAAGTAAATATTACTTATTAGTATTTAGTATTGTTGTGTAATATTGTGTAACTTATATAATAAATTATTGCACAAACAATAATACTAGAAATATTTGAAACAAAATGTTTTGTTTTAAATTAATTTATTTCAAAATTAAATTTATTGCTTTGTTTTCCGTGATGCATCTTAAACTCTAGACAATTTTCTTGATAATTATAATTTTTACACCATTATAAAAATTGCAAGACATACTTCAGAAGCGAAATTATTAATAATAGTAATAGCATACGGCCCAGGCGGTTTAAATGAAATGTAACTAATAATCGGATAATAATATATTGTAAAAAAAATATAAAATTATATAATTCGACGTTTATTCAAAAGCTGTGCAGCTCGTCCTACTCTTTCGATAGAATTCAATTGACTACCAAGTATCATTTGTAGTCTTCAGATAGCAGCCTCGTTCCTTCTAAGGATTTCACAGATCCTGAAAGGTCCGAGGGTTTTATGCTCTTTCTTGGATATAAATTTTACGTACTACCAACTTTTTTTTACAATTGACTGATTGTAAATCCGTATGTTCCATGATTGAAGAAAAGAATCGACTGAAGTGAGAAACTTTGAAGTAGTAGACAAACACGAAAAATGCTACGAAATTAAATATAAATTCAACGTAAATTAAAGTAGCTCTGAAATCTGAATTTCTGTGCCGTCGCGTCGTTATTAAGTGAAACGAAAAAGGGTGGTATCCGCGCGGATGAAAATAAGGCACTTCCGGTAATGCGGCTGGAATCAGCGCGGAAATCGAGGTCATCGAGGAACGCGGCGGGCCAGAATGGATTCGCGTTTTACGGCGGGGGCAAATGGCAAATTTTCCGACGGGTGTTTCATTTTCTGAAATCGCCGTTCAGAGATTCGTCGGATGTCATTATGTCAACACGTTGGCGTTTCACCAATTGTTCCTTGCCCGTCCGTCGCCGGTGAAGTTTCCGTCAACTTTCGTGGTTTCGATTAAAAATTACGCAAAAGTTTCTGCAAACCAGCAACGAGAGAGAAACAAAAAAAGGAGAAGATCGTTGCAAAGTTCCCGCAACGAAAGAAAGATTAAAATCGCGCTGTAAAACTGAACGAACGGTAAAGTGTCGAGAAAGGGGGAGAAGTAACGGTTGTGGAGAGAAAAGCTCGTAAAGCTCGCGAGAAATTGATTTATCGACAGAAGGGCTTGCCCCGTTCAGGCTTGCCCTCCGCCCTTTGTTGTCGCGCAAAATTGGCTCGGCGGCCGTGTCCGTACCGCAGAATGCGCATTTAATGACGTTATCAAAGGTATGCCGGCCGCGATCGTACAGCTATTTCGGTAAATTATGTCGCGCTGCGCTCTGTCGA
>KQ435744.1:1045556-1060214 GCA_001276565.1 Melipona quadrifasciata
AGAAAACGAAGACGACTTTTTTGCCATAAAATTTTATTGATACGCAAACATTTGATTACAGGCGCGATCGCTCAGTACCAGACGACGCCACTCCCATTCGAGGTCTATGCCACGCCCCCTCGCGAATCACGTGACCCAAATCAACCAATCGCTAATTTTCGTTGCATCAGCGTTGCACCTGAAGAGGCTCGATTTTCTGGGTTACCCCCCCTAAAATCGCTTTCAGTGATAATAATAAAACTAACTGTTAACGTTATTCGAAATGTAAACGTTACATCCACACGTCCGGAACCATAAAGTCGCTGTTGGACCGCACGCGTCCGCAGTGTTAAACGATCAAGAAACTTCTTTTGCCATTTTTCAAAAGAATTATTAGATTGCGACTTGTGATTCGTTGGAGATGTTTTACCTTCGTGATGAGTAGAACGCAATCCAAGAAAAAAGAAATTTCGCGGTAGATTCTTTACATGTATTTCCGTCAAATCGAAGGTGTAGAATTCATCTATGATAGCAACGGACAAACTTTTCTTTCCTTCACCTTGCACAAACTATTCCTTCCAAGCAATTATCACGCCCTATACAGCTAATACGGTTTCACATTGATCGTTCTTGCGAAACAACTTTACTTTCAACCGGAAACATCGCTGCCATAGAAAATGCGAGAACACACACCGAACGATAAAAAAAAAAGAAACCAAGGAATCTCTTCTGTCTTTCCGTCGAGAATAAAGTTCAAGGTTCTCGCTAACTTGATAGGCGAGGTCTCGAGAGCGAAACAATATATTTCTCGCGGTTCTTGCCGGTGGAAAGCAGACGGTAGTCCGGCAACCTTCCTAGCCCGTGCCATTCGTCCTCTCACGGGAGCCGCAATTCAGCTGGCTCCAGGCTGAGGTAGCGGTTTCCTTGGCAAAAATTGCCGTCAGGAGTTCGTATCGGGACATCGACACCTGGCCAGGCCCGCCTGGAAACGAAGGAAAGCTTGTAGATTGGTGGAAGAAGAAGAAAAAAGGAAGAATATGGAGGAAATGGAGGAAAAAGGGGCAGCCCGGACAGGGGTTGACCCTATATCTCGTTGCTGCTTTGCATATCCCAGGCGATTGTACCGCTAAATCCGCGGAACGAATCGATCTTTCTTTCGTCCCTATTTTTTTCCTTTCTCTCTCTCTCTCTCTCTCTCTCTCTCTCTCTTTTTTTCTTTTTTTGTTCGTTCACTTTGCCATGACGTACCTCGTGGGAAATCGCGACGAATCGCCAATACTAACGGTCGATCGGTTGACCGAGCGATTCTCCATAAAGCGCTTTATTGGAGTTTATGTGCTCCAGTAGAGACCGCGGTCTACCGGAATTCTTTTTTAAATTTGCACCTACGGCTGCCGATTGTTTGTCGAAACGAGACACGCGAGATTCTTCGGATATTTAAACATTCGAACGTTTGAACCTTGGAGAATTTGAACAACGAATCCAACGGGATACGAATGTTCAAACAGCGCGGCAAAGCGGTGCAAACGTTTCAACAACCAACTACGTATCGCTGGCACCTGAATGCTCGTGATTTATTCGCATGTGCGGTTTTCACCGTCGTTGTAACATTTCATATTCTTCTTCGACGCGGTGCAAACGACCGAAGCTGCTCTTTACGCCGACGCGAAATCCATAATCGCAAGAGAAGGCGAGTAACTTTTAACGCGTCATTATTATCCAACAGATTTTCACGCGGCTTGTTCATCTCCTAACGCCGTGGAGTTTTCATTGCGTCGGCATCGGCGTTGCGGCCCTTTCGAACGAGCATTCAGCGCCGTGCCGTTTCTCCCCCATAGGGATGCCAACTGTGTAAACCGAGTTATGCGTTCACCTCGCTGCCGCGTGCAAGCTCTTATCAACGCGCCATTGCGCCACACAGGCGCGAGTCGATATGGTCAATTTTCACCGGGCAATTTTACAAAAATCAAAATGCACGGTCGATCATGAAATATTCGCGTCAATCGCTGCGAAATGACACCGATCGCGCCGATTGTCTCTCGGCTAGTCGGAAAGCAAAGTGTCTCACGGTCGAGTGAAAATTAAACTACTCCTCGAGATATTCGCGACGTTTGGTCAAATTTACGCGGCACGGATACGCCCAATTTTTTAATTTTAAAAAAAGAAGAAGAAAGACAAGAAGAAGAAAAATCTTTCAAATCGAGCGATTCGAAAGCCAATTTATTCGAAAGAAAACGCCATCTTGCGTTTACGTTACTTGTAAATATTCTGTTCGTTGGAGGGTGTCACGATTTCAGCAACGACAGCGACGTGTCCATCTCTTTCGGGGAGAGAAAGCGCGGCTCGTCTCCGGTAATCGCCACGAAGACAAATAATCGTCGGAGCCGGTTGATTCGATCGATCGATCGAATACACACCTAATCCCCGGGTTGGATGTTGCCTTTTAACGGCACTTTCGTGAGTCGACTTTGACCGCAGGGCGGAAGCATCGATAAAGTCAAAGGAGAATTTATCGTGGTTCCCGCGCCTGCAGCGAATGCCGGAGAACACCTAATCTCACCCCTAATCTCCGCCTGGCAGACAGATTCCTCTCTCGGAGAAAAGACGCGAACCACGAAGAAACCAAAGAGCCAGATCTGCTCTTCCAGCTTGCGGGGGAGAAATATATATATATATATATCCACGTCGTCGGTATAAGAATTTCGCCCTTTTGAATTTATCGCGCGTTAATTTTAATTAAGTCGCTGCGTCGACGTGGATCTCCCCTTTTCTTAATTAACCTGCCATACGCAAAATCACGATGTCCTTTCTTTTCTTTTTTTCTTTGGCTCGATGTCGAAGAATGATCAGGTGGCGCGTGACTCGACAGATACACTGACGATAATACTTTAACATTGGTAATATTTTGTGTGGTGAATACAGTGTTCTGGCCTTTCAGACAAAATTTTACAAATCTGTAATATAAATTATTGCGAGCCAGTTTAGCACTGCAATTAATTTGAACGAAACATTTTTCAAACTGTTATCACTTTGTCAAAAAAGATCATGTAACAGTCTGCTTTCAGGTTTCATTTTAAAACGTAAAGTTTCTGTTTTCACTACTCTGAATCCGTTTTATTTTTCGAGGTATTTAAACACCAAATAGCGGAAAAATGTTCGTTTCTTTGAAAAAAAATTGCAAAAAACCATGAAAACGGTGAAAATTTAGAAACGGTCTTGAAGATTAAAGTTTTCCATTTACGGCAATCCTTTAAAACTTGTTGTACGATTTTTTTTTTTTTTTAATCATTTTATTGAACTTGGAACATTAGAGTTGAATAACAAAAAAATTCAAAAAATGTCGTACAGCAAGTTTCAAAGGATAGTGGTAAAGAGAAAATTACAATTTTCAAAATCGTGTTCGTGTTCAAATTGCGTGAAATTTTTTAATGTTTCCACAGATGTTTGAATTTTTACAATTTTCGAAAACAAAATTACTCTTACTTTCTCACTTCGCTATGTAAAAATATCATTGGAAAAATCAAACTTGGGACGGTCAAAGTAGAAACATTATGCTTTAAAACGAGACCAAATAGATGATCCCGTATGATTATCTTTTACGAAGTCGCAACAATTTAAAGTATCGAAAATATTTTTCTTTATTATTTCGTTGAGTTGTAGTATTTTTTAGAACGCACATTCGCCTCTGTAACGTTTTCAGATTTAAATAGTCGATATTGCATCATAAAACTGCTCCTATTTGTGATACAACAGTTTCACATTTAACTGGAATTGTTAAAAATGATTTTGATATTATTTTTAACAAATAGACGACACGAGCAGGGATTTCAAATTATGAAAACGTATTCAACTTCAAACTTGGAATCCGTGATATCTTGAATATCGCGAATCTCGTCCCCTTTTTCTTAATTAACCTGCCACATGCAAGATCACGATGCTGTTTCTTCTCTTTCTTTCTCCAGCTGAATGTTAAGGGATGCCAACGCTCAGATGGCGCGCGGCTCGGTCGATGTTTCTGAACTTCAACGGTCAATATTGCATTGTAAAACTCAAGAAACAAGAAACTCTCTGAAGGAGACCAGAGATTCGACGTCCAACAAGAGTTGGCCAAAGTTTTTTTTCCAATTATTTCCCCTGTTAATCTAGGATTAATTTAGAAATGAAACAGTCGTCTGTCGAATTATGTTATAGTTCTCTGATAAATGACGCGACGCAGGCTGGCAACTTTGAATCTCCAAAAAAAAAAAAAATGTCCAATCTCAAATTTCAAATCCACGTAACCTCGAGCAGTGCCTCGGGAATTCATCTCGTTCGTGTCGATCCCTCGGCGTTGCAAGTCCGACAACGATGGACGACAAGAAGGAGAAGAACAACGACGAGAGGATGGATCGTTAGGGTAGATAGAGGGGTGGCGCGACGATAGCGTCGTCGTTATGTTTCGACATTCGCTTCGCAGGTGACGTCAGCCACCGGTTATACGGTGGCGGCACGTTTTGGCAGCGAGCGCACACACACATACACATACACACACGCGCGTCTGCGTTCGTACGTGACGGTAAATTCTGTAATAATAACGGCACCGTCATGACTGCCATTCCGAGCAGTTCTCGCCGCGGATGTAATTATGAGCACGTCTCCGCGGTTATCGCCGAATGATGTCCCGCCACGACGCGGCTTCAAAGAGCGCGCGCTCCGTCTGACGCGTGACGTTCTTGATGGCGTAATAATTGAATTTTAAGCGTGTGTCTCGCGTGGAATTCCGTCGCGTGAACGTAGCCGGTTGTTTTACGGAAATCGGGGGGGAGAGAGAGAGAGAGAGAGTTTCGCCCGTCTGTGTGGCAAATCCATCCCTGAGTATCGTCCCTTCGTCGGGTGACGATCGCGTAACGATTGCGAGATTTTTCACCAAACGACCGTCGAACACCATCATTTCGAGAATGCTCGAACGCCGTGTCGTTTCGAACGAAGCGATTACAGCGACGGTGATAGCAGATAGGTCTTTAGTTGTACAATCGGGCAATATTAATTAAAATTCTTTGATCTTTCGAGCCGCTGTGAAGCGCTCGTTACTCTAATGCACTTCCTTGATAAAACGATAGCTCGTTTCATTCGCCACGCGCAACGCGCAACGCGCTCGGTCTTGAATGGATTAACCCGAGCCAATTCTGAAATAAAAGCGCCACCCGCACGGGGAGCTGCCTTCCCCCCGACGTTATTAATCGTTTGATCTACGCGAGGAATCGGAAATCTCGTCTTCTAAACCTCACCGCCGGCGTGATGTGACCCCCTTTTTAAAAATAAACCCGCGAACCGAACGGCCGATCGAACGGAGACTTAAGTTGGTTCTCGTTCGACGAAGAGTCGGGATCGTTCGGGTAAATTAAAGGGACGTCACGTGATCGGAAACATGGATGAAGATAAAGAGGAAGCGAAACGACTAGAAAATCGTGCTCCCCGGGACAAGGCACGCGGCTAATGCCATTATCGGAATTAATGTTTTACTCTGGCCGCGAGAGAAGGAGAGAGAGAGAGAGAGAAATTGGCCGAGCAATCTCGCGGTGGAAACAAGGACGGGGGGCGGGTGGATAGTAGGCGGATAGGGATGGATAGAGGGTGGAACCGGTCGACTTACCGTTATTCCTTCGGCAACGCCGAGACCGGAGAGTGTTTTAAGTAGTTCGCCCGTTTTAACCGTCTCACCTATAGCTGGCACTCGCCACGGTTGACCCAGAATGCGAGCGCGCCGCATGTTGCCAGAGAGCAGCCGCCACTCCCGTGGCTCTCTTCGGGGTAGTTAAATTTGTAATTTAAATCAATGTTAATCCCGAAACCACGGCGCAACACACCAAATTCAGGATTCATGGCCGGCTTTCGTCGAAAAGGCGATTATCGGTCGGATCGTGAAACGGAATCTTAAACGATTTTTTTCCAGCTGAGTGTCGACAAGCCTGTTCTCCCTCCACCCCCGATGCTATATCGACCTACCCGGCTCGTAAATATTTCCGGACAAACCTACTCTCTGTCTTGTTCCGTGCCGCGGAATTTCCGGTTCGCGGATGCTTTCGAACACGCGTAAATATGTACCTATATTTTAGCACATACTCTCGAGATCGTGTTTAAACAATCTGTTGTATCATACTTGTACAATAAATAGTGGGACCGTGTTTAATTTTGTAATTAGTTAGAAAACTTACCGATACCGAAAGTTTAGCGGTGAGTTAGTGCAAAGCCTCGACGTGGCAGGGGGAAGGAGGGAAGTTCACACGGGCTCATCAACGTTGGCGCTTTTTCGTTGGCATTCATTCGCCCATCCCCCTTCCCGGTTGTTTGGTATTCAACCCTTAAGCTTTAGCCGTCGAAATGACCGGGAGAAGGCGGCTTAAATCGTTCTCATGGAGATTCAGGCTCGCGTAAATTAGCCACCGCAATGACATTTTTATCTGCGGTGGGAAACGGTGTTTCCTAATGAATCGTCGCCGGGAGGTCTCACCCCTCTTAGAGTGGGGCCCTGGTCTTCTTTATCTGCGACATTCGCCGCCGTTTACGGCGGACGTGTGTGGCCGTTACAGCCCGAACGTACGTACACGTAACGACCGGCGGTGGTCGTACGTGTTACCTCCTCGTTAAGGAAGGAACGCCGCGCCGTTTTACGCGAGATTTACGATAGCTTGTGCACGCATGACTTAGGTCTCCTCGCGCGTACCAAATCGATGCACGTGCACCGCGCCGTCGTGCGGCCTTATCGACAGGAAATAGGGTATTCCGTGCGCCTCCGGGTGAAATGTTGCTCCAATAGAAAGATACAGCCCCCGAATATTTACTTTCCGCCGCGTTATCTACGCGGGAGTAAATTTTTGGCACGGTTTCGCGCTGGCTGCTCCCGCCGCTGCCGGCTCGACCATCTTTCCCCCGAAACTATCGGCCAAATTATCGGCCAAACTTATCGAGAATAATATCCACGAAAAGAGTATCCCTTCTGGGAAAGAGGACTGGCTGTAAATCCGAAACGACGACGCTTGTCGTCTAATTTCAATTCCGTCCCGACAGAGCTGTGTAAAATCGTTTTTACTCGAGGATACATCGATCGCGCCGCGGCTGCTATTGGAACGAAGTTTGCGCATAAACGAAGACACGTACAAATCGCCCCGGGGTCCGAGTTTAAGCGAGTTTACGCGAGTGTACACGCGACGAGTTGCGCAGCTCGGTGTCGGGCATACATATCTCTCGCTCGATCAATTACAGGACTCGCTCTACGGGCAACGTGGAATGAAAAGTCTCGCGTTGCACTTTTTCCATTCCTCTCTGGTTCGTTTCTGCGATTCATTCTCGGGCTTAGACGTTTCTTTCCCCCGGTTCGGGGATCGTTGTTCGGGGGAGGGAGCGAGAAAGAAACGCGAAACTCGTTCGGGATCGAGTCGCCGGACTTGACGGTGGAGGTATATATATATACATCTTCCAACTATTTATCAAAGACTTTGATTCATCGACGCGTCAACCGGTACTCTTTGATCCTTGTTCAACTTTGTTAAACCTGACGCGATCGCGTGACGGATGTATACGTATATACAGGTTCGTTAGTCGATTCTTTGACTCTTTCTCGATTCTAAGTCTTTCTCTCTCTTGTTTCGCTTATATTATATTACGTGTCGTCTCGATCGTCGAGTAAATCTATAAACGAGCGTGGGTCGCGTTGAGAACGTCTTGAAATGTTAATTCAAGGAGACCGAGCGTTACGAGCAACGTGTCCCTTTCGATCGACGGCGAACGACCAGCGTCATTTGACTTAATTATCGACGTGTTCCCCGTATAATTACGCGAATCGTGTGTCAATTCCCACCGGACTAGTGTCCATGTTGTATTCACGTGCGCGTATAGAATACATGTGTACACGTCATTATGCAAGTATACAGGCGTACGTCAAGCGGACGGACCGCGATCAAGCTTTCGCTCACCCTTGTGTTCGTCGTTTATATCAATATGTTGGAAAATGCTGACCTCCACTCCCGAGATGCGCGTGCATTTCGGATCGACGGTTGCTTCTGGACGTTGCTCGTAACGTAACATAATACGTACCTAATACGTACTCGACTCGTTATTTACCCAAAATTCGTCGGATAACGAGCGAAACTGAACGTAGCCGAGTTTGTTGAAAACGTGCGAAATCTCCTGAAATATTTTCGAAAGATCGGGAGGAGCACGAGTCCCTCGGTGAAAGTTTGCAAGATCGTCAACGCCCAGTCAAATTGCCAAACGAATCGTTTTGAGAGGTCCGTTTCTTGGTGGAAAAGATTTTAAAGGGAACAACGGAGAACGAGCGAGAGAGGCAAATCCGTAGTAGCAAATTCGAGGAAAATCCCAGGGGTGAAAGTTTAAACAGGAATTTATGGGCGGGTGACAGGTCCACTCTCGAGATTATAAATCTCGGGAGGAGCTCGGTTGGCTACCAACGTCGGTTTAATTATGAATTCATTGACTGGTGCTCAGCGCAGCTATGCAAAGCGTTCGTTGAATGATTCTGTACTCCTTCTCCCGGAGAAATACGATCCTCTTTGTCACGAACGCGAGAAGCACGCCGAGATCTTCTCGGCCGTTTGAAAAAAAAAGGGAAACGCGACCGAGTTATGATTTATCGTCGAAACTCGACTGGGTCGTCGCCTGGGAGGACCGAGAGCGAGGCGAATCGATGGCAAAGGGGACGCGAGAAGAACCTACAGCCGCACACCGTAGAGGACACCTACATTTCGCTGCGGGTCAAACGAGAGAAACGCGCGGAATGCACCAGGTTGAGCCATGGTTCACATGGGAAATGAATGTTCTGTCGCGAGTGGAACATGCCTCGAACATATACCCAGCCTGTACAAGGGGGAGATCCGCTCCATTGACCGAAAGCGACGCGTCCACCCTGGATTCGTTTATGGGGTCGCGTCAGAATTTGTTGCGTGCAAACGTAGAATTACGTCCATCGTTTGTTTGCCCCCTCCCCCCATCCTCCACTCACTCACTCGCGCCTTCTGTCATTTATTTTTATCATTTTCATTCGTCGTGTTTCGCCACGTTGCGCGTCACGACGACCCCAGAATCCCGTCAAATTACCCGCAATTAAATCGAGTTCGAATCGAGTCGTTCGCGTTTTTAATTTCTCTGGTTTTTTTCTCTACTGGTGTACACTTTTCTTTTTCGCTCGTTTTTTCCTCGGTTCGTTTGATCGTCGAATGCCTGTTGATACGGGCGTAGGCGGCGAAGATTTCAATTTTCGTGCGACGAAACGCGACGGAGAGAATTGGAACATCGTCGGGCGTGCGCATGAAATATTAATGGATTCACGGGGAAGGGGGGCGAGGGAGAACGAATATTGTAAATAACGGGACAGTCGAATTAAAATTTACTAGAGTAACGTCGTTAAAGCACTCGGCGTTTAATTGTGTTCACGGTCGTAACGGCGAGTACTCGAGTAGCTGTATCGAAAATCGTCAGAGATAGAAGGGAGAGACAGAGAGAGAGAGAGAGAGAGAGAGAGAGAGAGAAAACTGCACGACTTGTACCCTAGTACGATTCGTCTCACTGAAAGGCCCAGAAGCTAGGAAGTGACTTTTTTGAATCAACACAAAACAACACATTACAGGCGCGATCGCTCAGTATCAGGCGACGCCACTCCTACTCGAGGTCTAGCCCACACCCCCTCACGAATCACGTGACCCAAATCAACCAATCGCTAATTTTCGTTGCATCGGCGTTGCACCTGAAAATCACTTTCAGTGATAAAATCGTGGAGAGATTGTTGCGTTAGCGATTCACTGCTTGGAAAGAAAAAGAGGAGGAAGAGGAAGAAGAAGAAGAAGAATTGGCAGCATCGAGGCGTCGGTGGATATTTCCAGATGGTCGGAAGTTAAGAATGGGCCTTGATACCATATCCAACCACGTCTAACAGATTCTCGCACGAGCGGTAACTTAATCACCGGTCGGTGGTTGTTCTCCCGGCGGTTTTCCCAGCCATTCAGTTGGTTTGCCCAGACGCTGTAGAAGAACTCACTTGCGCCAACCCCAGTGCAAACAGGCCGCGGAGTGCGCTCGGGATAGCGTATCGTAAAAAATACGCCTCTGCCGCAAGCACTCGTGGGAAAGCCGGTTTCTTCCGCTCCTCCCTCTCTTGGCTTTCGAACAACTCTTATTTCTTTTTTTCTTCTTTTTCTTCTTCTACTCCGCTATCAGAGACGCGCTAACGATTGAGTTAGTGGAGTGAGACCGGCGGCGAGGGATGGGGCAGAGCTTCCTCTCCCACCTCTGGTGGCCAGTGGACGCACGGTACGAGTACGCGCGATTCTTCAGCCTCTTCCACTAACTTTTCTATACGCTTCCGCCGTCCAATCTTCCCTCGGCTCCGTTACTTTTTTCTATCTTCCGCTTCTCGATTCTCCACGCTCACCTCGCAGCAGCTTCCGCGTGCAAGCTCTTTTCTTCCACTCTGCTCCTTCAATCCGCTTTATTCCCAACTGTCTGTTGTTGTCTATTCACGGGGGTCACGTTTCGATCGGGACGCTCTGCTAACTGACCCAGCAATTCATTCCAGTATTCGAGCGCGGTTTTCCTTTTAAAAGAGCGGAAAAAAAATGGTGGGAACCGTGACTGCCGCGATGGCCGTAGCAACGGTAGCCATCGAGTGATCTTTGATAGATTGTGTGAGTTGATTTGTGTTTTTTCCCCTTTTTTTACCCTCTTCTTTCTTTTTTTATTTTTTTTTTTATTTTTTTTTTTAACAATTGCGTGCTCTCGAGGTGGAAGAATCGGTCGAATGCAGCTGTCCTTGTTGTAACATGGAAAATTGTTCTGGTCCGGTTCAGTGAAGCTCTTTCAACCGATTGGTGTCGTTTCTTCTGCTCCCTGTCGTGCATTAACCGGCGGCTATTGGTACGGTTATTTAGCCGGGCAGCTAGTTTCAGAAGGGCTCCGAACCCTGGCATTCAGCGCGTGTAGTTTGTAGATAGTTGCCCGGTCCAAGCAGTAACTGTGTGTGCCCGACGCAGTTTAAACCACTATGATCAGGCGGAAACCCGGCGCTGCTTCCTGTGGCCCGAGACTGTTGGCAACATGCACCGGCTACTTGCCTGCGACAAAAAGACACTTCCTTGCCAGCTATTCATTATACCCGAGTGCTACAACACTGGTGTAACCGTCTCCTTTCATCCACCATCGAGCCGACGACGAGGATGGACGTTCAACAAGTACCTTAACCTTCAAAAGATCGACGGCTTTAACATATAGACGGAGAATATTCTTCTTTGTGGACTTTAAAAATTTTGATCTCGTCGGATGGAAAGCACAGAAAGGAAAGAAAGAAGGACAAGACGGTGGAGGAAAGAAAGAAGAGAATAGCAAGAGCAGTGAAAGTGAAGGAAAAGGGGGAGAGCGAGAAAAGACGTCAAAGGTTCAAAAGCTTCGACTTCGCTGCGTCTTCTAAAATGTCGAAATGTCGCTCTTATTACTGAAAGTGATTTTAGCGGGGGTAACTCAGAAAATCGGGCTCCTTCAGGTGCAACGCTGATGCAACGAAAATTAGCGATTGGTCGATTTGAGTCACGTGATTCGCGAGGGGGCGTGGGATAGACCTCGAGTGGGAGTGGCGTTGTCTGGTACCGAGCGATCGCGCCTATAATTTGTTTTGTATCGATTCGAATGTTTGCATATCGATAAAATTTTATGGCAAAAAAGTCAGCGAATCGTACTGGGGTACAACTCGTGCAGTTTTTACGATACCGAGCACTGTCAAAGTTCAAGAAAATCAGAAAATCCTGCCAGGAGGAGGAACCGGTCAAGCAGTTTATCATCGGAGAATGGGTGGTGGTAACCATTCCTCTGACAAAATATAACAATATAAATCGCTCAGGAACGTCAGTCGGGCAATAGGAAATTCCGCGCCACGCGTTAAACGTGCGACGACGAGTCCGCGTCGGATTACCCTTCTTTTTACCGCGCAAGAGTGAGACTTGGTTGGACGAAGGTTGATGGGGCCGAGGATCAGGCGCGTGCACGGCAAGTGTAATAGCAACGTGTGTATAATGGTTATTTATGTGACCATAAGTCGGACACCGAAGTTGGATTCCGATTCGAGGAAGAACCAGACGTTCTGACGTATCGATTCACCCTTTCCCTCGAGACATTCGCGACAACAAATAGCGTGATTTATCGTCAACGTGTTTGCGAGACCTGTGTAAGAACGTCGCCGTACCCGTGTATTTTACATTGTCGAAATATATCGTCACCTTGGAGCAACTGTGACGCTTGTTGCTGAATGATTTAAATCTATAGGGTTGACAACGAGGGTTGAAATTAACGCTGGAACCACCGATGATCAAAGCGTAAGGATTGCATCGAAGAAATCAGAGCGGAAAATGAATAGCAAAGTAGACAACAAAAGACAAACTTCTATTCGTGTATTTTAGGAAAATTATTTTAGAAAAATTGCTGGAAATAAACGTCGTAAATCTGCAGAATTATACCCAAAAAAATTATAAATTTTTGGTAATTCTACTTGAAAATATCGCAGAGGAGGATTCATAGTAAACAATTACGTCGTGTTTAGATTGCAGATTCTTAATGTCTGTTTTCGAGGATATAATTAAAAAAATACAAATGTCGTAAAAACTGCACGACTTGTGCCCCAGTATGATTCGTCTCACTGAAAGGTCCAGAAGTAACTATTCCGACTTTTTTGTCATAAAATTTTATTAATGTGCAAACATTTTAAGCGATACAAAACAAATTACAGGCGCGATTGCTCAGTACCAGACAACGCCACTCCTACTCGGGGTCTATTCCACGCCCCCTCGTGAATCACGTGACCTAAATCAAGCAATCACTAATTTTCGTTGCATTAGCGTTGCACCTGAAAAGGTTCACCCCCGCTAAAATCACTTTCAGTGATAAAATACACTATATTTCGAATATTTTTTAATATGTTTTGTCGTACTACGCGCGTATTGTGTTCAATTTTACTAATTTCCATAATCTAATCAGGTTTTTGTCAATTTAGCCAGCCAAAGATAAAACAAGGCTCGGCGATAAAGGAAATAGCTGTTACCTGGGAGACGCTACAATGGTTAACAAAGGTATTCGAAAAAATAATAGCAACTTCGGCCAAATGCTCCGAGTTTTAAATGGCTCCATTCGAGGAAGTTCGCTTCACGTACAAAGTGGAACATTTCCGTGGGAAATTTTCCGTTCGTCCATCCTTTTTGATCTTTTTATTCTGCAAATATACGCAATGGCGAAGTTGGTAACAAGACGGAGTCTTCTTTAAAGTTCATGGAAATAGGTTCTGCGCGGCAAGCTCGCGTGTTATTAGAGTGAAACGCGAAACAAAAATTCCCCGGGCGGTGGACTGCTTGTTAACAGTCTTTAGAGCCAGGCTGCATATTTTAAGTCCTCTTATCTGTATCGTTCTCTCGACTCGATTGTCGAGAGAAATCAATATTATCCTTGTCTTGTTTAAAGGAGAAACTTCCGGATACAATGTGATCAATATTCGAACGCTAAGATAGCAGAGGAAGTGGCATTCCTTTCTTACTGTGGCGCGTGAAATTTCCATTCGAATCACCAGCAGCGGGTATCAGAGATATCTGTAACGCGCGATATTCGACGGAATTTTTAGTCGTTCACGATTTTACATTCATGGCCGAACACATTCATACGCGTGGCTCTCTTTCTCTCTCGTTCTCCACTCTTTTCTGTCCTCTCTTTTTCCCCCCTTTTTCTTTTTCTCTTTCTGTTTTTCTTGTTTTCTTTTTTCTTTTCTCTTTTTTCCTTTTTTCTTTTTTTAGTAAAAGACACAAATGCGGCCAAGCCCTTGTTGCTGCGGTTTCCTGACGATCCGTTTTTTCCCCCGGAAGAGTTCAAAAAGAGAATCGCATCGAATCGACGTCAGTGTGCCGCAATAGCAGCCGTTCGATAGTCGTTTCTGTCGGCGCAATTCAAAGGATGCGTGCAAACGCGTATCAACGGTGCACGACAATACCGAAACGAGGGAGAAAGGGAGACAGAGATAGAGACAGAGACAGAGAGAGAGAGAGAGAGAGAGAGAGAGAGAAAGAGAGACTAGGAGGGGGGAAAAAGCACTGTGGCATCCTTTGATTAAAAAGAGGCCGGTAAAAAATGTTTCAACCTTATGCGCTTTTGTGTCACGTTGCCCCGACATGTTCCGACGTGTTTCGCCTCGATCATGATGTAAATTTTAATGTCGAAGCTTGAACTTGCATATATCGTTCGATGTCCAACTCGAGGTCAGTGCAATTGTGTGCACGTGAATGAATTCTTCTTTCGACGGACATTTAAAACCTATCTTTGGTACTTACTATCTCTGAGTTTTGAGAATTTTGTTACATTTTTCGCCTGAAGATGACCTCTTTGGTACCTTTATTTTATTTTAGATCGAAGTATTCCATTAAAATTATTTCACATTTCCGCAGTTCGGTTCTCGTTTTATCTTAGTCTCTTTTTAACAATTTCTTAATAATTTCTTTTAGGAATTATTTTTTCCTTTCGTGGACGTCATGCTCTTTGGAAGCTTATTTAGATCAAGTTAATGACTTTTAGCGACTTCCACCACGTCAAAAATTCACTTTTATTTATTTATTTATTTTTTTTTTTTGAATAATAAGAATTATGCGCTGAGACAATTTATGGGAT
>KQ435744.1:1082696-1104480 GCA_001276565.1 Melipona quadrifasciata
CGCTGCTCCCCACCCCCGTCTGCTTCCGGGTTTCAATGCACAATCGCTGCAGGTTTGCCCGACTATATCTCCTCCGAGGGCTTCTTAATTCCTCTTGATAATGATATTTCGATCGCTTCGCTCTCCCTCTCCGTGTTTCGCTCGGAAGCGATTACACAACGCTGAGAAACGTTCGGGATTCAGACGCGGAACGCGTGCTCGATGTAGAATTCTTTTTACAATCGAGCATATCTGCAATACCACGGAATGTGATATTTGTTCGGGAGAAGGTTTCGCGGAGAAGGAGATCGCGGAACGTATCGTTGCTTAACGAGCGAACTTCTCGACGGCCGGGCAATGAACGACTCGGAGGGAGTAAAGTTTCGCTACCCCGCAAGCAGTCAAGTCGCAATCCACGGCGGTAACTCGAGGCAAAGTGTGCAGCTGTGCGGCACCTCGCCGCGGCTCGAAACAACTCGCCGTGGCCTCTTCCTTTATCCTCCATCGATTTCTCCAGATCGATTTCGCCCTTCCCTCCCCCTCTTTCTACCCGCTGGGGGGGGGGGGGGGGGGGGGGGGGGGAACGATAATCCGTTCCAATAAAATGATCCGAAAGTAACTCGAGAAACGAACGATCGTCGTCTAATTGAAAGACGTCACCGTTCTCTCCCCCTTCCCCTCTGCTGCTCCCTCTGCGAGCGAGTCGAGGGAAATTTCATTGGATCGTTTTAACAATCGTTCCTTCCCCCCTCCCTTTCGTGTGCTTTCCCTTCTCGCGCCGCTCTCCGTGAAAAATCGCGCGCCTAATTGAGTTACGCAACTTTTAATTGCGTCACTTAGCGTTCCGCTCCGTAGCGAGGATCATCTCCGCGGAGCTTCCATTCGCCATTATTCTTCCGGCGGACTTTTTGCTCTCGCGCGCCGTTTCCATCCGCGTGCAAGCGGTTTCTCCCTCGGATTCTTCCTCTGTGTGTTCTACTTTTATGCAAAGTAGCGTTATCGTTACGAGAGAGAACATTTCCCCGTTTATTTCGCGGTGTTTTTCCGCGTTTATATTCAATATCCCCCCCCTGCTTAACTTACTGTCTCGAGTATTTGACGGCTGGTACGTACTTTGGATCGCGAGGCGGAAGATCACTGTAGCGAAGGGAATGAAAGGAAGTATGGAAGGACGAATTTGAGGTAGTTGAAAGAGAGAGAAAGCGAAGCTTGCGTTTCGTCTAGACTCATCAGTGGGGCCGATGGCAGCGACTCCTTACCCCAAAACGCTTGTTGTTGCAACTGGCCCGATCACCCATCCTAGCGCGGTTCCGCTAGGCGCGCAGCCACTTTGCAGCTGGTCAGTGTTCGAAACTCGTAGTCGAGGAATCCTAGGCCGCTGCAATAGCAAGTAACGAACGTTACTCGATCTCGAACACGCTTTCGCTGTCGTTGTCACTCGTGAGTTACAACGTTTTATTACGTTTTTCATCGAAGTCTCTCGATCTACCGGGCCACTTTATGAAGTGGCGAGAGGCGATCGCGGAAGGGAGCGGTGGCGCGCGATCCCAGCTCCTTCGGCTCGTCTGGCCGGCAATAAACTGGAAGAAAGCAGGGAAACGAGAGAAATGGGCGAAGGCTGTCGTGCCAAACCCAACTGTTTTCCTTCGAAGTGGTTTTGTGCCAGGCGGCGCGCCACGCGCGTCCGCTCGCCTCTCTTCCCGTGTTGCAATAAACTGGCTGAACGGTCAAAGGTTCTCAACTTTTCATTTCGGCGCCGGTAATAGAGTCCCCCTTTTCACCGCCGTTGTCGGGAGGGAAAGGGGTTCCAGGAGAGCTAACGAACCAACAAAGAGAACGAAAGGCTCTCGCCGGGGATGGGCGTAAGATATGGGCAAACAAAGGTCACCGGGAGGGTGGGAAAATATGGATATTGGTCTTCCGTGAACGAACGTTGTTTAACCAAGGGTATTCTCCCTTTCTATTTAGCATTACACAAACGAGGTTAATCCCCGGTTCTTCCACGTTACCTCGCCGATTTCCTCGAGACTTACCAGTTTGCTGATTAATACAACGAGGCACGAGTATTTCTGAAGTGGATGTTAGTTTTGGGGGAGGGATTAGCTTTGACGCAATACAGATTTTGCATTGCATTTTGCAAATCAAATGCAACTTGCCGACTCGAGAATGAAGTAACACGGTTTGTTGTTCCTCTCCGTAAATACTCTCCAACGAATGATGAAGTTCTTTTTTAAATTCTCCGCTACTCCTGCATTTGCTTTGTCGTAATTACATCGGAATCTGTATAGATACTTTTAAAACGCAGCCAGTATTTTACGTTATTTTACGTTATTCGTGCAATGAAATTTTTATTTCGCGTCCGACTTTATTTTCCACGTTTCACTACGGCTTCAGAAAATAAATTTGCGGAAAAGCTTGATTTGCGAATGAATGAAATTTGATGAATGAGAGAGCGAATGTGATCTGCAAAAGGATTGGATTTTGAACTGTGTGAAGGAGGATCACCAACTTTTACGCAAATGCACGTTCGATGGAATCTCGATAGCTCGATCGTTCCTCTCGAATCTAACTCGCTGACTTTATCGGAGCGAATATATTCCATCGTTACATGTCTCGGATTCGCGAAGGAGATCGTCGTTTCACCGATCGTCGATCGATTCGGTTTCTCGTGGTTCGAAGCGCTCGTCATTCGGCCAAATTACCGGAGGAAACAAACAATTTGGGAAAGAGATCAATTCGTTGGTCGCAGTGGGTACGCGGACTGGGTAACGGCGGACCGTAACGTAAATCCATCGTCTTTCGTACGCCGTAACGACACCATTAGCAAGAAAACGAGCAGACGCACGGACGAAGCGACGGTTGATGCTTAACGACGTGATCTCGTCGCGAAAGACGACAGACCACGGAACGAAAAGCGTCGTGCCAGTCGAGAAATGGCACGAACCCTGCCCCCGAGATGGCCCCTTCCGTTGTCTGCTTCCGAAACACGAAAATCTTTCCTTATCCTCGAGCGTCGAGTCACCGTCGTCTCGTTTTTCTTTTTCTTTTTTTTCTTTCCACAACTTTCATACGTTATCTTTGACCGAAAACGACAGCGCGTTGAAACCGCCAACACGCGTACAACATTAGCGTTTGTAACGAGATTTCGTCCGTTGAATTCCAACGCGCGAACGTTTTACGTTTATTAAACGACGATTCGCACAGGTGCGGAGGATCGAGCTTTTCCGCTGGAAAGAGAAAAAGGGAATAAAAAGAAAAACGCGCGCTCGTTCCCGGCGCTCGTCTCCAGCCTCCGACGCGGCCGTGCCGTTTCTTTTCCATTTCCATTTCAAAGGTGGCTTGATTGCGAGAAATCATAGGGAATCGAGTGTTCTCGCGGCCAGTGTCGGCCGCCAGCCGGTCGCCGCTAACATATTTATCCGAAGTTTAAAAAGTCATTGGAACGAACCGCCGGCGGGGAGAACGACGGCAGCTGCCGCCGCCGCCACCGCCTCTCTCGGCTCTGTCCACGTCCATTAGAAATTCTAAGTTCATCGCCGGGTAAACCGCAAAGTGGGAAGTTTCGCGTTCGTCGGAATCAACGGACCGTGCCACGGGGTTCGCCCCTCTTGCGCCACGGACGCCGCGCTTACGCCGAGTTCCTCCATTTCGCACGAGCAGACTCGTTTCCTTATTTCACGAACGCGTGCACCACTCCTCTCTTCTTCCTCTTCCTCTTCCTCTTCCACTTCTACTTCTACTTCTCGTTCCCCTTCCTCTTCTCGCCCTCCCCTCGCGGAAATGATTTCAACTTCCCATTAAAACTGAATCTGATGATCGACGAGACGTTCCGCGCCTAGCCATCACCACCACCACCACCACCACCACCGCCGCTGCCATCGCCGCTGCCATCGCCGCCACGCCGCGCCATTTTGGAAGCCATTTGATTCGCAATTTGTATTTCGTTGTATCGGCTCGGCCACGGCCGCAAACAATCTCGTCCCGGCTCGACCACCGCTATTCAACCCGAAGCAACTCGTTACATTAACCGTAGATCAACCGTTCCAATTACCGGGCCGATTAATTCCGTTTTACGTCCTTGCCCGGGCAACGGGCAATTTCGCCGCGCGGCGTCGCAGCTCGGAGAATACGGGGCGACGAGTTATCCGCCGAACCGCGAAAACTTTCGCGAGTACGCAGTTTTGCAAATAATTAACGCGTCCCCGGGACGCAAGATGGTGCCCGACCGTTACTTCAGGCGCAGACTTTTCTTCGCCGCCGCGTCGCAAGGAAATTTCACGGCGCGACGAGATGTATCGCGTGCCGACGACGCGAAATTTATTCGAGAGCGCATCGTACACACGCGAACGAGAGACACACGGACGAGTAAGAACGAGGACGATTATCGTTTCGACGCGCGATACGGCTGGAAACGGGGGTTTTCCGTCGCGTGAGCGCGCGGCCGTCGCGATTACTCGAAATGACGCGCATTTGCAGAAATTTTCGTCGAGCGTGACGCAAATTGCAATCTCTGGTTGCTCGTTTCGGCCGTTATTCGGGATTCGCGATCCGCGACGCGATACCTTTCGTTTAACGAATTTACAGTGCCGCCGGAAGTTCGTTTTTCTCCCCGCGTCCCGTGAAATCGTCGGAACGCGACAGAGAGGACGCGTGAATCGACCAGGGGAGGAGAAACTGCGGCTTTGGTGAAAAACGCGAAACATTCGAACGATTCTGGTTGGAAACCTGCCTGGGGAAAAAAAGTGATTTCTCGTCTCCGAAAGGGGAACAATGAAAGCAAGACGGGCGAAGAAGAGCGAGAAGGTGGTGGATTTTTACATAAACGTCCGATAAATTCGAAAAAGTGGCACTCGTTGGAGCGCCGGTGCAGGCTCGCCGGCCCGAGAATTCGCAAGTAAGTTCTTATTTATGTCGGCTAAATGCACATTACTTTCCGCGGACGGGGTCGAGAAGTTTTCGCGGAACTTTTTCAGGGGACGACGTAATGGCGCGTAGGAGGACTGTACAGGCAGCTTCTCCTCGTCAAATATTTATCGCGGAGGAGCTCGCGGCGTTTCGTTTCGAGAGTAATGGATTACACGTCTCATTGTGGACAGGGAAATGTTGTCGTTCGTTCGAAAGTTTCCGAGGCATCGAAGTTGAACGTTTCCCACGCAAACGAACCGGGACGCGTATCCGTTACGCGCGCCATTATGCGCTCGTGCTCGCGTTCTTTTTGCGCTCGCCGGGCCGGCCCTCATTAATATTTCCGACGCGGAGCATCGGACGCGACATCGCGTTCGACGTCGGTATTTCAATGCTTCGAACGCACTGCTGGCTGCTCTCTAATCCATCAATCACGCTCGATTTTATTCCGCCGTTTTTTGCCGCGCGCGACGAAAGATCCGCGGGACACGTTTACGTACGCGAATGCATTCTAAGTAGCTGCGCCAGCCAGCCACCGGATACGGTGTCACGTACGAGCGCGGAAACAATCGCGTGCGCGCACCGCTAGCTTCGCGACGCGCGCGTTACGTCTCGTCTCGAAATATATTCGAATTCTATCAAATTATACCCGCCGTGAGATTCTCGTGGAATAAAAGGGTAACCTTGTTTCCAACGATCTTGTTTTCCACAGCTTCTCTCTTATATCTGTGTGTGTGTGCGTGTGTGTTTTCTTTTCTACTACACAGCGCGAAAATTTGACACCTTCGTACTCCTTCGATCGTCGAGAACAAAAGAGATAAATCGTCCAGTTGCGAAATTGCACGCGCGAGAGTGTTACCCGTCTCGAATTCGCGAGGAAACGGAATTCAAGACTGGGGGGATTCGCAGGCTCGGGTTGAACCGGCCGAGAGAGAAACTGGACCAACCAAGAGAGAGAGAGAGAGAGAGAGAGAGAGAGAATTTTCACGCAAACTATCCGCGGTCCTTTCGCGGATTCTCGCCGGTTCTCCCTTTTCCTGCCCCGGAGCGGTGGCGTGTCTGCCGCTCGTTGCGCTCGTTGGCTGGCCGCGCGGGCCAACGGCTACCAGGCAGATTCATTTCGTATTTATTAAATTTCATAAAGCATCCCGACCAGACAACGGCTGTACATTCCATTTCCTCGTCCGCGGACCGAAAGAGGAGCGGACCTGTGTCGTGGGAAATGGAGAACACTGCAAGATGAGTACAGGCTTTCTCTCTTCCTCTCTCTCTCTCTGTTTATCTCTCGTCGCGTCCTTTGTTACTCGCTGCAATTTCGCTTGCAGTTGTCTCGTTGTCCGGTTGCTCGCGCTCCCCTTTGCTTCTTGTGTGGCGCGTCGTCCTGTAAGCCAGCCAATTTTTGCTGTTTAAAGGCTCGTGTCTCGCGCAGAGAAATGGATTCGACCGTGCGCCAATGAACTGTCGAGCTGACTGGCTCCCGAACTTGGAACAACGGCCAGCCGAAGCTGTTGCTTTCGGGGGGTGAGCTCTTTTTCGTCCCTCTCGGCGAAAGTTCACTCTCGAGAGTGGACTCTCCTCCGCCGGTTGTAGATCTGTTTCAACGCGCCGATTGCGCTCGTCTTCGCCTCGCTTTCGGAACGTATGGAACATTCCTCTGCTCGAACGATTTATATTCGGCAACTATACTCTCGGCGACCGAGAACACTCAGTTTTTGGTAGAAAGCGATCGAGCGATCGAGAAGGGAAACCCAGCGTCGTAGCTGGTTCGAAGAGAGACGAGGAGGAAAGTTAGCGGGTACGTAAGCTGTCTCTCCACGAAGGCGAAGGTAATAACGATAAACGAAGTTAGCCGGAGAAAACGAGACGGACCTCGTGTCCTCCCCATTGGCCTTCCTATATTGCAAGTGTTCAATATGGAACTACGAAACGCCGATACATTACGGTGGCACGTGTACGAGATATTGACCAATGACGTTCCCCGGGTATCGACTATTATTGGCCGAGATCTTATTGGAGAAGCATCGTGCCATCGGGTCAGTTCTACGCTCTAGACGTCTATATCTCGCGGCAGCTACACCAGATATTGAAATTGGAAAAAGATTCACGAGCCTTTTAATGGACCCTCTTGCCCCTCTGCGCCGCCGCGTCGCTCGCTGATGCCCGGGGCCCGTTTGATCGCACCGGCGAGCAGAGCACCGCGCCGCTCTGCTCGTTAAACCGAGTTGCAGTAACGCACGCCGCTTTTGCCGCGTAATTAAACCACCGAAATGGAATAAATCAGCCTCTCCCTCCCCCACTCCCTCCAGCGTGCCGTGCCTTCGTTCGTTCGTTCGTTCGTTCGTTCGTTGAACGCTGACGACAGATTATAAATGCTTCATCGCGTTGTACTCGCGGGTCTCGGAGCCGGATGGCGTTGATCGAGCGCGGTTTGCTCCTTGGTGCCTTGTGTTCCGCTGATAAATGGCGATCTAAGAACACGGGCTAGCATTCTAAACGAATGCTAGGCCTTTGTTCTTCGATAGGCTTATTTACAATTCCACGCCTGTTTACGTTCCTCGTGGAAACTTGTGGGACAAATGCGTGGGTGGATCTCGCAACCTTTTCAAGACGATTTTCACGGTCGATCGAGATTTGACATTTTTGGAAGGTGACGTGCTTTTCATCTCGAAAGGAAACAGCAAGGTCAGCCTTCGGTGAATTTCAAATAACGAGAGTTTCTAGAATTTCGGAAGCTTGGGAATTCGGTCGAATCATCCACAGATTGACCGTGTAGATTAACTCCGGTGTAGAGGGGCAGATCCAAATTAATATATTCGTTACAAGGTTTGTACAAGTGTTCGAGTACTTTCGCGAGCCACTCTACACGTGTCTGTACGCCGCACATCTCGCTCTACGTTCATAAACACTCCCTTTGCTTTCCCAAGATATCTGTATCTGTTATTACAACCTTCCCCTCCCCCCCCCCTCCCTTCTCGATCTCCATGAAATTATCCCGCGCAACGCAACGCTCGTGGATCGAAAGTATGTCGATCAACGGACACCCGGAGCGGCGAGCAAGTACACGAGACAGCCGCGGGCCAACTATCACCATTGGAATGTTGTTGAATCCCCGTTGAGATCACCTCCGGTTGGATTATTTACGTGCGGTTAAATAACGAACATCGAGTTGGCGCGTTTCCGGAGAGAGGAGACAGAGCGGCGAAGGAGGCAAAGGGAGAGAGAAAGAGGGGCAGCGCGAGTCCGTGGAAGCCCGCAGGAGTTTCGTCTGGCGCGGATCGTCGCAAAGTTTTCGCGGCTTGCGACGACGCGGCCTAAACTAGCAACTCTCTCTCTCTTTCTCTCTCTCTCTCTCTCTCTCTCTCTCTCTCTCTGCCACCTCTAAACTCACTCACTCACTCACTCGCCCTCTCTCCCTCTCTGCCGCTCTGCCTCTCTGCTCGGGGGTCGTTCCACGAAGGATTTGTACGCTTTTAGCGGTAATCCCTCCGCCCTTCGGTGCCGCCAGGCCATTCCATCCGGTATTGCAACGACCCCCCCGAGCAATCCCGAATCACCGTTCAACCCGCGCGCCGCACCGCGACGACTTCAGTCAGCCAGCCGGGCAGGTCCGGCGGATGCTACCCTGCAGTGTGTCCCTGGCGGACACATGCACGGCTTGCCATCGCTGAAACTTGCGGATTAGTAAAACCCCCGAATTAAATTTTAATTAAATCTACCCGCTCCGACACCCGGCGCTACGCCCGCGCCCTCTTCCGTCGCGCTCTCGCGCTCCTCCGAGACTCGTCCTTCTCGCGAGACCATCCCTACTCCTCAGTCCCGGCGGCTTAGCTATGATTGTTTTAAGCAGCTATAGATCTCGAAGATCTTAATGGGCCCGCGTAATTTAACCAGGGATTTCAGGCGTGTCACTCTACGGGAGAGAGAATTTTGAAATTTCTCTCCCGTTCCCTCTCGATGCTGTTCGGGCGAAATTTCAACGAACGAAAAATCGTGCTTGCTTGACGTACCTATGTGCGAAATAATTCCACGGACAGAAGACGAGAAGAGGGAAAGAAAAGGGGGGGGGAGATCGTGGCGGCGTTTATTTGGAAACCATTAACGTCAGGTAACCTACTGGTCCGAAGGATCGAAGTCATTACAGCGTCCGCGGACTTCTTTTTCCTCTCACACTCGTCGTAATGGCTGACATCTGTAAAAGGGAGTGCCGGCAGAGAAAAGGGGTTGGCAAATGATCTTGCAGCCATTAATCGCGTCGCTGAACCCGGAATCGCTGTCGATGCCTACCGGCACATTGCGCAACACAGAGACGCTTCTCTTTCACCCTTTTCTTTCCTCTCTCTCTCTCTCTCTCTATTTTTCTGTTCTACGCTTCTGTTTTCTCGCTTCATCCGCATCAACCTTCGATCCGTTTCTCCGTTTTGCTCGTTTCCATCGCGATCGACGCTTCTCTCTGGCCCCCTTTCTCGTTTTGGCCGATGGAAACGAAAAACGCGCATTGTGGACTGGACCGATGGTCCTTGATGAGCGGTATCCGCTTCCGGCCCGCCGAACAAAGCTTCGTTCTCATCGGAAACGACGCAACATCGTTATCGCGGCAGCGATTCCCTCCTTCCTTCTCGCCCGCCGCGATACATCCACGCAAAGCGAACCGTCTCGCGTACCACCGAACCGCCTGCTTTTTAGCCGATTGCAGAACGCTCGAGTTCTCGTAATTAGCAGTCTCTTTCTCTCTCTCTCTCTCTCTCTCCCCTTCTCTGTGTCTCTCATTCTGCGCCCGATACGTTGGAGAGATTTATGTTGGTTGGCATCGGACGTCTAATGAGCGTGCTACTTTTGGCGATCTCGTGACGCGCAATCGAGAAATCAAAGGGGAGCGCGAAAAACGAGAGAGGGGCAACTACTTTCGGTTTCTTTCCAGTTCTCGACCGGCGTAATTGACATTTGAAGAGACGATAATATCGAGGTCTTTGTAGAATCGCGAGACAAGCTCTCGGATTCTCAGTGAAATTTGCTCCTCGATGGACTTTATCCGCAGTTAAAGACACTCGAGCCGCTCGAGTACGAAGCCGAGCAGTCGCTGCCTCAACTTTCCAAGACGCTTCTCGCCTCTGAATGTCTCGAACGTCGCGTTAAATCGAACGTCGCCGCGAGATCGACGTAAATTCGATCCGCGATTGTATCTGAATGTTCACGAACTACTTTGCAACATTTTAACCGGGCAAAACGAATCTCCATCTAAATTTGCGCAAACAGTCGCCGTCTAATTCCAAGCGATCTCTCGGGTGGTCAAAAAAAAGCAGCTAAAAGTAGCGTTGGAGGACCGCGTCTTATCAGCCTCGTACATTCAAACAACCCTACAAGAAACAGACTCGCTCGCTTGCCCGTTTTTGCCAAGCTCCCGGAATGTCCTACATCGAGCCGCCGCCGTAAAGAAACAACGACGATCGTAATTTATAAAAGGAACGGCGAGGCGATATATTTCATGAAGTGTCTGAAATACCAGCGGATTATTTCGATTTGCCACATCCGTGTATATTAGGTCGTGTCGCTCGCATCATCGACGATGTCACGAAATCAATCAGGCGATATTTTACGGTTGATTATTTCTGACAAACGAATTGAATAACTTTGAAAGATTCGTGTTGCTTTTTTCTTTCTTTTTTTTTTTTTTTTTAATCAAAAAATTGCAAACGTGTAATGTGGACGTAATAATTTCTACGTTCTGCGAATTGTACAACATCTTTTTTTTACGTTGAAATGATTGACGTTCCAATATCAGTGATACAATAGACAACCAGGGTGCCCCTTTTGAAACGTTCCACGCAATTATCCGCTAAACTGTCCGTTACAGAAAAAAATGTTTCAAACGGAACCTAGTTTGTTTCGAGCGGGAACATTCAACAGACTTCAATCACGAGCCTAATGTTCTCTCTGACGACAAATGGCTCTTTTAGTATTTGAAATATCGCGTATTGCGTTTTCGTTAGTAATTACGAGCAATTTATCCGTGCCGTAATTTATACGCTTCTTCAAGTTCAATCAAGAGAAGAAGTCCTCGAAAGACGTAATATCAACCTAATATCGATAGTGTTACTCTAGTACTCGCAAAAATGGAAAATTCGAAATGCAAGCGAGAAAGAAAGAATTCTTTTTGTAATGCGAAAATCGTAAACAAATATTTAAGAAAATGTATTAACACTTACTTGGAGAAACAATTTAAAAAAATGATTCTAAAAAACATGGTTTCTTTAATATATCGTTCAAACAAATAGCTTCTTCGCAAAATGTCCTATGTCATAAAATTTGTCGTTAAAAAGAAAACTAATTTGCACGAAATTTAAGTTTCTCAATAATTTCCGAGATACTTGACTAAAATATATCCCTATGAACTTTGAGGTTAGGACATGTTCCCAACTTTGAGGTTAGTTTTCACCCCATTGACGATTGCCGATGAAAGAAAAAACACGTGTCAAATAGTTTCTTAGAAAATGACAACGTTCATGCCAGATTTCGTCAAAATCAGTGATTGACGCTTCGGGTATGTTTCTCTTGGAAGAGCGAATTTCTCGCCTCGAACCTGATGCACATTACGATATATGGGGTATTATTAACGACCGTGGCGGATAAAGCAGAGAAAGGAGATGAAGTTTTAACAGGCAATGTGTCGAGATAACCAACCTGTCGCGGATGGAACGGCGAAAGGGGGTGAGGAACGAAGGAGGAGCGGGGGATGGGTCAAAGCGTGCGTCGAAGGGGAAGGAAACGTCGATATCCCGCGATATGTGGTCGCCGCGTTCGGTTGTTCCTCGTGGCGTACCACCGGCGCCGGAGATTTATGCAGCGCTCGCAACCGTCGAGATGCTGGAAACAATGGGATTACGGGTAACAACCAGATGAAAGGCGTAACGGACGGTGGTATCTAGAAAGGATGGGACTGATCCAGTTATCGTTCGACGATTTGCCGATTTGCCGATCGGCGCGGCGATTCCGCTGGACAAAATAAACAGGAAGGTGGGGGAGAACAATCGGTTCGTCACGTACTACGCGTTCGATTTATTCGACGAGCACGTTGAAGGGGGAATTAACGGAGTTGCGATTAACACGAAGGACATAAATGTTTAGAGACAAACCACGGCGACGGTTTAACGAGCTCGTTCCCTGCAATTTCAATCTCTCGTTTTGGAACCTCCGAGACGAATATCTACAGCGTATGAAGATATTTGTGAAAGTTGTTGACAGAAAACATTGAATAGCGCTGATTGTGAGAAAAAGTATCGTTCCTTTTCCTTGAAGAATAATTGTCCGATAAACGTACAGCTAGATCGAATACGCGTATATACGTGAAATAGTCGACAGCAACTTCGAAAAAGTGACTAAAGATAAATATAAATTAAGTGGATACTCAGAGCTGAAAATGTCGGTTCAGTGCTAACACTGAATCGGTAATAACCTTCCTCGGAAGTAACGTACAAAGTGACTTGTTCGTAGGTCCAATTCCACTAGTTGGTCGTCCACGTTCCTTTCCTCCTCTCTTTGCCAGAAAATATAAATATAGAAGGACGCACTGGGAAGAGATAGCGGCACTCTTTTTCATAAAGCCTAGAGACACAATCTTTGAGTCTCGTTCCTCTACGCAGAATCCACCGGATAACTCCCATTTTTGCACTCCGCCAGGCATCGGCGAATTTGGATGACGTACGTTCTCCTCGCATTAATAAATCTGTGTGTTTTAACGGAGACGAGGACTGCGAGAAGCGCTGGCGCAGGATGAATTAGAACTTTCGGCGAGAGTGACGTCTTACGGATATGGATCCTCCCTGTAACGCCTTTAGTGCCCCAAAGAGCTTAGCGAATGCAGATCACTTGGCGCATCGTGCCTTATCGCGGCAATCGTCTGTTAAGCTTGCCGGGTCACCCGTTACTTGGTGCATCTATCGAGAAAGAGGAAGTTGCGACACGTTGTTCACAATGTGCTTCCCGAGCTTTCGAAAACGCAGACAGGACGACGACGAAGCGAAACGCTCGAAATCTCGCGGGCTGTTTTGCGTGAATCTTCGAGAACTGTCGCTGTCGAGTAGGAAAATCGGCGAACGACACACAGACAGAGAGAGAGAGAGAAGGGAAAAAAAGGAGGAATCGAGGATCAAACGAGGGAAGGCGAGAGAACGAAAAAGCAATTACGCCGAAAGCGAGCGTGAGAAAGAGAGGGACGAAGAAACGGGGGAGGGAGTTGATTCTCTGGGAGACTTTGTCCGCGCTGGAACTCGCTTCCCGAATCGTTCCAACCTCCAGTTGGCAAATAGACGTCGCAGACAGCCCTCCAACAAAAGTAATTCCCGCCGAAATGGATGGGGACCGAAGGGGAAAAAAAGCGAGTCCGCCGCGACTTTGCGCCACGAATGATAAGAAGTTCGCGGACGAAGTCAATCTCCCGTCGTCTCGACTGCGCTGCGTGGCACACTTTTCTCTGCCGCTCAAACTCGTCCTCGCTGTACGTGCATACGTGCATACGTACACTTTGCGTGGGCGTGGAAATGCTGCGTCGCGTCGCCTCGCGAATTTACGACCATTCCCTTACGAAGTAGAACTTCGTCTCTACTTTTCGTCTTTTCTTTTTTTTTCTTGCTCTTTTCTCCTAAAACGACCCTCTGGCGTGCGCGATGCTCGAGAGATGTACATACGCGCATATGGGAAAAGAAGAGAGAAACTTCAAACTGGTATTCGTTTAATTATTTTACCCTTTTATTTAATTTACTCTTTTCTTCTCCCCAATGTTACAGTACAACGTCCCCGTTAGTTACATTTTCGATCAATTTACGAGGGGTTGTTGATTCTTAAATTTGACACGATGTATGGGTATAGGTATAGGGGAGAGGAAGAGGCCAGGAGAGAGTCTCGGGAGAAATTAATGGCTATCGATATTAATTTCTGTTGCCAGTTTGGCCCTCCGGGGCGCAGGAAATGTGGCGACAGAGGCGTTATTTAAGTTATGGCTCCGCTCTACGGGTACGCCTTTTGTTACCTACCCTAATCCAAGAACCCCCGGGTGCTCCTTGGCGCGCGACGCGAAAAAGGCGGTCGGGGTTTCATCCCCGTGTGTCGTTTGTCTCGCGCGACAAACATCCCTTCTCCCATCTCCCCTCCCGGTTCGTTTGTTTTGCAAAACCGTGGCAGTTTTGCGGCGCTGTAGCGCCTCGTAAGAAACAGCTAGAACGGAAGAAGAATGGCCGGAAGCAAGTTCAACGATGTTCAACCTCACTCTCGCTCTCGCGCCCTTCTTTCTAATTGCACCCTAGCGCCGTGCACTAATTGGATAAGTCTAGTTCCACCGGAGGATAAAAGTCTCGAGAACGAAGCAGCGAGGGAAATTCAGTAATTTCTATGCGATTAATTAGTTGGCCACGAAATGCCAAATGGGATTTCGAAGAAGAAGAAGAAAGAGAGAAAAAGGGAGAGATAGAAAGTAGGTTAAACCTTGAATCTTGAAACTCGTTCGAGTCGCGACGAGGTGGAAATGAGAACCTGCAGAGAGATCGTCAGACGTCGACGTTCGCGGTTCGGCTCACCCCGAGGGGGTGAACGGTCGCTGGTAAGCGACTGGCGGAGCGATCGCTGCTCGTTTTAAACGCGCAAAGCTCGTGGGAGAAAGAATGAGGCCGTTTGAGAGAGAGGCGTTCGCCGGAACACGATTTTCGCGATCTCTGTACCGTTCCGATCTCCTCTTCAGCCGAGCGGCTAAGGGGGAAACGCACACACCGGGACCTCTCTTCGGACCGGCTCTTATTGTTCCTCGCTTCTCGCCGGTGTAACGCTGGAAACCGGATTCCCATCCGGGTTTCCGGCTCTCCTCTTTTGTCTTTTTTTCTTCGCCAGAGATGGCCGAGTCTAACGAGTACACCGACTCGGTTTGCTTTTTACTGTTGCTCACCGCCGTCGGTGGTGAGTTCGTTGACATCGGCTCGAACGTTTAGAAAATACACGCACGCACGCACGCGTGTATTTGAACTCGACTACGGGAGCGAGAGGTTTTATTTAAAAAAATTCGAGTGTCCGTTTCATCTTCTCTGTTAACAATAATATTGTTTATCCCGTTTTCCTTCGACGTCGAGGGTATTTCGCCGAACAGAGAGGATCTCGAGTAAAATTGCTGGAAACACCGTTGTTTGAAAAAAGAAAAACATCCCTCTTTACATTCTCG
Source organism: Melipona quadrifasciata (assembly GCA_001276565.1). Lineage (NCBI taxonomy): Eukaryota > Metazoa > Arthropoda > Insecta > Hymenoptera > Apidae > Melipona > Melipona quadrifasciata. Next base: position 1,097,779 of record KQ435744.1, read on the forward strand.
CTCGACGAGAATGGTCGAGACGAGCCTGAGAGCGTTTTATCGCGCCACGATGAACCAATAAAATTCGGTCGTTATCGATTCTCGGGAAATTCCATCGTCGCCGAGATGGACGGGACGCGGAAGAATCAAGTTATCGTTGGAACACTCCGCGCGCGCGGAACAGTTGTGCATCGGCGCGAACGGGGCCAGGCCGGAGAAAACTCGCGAAAGGAGGGAACTATTCGAAGAATCATTACTGTCGTTCGTGAAACTTTCGCACCTTTCGGAATTCCTTCGGAAAAGCATTCACCCCCTCCCCCCTCCCCCGCGCGGCGGAGAACGGGAAAACAGAGAGAAAGAGAGAAGTGGTTTTCTCTACTTTCTGCCTCTCTCTCTCTCTCTCTCTCTCTCTCTCTTGCGCGCTTTCTCTCTGTTCTCTTCCCTTTCTCTTCACTCCACCTGCCCACCCCTCGGTCCGCCGTCGTCTGAAGCGTCAAAAAGAGCAGGAGCATGAGCAGCTTTTCGATTTCCGTACCACTTTGCCCCCTTTTCACCGAGGACCGAGAAACGCTGCGAAAAGGGTGGCTGACTGCTCTTATTGTCCCCGTCGCTCCCCGGTAACGGTCTACTCGGATTTCCATCCGGTTTTCTTCGGTCGTCTCTCTGTTCCCCTCTGTTTTTCCAATCTCTTTCTCACTCTCCCCCTCCCCTCCCCCTCCCCTCGCTCGATGGTCTCTGTCGCAGTTCAAATAATTGTTACAGCACGCCGCTGCTGGCCAAACAGTTCGCGGAACGAGCGCATCTCGTTAGCCAAGCTCGTGATCCGCGACAACCGGAAACTTTCCTCCCTCCTTGCTTTCCCCCTCTCTCCCCCTCTCTTCTCTCCTTCTCTCTCTTTGACCTCGAAGCGAATCGAATCGTTTCGACACTTTGTTCCTTGTTCACCCCCCTTGCGCAATGGTTGTTGGCACGCAGTTGCGTCACTTGGGTCGAAAGAACGACATTGTTCTGGGTCGTACCATTCTCTTTCCTGACGCTGAGTCGCTTTTCTTTTTCCTCCGCGAAGGTACCAAGTGTCAAGAAAATTTATACAATTTATACAATTATTATCGAAATACACAGCTCGACGTTTATTCGAAAGCGCTGCAGGTCCGATCGCTCTCGCACGGAATCCAACTGACTTCTGTCTTCACTTCCGAGTGTCATTTAGATTATAGTCTTCAATAGGGATTTCGCAATAGGTCTTTTCCTTTAACGTGAATTTCTTTTCGAACTGTCGACTTTGAAAACGGAATCGAAAAATTGAGAAAAGCGTCTTTTCGAAAATGCACGGTAATTATCTCTCGCGATTCCGGCGCTCCGTATCGCGATGTTTAATTGTCTCGTCCGGGGATATCGCGTTATGGCCCGTAAGCAGCGCATGATACACGCGTTACGAATTAATGCGGCCACGTTTCACCCCGACGGGCCGTTCCGTGCCCGTTACTTTTCCTTTTACGTGAAACCAGACCGACCGCCATAAATTTTCACGGCGAGGCGGCCGGCGGAGACCCGGAGAGTCGAGGACACGCGACTTCCAACTCTCTCTCTCACACACACACACACACACACACACTCTCTCTCCGTATTTTACGCATAAACGTTCGCGATTCATCGCGGTACGATTTTCCAACTTTTCGATAACAACGCGCAATTGAATGGAACCCCGGCGCTGATCAAACGTCCATTTTCATTGCGGATTATTCGACGAACAATCGCGAGTTTCTCCGGTCCGTCCCTTCTTTCCGCAGCGATAACTCTCGAAACCCGAAGTTGAAATAAATCACCCACTCGCCGAATTACATGATTATAACGTTACATCGCGTATCATTCAATCGTCGAGATAACAGTAATCGAGTACCCGATCTTTCAACCCTCGAGAGGGATCGAGTTGGAATACCCGCTCGCGTGCAAATATCGCGAATATCACGTTCGTTGTCTTTTACGAAAGAGCAATTTTTAACTGCTGACGATTGTAGTGAATTGAAAGCTTTAATTTTGAAATAAAATACACGTTTCTGTTCGAAAGACATTGGTAACGTCAGATTTTTAGAATACAATAGGCAACCTTTTTCCCCGAATGCAAAAATTGACGTCGGTCTCGTCGCTTTTCTGTAGTTCGTCGTTTGGAATTAACGATCTTTCCGGTGAAATTTCCAAGATACACCCGGTGGTATATAATAACGAAGATTAAATCACGTTCCACGTCGGATAGATCGGAAGGGAATCGAATCAACGATAAATTTATTACGCAACGAGCCCGGGCGAGAGTGGGTCATTTTTCTGAAACGGACCGACTCCGCAGGTAGCTTAAACGTAGCGGAGATTCCGAAACGAGAGAGAGCCGAATCGAACATCCCCCAATTTTCGGGGGAGCCGAAAATTCTAGCTACGTGACCGTCTTGCCAAACTCATTCATGAAAAATTTCCCCAACCGGTGGCATTAAGCTGCCCTCTCCTCTTCGTGGGTTCTACGTCGGCCATTTATTCTTTCGGTAGCACGGAGAGAAGCAACCAATCCCCGTCTCTCTCTCTCTCTCTCTCTCTCTCTCTCTCTTTCTCTCTCCTACAGATGCATAAACACGTGTGTGTATAGCTTCAACTGCATCTGCTCTTCACCACCGGTTACCACGCCAAACTACAGAGAAAAGCTTTTTCAAAGTAAGGAGTCCGCGTCCTACCACCGCTGTCTGTTCTTTACTTTGCAAGTTCCCTCGAGTGGGACTCGCCAGCCTCCGCGTTCCTCAATTATGAATGGAAGGGATCCCAGTTTCTCGCCATCCGGTATCGACGTTGTCAGGATTTTGTTAGGAATTTCTGTTAATCTTATCGAGAGGGGGGGAAGTAGCCGGAGAGCGATGGAGATTGGCAGAGAGGCACTTTCGTCTTAACTACGGTTGAGAACCTACCTGCGTGTTTTACTTTGTGTCTGAAAAGGAAAGGTCTGGAAAAAGCTGCGAGATATTTGTCTGTGTTTCCATGCAAAATGTACTACCATCCGTGTTACGATCTCTCGTTGAATTAAAGATGTAAAACATTACTCGGTGGAACTGCAAATTCGAGGCTGAACGATCCTTCTTACTCTTTGCCTTCAGCTTAAAAATCTCGAGCAGTTCTGCAACGTTCTCTGGAATTTTTTAAATATCGGTCGTTTGAAATATTTTTCGACAAAAGTAACTTGAAACGAAAAAAAAAAGAAGAAAAATTGGAGATTTCGTTAGTTAGTTTGAGACTTGGATTGTATTCATTGCCATTAGTAAGGCAGCGTTGCGTACACAAATTCATTTTCATGTACACACGTTTCGCCGTAGTTTGTCGATCAGATTAACCTTGATCAAATTTAACGAGAGTCGAGACAGTTTCGCTTTCTCTCTGTGTGCATAAGAAACATTCAGCAAGAAAGGTCGCGTAAACATTGCTCACGCTCCATATTTACGTTAGAGTCAGTCGTACTCGGTCGTTCTTTCCTCGAAGACGTTCCCTCGTGTCGGTGCTCTCGCAGTTGCGAGAAATTTACAAATTACGCGTACATCTCGACTCGAATTATTCGTGACGTCGCGTCGTTTGTTCGTCCATTTCTCTCCGTTGCTATCTGCGTTTCAATCTGTTTATACATATATACATGGACATATGTACGTGCGCGTGCTTACGTACGTATGCATCTCTGTCGATTGCTTCGGCAAGTGTACTCGTGTCTGCTGGCAGCCCGGGTAGGGGGAGAAATTCTCAAGTGCAAAGTCAAAGTTCGTCGATTCACTTATCCAGGCCGGCAGGCAGGCAAGCAGGCAGCAGTCAGGCCGGTAATCGACGGTACGTAGTAAATCAAATTTCAACTTTAATAGCCCTCGAAACTTATTCGATTCATTTAAGCCTCGCGGGGCGACCGCGTGCCGCGATAATTCCTTTTCGCCCCCCCCCATCCTCCTCCCCCTTTCTGATGGCCCCCTGATGGCAGCTCGATGGCTGCTGAAAGAAGCCGTCGTCCGCTCCTTTCCCACCCCCCTTTTCCACCGGCGCTGTCCTTTTGGAATTTATCAATTCGTCGTTCTCGTTCGCGCATCGTCGATCGTTCTGTTGAGCTCGATGCTCAACCGTGGTGGGGCGTGGCCGTAAAATTCCATCGAGTATCGTGCAACTCTGGAAACACGAAGGGTCGAAACGTCGACCTTGGTGAAAGACGGGCGGAGAGAAAGGAATTTGCGCGACCGTTTATGAAACGAGAAATTTCACTCAGAGACGCGGCCGGTGGTCGAGGGTCAGGATACGCAAGATTAAGCGAGAAGAAAAATACTTCTCCTCTGCCCTGCCCCCTCTTAACGAAGTAAGTTTAATTAAAAGCTAGTCGACTTTAATCTAGATTTATGGTGGCCGGGCGATTGTATCGCGAGACGGCGAACGCTTCGAATGGAGGCGAGGCGAGCTCGAAACCGGGTGAAAGAGAGCAGCAGCGGCAGCGAGCGAGGAGAATCGACGAGAGGGGGCCCCCTCGGCGAGGAAAGTTAGTTTCCTTGTTTTCTCTAAATATGCTCGCGCGAACTCTGGCCGCTGCCGCTGCGCCGCGAGAAACGAAAGTGATGCATTCTCCGTGCTAATTAAATGCCGGCTAAACGTCGGCGCGATAAATAAACGCGATAAGTTTGGCTAACGGGCAAACCGGGATTCGCGCGCCCCCGGGGGAATTGCCGCTTTCCACGAAACGGCCGAAATTTCAGGCGAGATGCTCGCCGCGCCACGCTCGCCCACTTTTTTTTTCCCTCCCACGACTTTTCGCCGAACATCCTCCTCCGCGAATGCGAAATATGCTCGATTCGGAGCATGTTCCCCTGTTTAAAAATCGACACGTGACGATTTCTCCTTGTTTTTTTTAAAGTCAATGAAATCGAGCTGCCGTGTTGGCGAGAACGAACTCTGGGGAGGGAGATGCCCGCGAGAGAGTGGAAAAATTGAAATGAATTCTTCCTCGATGTCTAGAAAGGTCGTTTCCGTCGTCCACGAAAACGTTAACGTTGCTTGATTTTCCATTCAATTGAAAAACGCGTGCATTTGCATGTCATGAATAAGCGAAGGCCGCGACAAAGCGCGAGAAGGCGAGCGCGGCGAATCAATTACAAATGCTCCTCTTGTTTGTTTACCATCCACGGTTTAAGGCAATAACGCGCATTTGCACCTGTGCAATTTATCAGTGCCTACGCTCACACGTACATACGCCGGGCGTTTCTGAACAATTTTGCAATTAACAGGATATTCATACCGCGTGCTGCAGCTGCACGGAGGGTGGGAATTTCCCGATCGCATTATAGGTTAACCAAGACAACGCCGATGAGCAAAACAATCCCTTATTGTAATACCCAATTCATTAAATCCTATTACCGCCGTACTCGCAACTTTGCTATCTGTCCGCGGGACTTTTACTCCACGCACACGCGGATAAACGTCTCGCGCGATTTGCAAATACATTTATTGCAGAGTAAACTTTGTTTCAAAATGTTTCTCCGTTTTTCTATTTTCGGGAAAATTAAAAAACCTTACTGTGAGGGGAGTTACTTACAACTGTACCAATGACAATTGTTAGTAACTTAAGCCTCTACTTTGGTAATACGAGGATACTTTTTGTCTCAAAAATTGCAAATATTCGACCGATAGAAACATCAGAGAATAAAAATGTTACGTCTTTGTTTTTAACTAGATTTACCATCGTTTCGAAGACTAAAGTCTCCCCTTTACAACGAACTTGCCCTTAAAACTTGTTGCACGATTTTTTCCCACCATTTTACCAAACTTGGAGCGTTGGGGTTAAACGACAGAAATTCAAGAACTTCGTTTCGTCATTCAGCCCTGATGTTCCAAGTTCAATAAAATGACAAGGGGGGACAAAGTCGTACAGCGAGTTTTAGGGGCTCGCTGCGAAGAGTAAAATTCCAATCTTTGATACCATGTTAATTCCAGTCACAAAAAAATTCTTTTTAACGTTTCTACGCGCGCTCGGAGTTTTACGATTTTCGAGGGAAACGAGCTCGCGGATTGTCGAAGCAGAGGCCTCTGTCTCGCTTTGAAACCGGATGAAGTGGACTTTTTTTTCACGACGTGACAATCAGATCGAATTATCGACAATTATCGCAAATTTGTCCGACTCTGGGCCGAAGTAGAGCCTGCTGGCGACACAGAAACGTGGCTGCCAGATTAATCAAAGGCTGGGTAATCAGCCGGAACGCGGCTCTCCGAGCCGAAAAAAAAATTTTTCATCTCGGTAATAGCCTTTTATCTTGGCGCCCGACCGCAAACACTGTTCGCGCGATCGCTCCGCGTCGCATTTCGTGCCTCTCGCGTTCCTCTTTCGTAGATTAAAGTAATTTAACTGCGGCCGTGTATCATCCCGAACGTTCTCCATAATGTTTATTACGGGTATATAGTCGCGGAGGGTGGGTGGAGACGCCGAGTCTGACAAGACGACTACTACGGCCGACTGGGATCGTAAATTACGGCCGATGAATTAGGAAAATATGTCGCGAGCCGAATTTCTCCCCCTCCGACGAGACGTCGTCGACGATGCGTGGATTCGGGGGTGCGAAACGGGGGCGCTGCGTGCGAGGACGAGCGCGGCAAGATGCTCCGTAATTAATTGAGATTCGCGCGAGATTTGCGCGAGGTAACGATGACTTATTAAATAATCGTGTAATTTAGCGT
>KQ435744.1:1123998-1135840 GCA_001276565.1 Melipona quadrifasciata
GTGCGCGCGGCAGTTGCATTTTTTACAATTCTCGCGGCGCGAGAATACATTCGGAACGGCATTAAAATGGAAATGTTCTCCTCGCGGGGAGGAACATCTTCATATTCTTCGGAGAATCTCTGCCGCGCGCCGGCTCGGTAATAAATGTGGAACAGGTGATCGCCTAGGAGTTGCTCGAGATTTTAATGCCGTGCCGACCGCCAGCCGGGATGAACGCGCGTGTGAATGAGACCTGCTCGGTACTGCTCCGCGGGCCGTTCCCCGAGCCAAGCGTTTTTAATCACGATCCTCGTCTGGATTGCGAGGAATCGATTCGATTAAGATCCTCCCTCCCCCGTTGTTCCATTCTTCCCTTTCGAAACTTCGAAGACTTAAAGTGGAAATTTTAAAAGGCGCGAGAGCCGAGTGCGGCTATTTGAGAAAAGACGGAAGTGGAAGTTAAGTTGGGACCCTCAGTGTGGCGCAGAGAACAGAGTCCCGAGCATTTCGGCTAAACGCTTTCCACGAATGCGTCCGGTGCTCGTGTAAATCGAACGGAAAGCTTCGCCCTCTCGGCCGAGAGAGCGAGGAATTACTCGTACTTTCCTCTCCATCGCGGCTCTTTGCTCCATTCAGCCTCGATGCTAACTCGATTTCTCTCCCTTGAATCGTCTACGATGTCCAATTATACGCGCGCCGGTATACAGTTATTTTAAGAGGAAGTTCCGCGGGTGTACGTGCGCTGCGGATTTCTTAATTCACGTTCGATGAACGAGCGAACCGAACCGAACCGATCCGAGTCTCGGACACGGGAAACAAGAGATCCCTTCCGGCTCGACTGACAACCGTCGCGAGAACGAAAACTCTTACGAACGGAACTCCTGAAGATTTCGAGTAAAATCCCTTGCCGAATTGAAGAAAACGAAAAAACGTGAACCACTATATATAACAAAATACTCGAAGAAGGTGATGAATAGATGGTAAATCTGCGAATCTGTTAATTTGACTGAATTAATATTAAGCACAATTAATGAAGCATGAGTCACTAGTGTTTTCAATTATTCGATGCTGGAACTACGAAAGTAGTCGAAAAGACCAGTTTGCATACAATTTTTGTTAGAAATTTTGCAGATGTGTTTCGTAAAATATACAAACAAAGTCCCGTGTAATTTATTGCACCACAAAGCTTTCGTATTTTTTTATTTCGTTATCACTGATCGAAATTTTATACTTGTGGTATTAGTCGGTTGAAGTATTCAACGCTAAGGACTAAAAAATAGTCAAAACGACCAATTTACGATTTTTGTTAGGAATTTTTCAGATACGAAACAATGTATTTCTAGAGATTTAAACGATGTTTCGCAAAATACATACAAATAAAGCCCCGTGTAATTTATTGCACTACAAAGCTTCTCTATTTTTTTACTTCGTTATCACCGATGAAAATTTCACGCGTCTAGTCGGTAGTTCCAACGTAAAGAGCGCTCTGAATTTGAAAGAACGGGAAACAAAGACTCGTACAATCGCCGATGAAGAAACTTTCCAAGAGCAAACGATCCAAATGCGACTCGGTTAACTCTGACTGATAGGAAAACACGTGCGCGCTATAATTTCTCGGGGCAGCTTAGCTCTGGTGTCAAATCCTAATATCTTATCGCAATGGCGCAAGTCGATCCGGCAGTCTCGCAAACTTTCGCGGAAATTGTCGAACACGGCATTGTCGGGAACACTGTGAATTTAACATTTCCTGGCGTAAAGTGCATCGCGATTCGCGCGCGTTCAACCAACAACAAGCCAGGTGTTCGAAGTCATCTCTTCGCTCTTCAGTCAAAATGGCCGTGACACACGTTCGAAAAACGAAAACGAAACTAAACGTAAGCACTTTTTACGACGGCGCGTACAAAGGACGCTGGTCTGCCCTGGCACAATTATTAGCACAATTATTTCGCGTCCACTTTGTTCCCTCGAAAAAGTTGCCGCGGCAGGAACGTTTGGCCGTGTAACGCGGAATTACTTTCGCCCCGGTTTCGAATTGAACTGCAAGTTTTAATGAAATATCTGTCCGCGCGTTAAACAGTTGCTTTCCAGAAAATTGGGAAACACCGGCGAAACCCACTGCGCGGGGGTCATAGAATTTCTTTGATCTCCGCGGCTGTATTCCATTTGCTCGATTCCGCGTATCGAATTCATCGGCGATGCATTTTTCTTCCCGCGGGTGGGAAACTCTCGCCACGTTCGCGGGACAGAGCTATCGTTTGAAACCTAAATCAAACGATAGCTTTGTTTCATCCTTGGCCTTTCCGATCTCGCGGAGTTTCCAGCCGGAGGAGTCAATGGCGAAAAAGAGCAAGCGATCTTTGATATTCAAATCACTGGCACTGTCCTCGTCAGAAAGGAATATGCAATTTCATGGAATTTCATGAGGCTTCGTCCCGAGCGATCGAAGGCGCTTGGACTCCCTCCTCCCCACGAAGCCTTCACCCTCGCCCTCGAATCTTCGATCAATTTTCCATCCCTTCGTTCGCGCGCCCGACTTCTCCTCCCTTCCTAAAATATTTTCGCGATGCACACACACGCACGCACCCACACTTTGCCGCACGCTTTGCTTCGGTCGCATGGTTTCATGGTAAATCGGTGCTCGCCGAACGAACCGACCAAACCGAGCATTGACAAGACCGAGCCTGAAAGCGATTCCCCGGTTGCTGGAGATTATCAACCGATACGCTTGGCGTATCATCCCCTCTGAGGATTCCGCGTGCTCCGATATCGATTCATCGGTCATGCGAGCCTTCGGCTGAGATTCGAGCAACGACAATCCAACCACCGCCGCCGTTGCGCCTTGCGTATTAGCTCCGTCTCCGGATGAGCACGACGATCCCCAGGCATCGCCGGGATCTCTATCTCTTCATCTAGATCCTTCTCTCCCCTCCCCTCCCCCCCATTTTCGGTGCGCCGCGTCCGAAATGTACTCGCATTGTGCCTGGATACGAATTAAGTTCCGGTAAACCAGCCTCCGATAATCCCAGCCAAAAATGGACGGATCGATCGAACCGTCGAAACGAGACTGTATCTTTGGATTATTACGTGCATTCGCGTCGTGGGACTATGAAATGCTTTCGGCCGAGAGAGAGAAAGAGAGAGAGAGAGACAGATGGCAGCGCAGATTTAGAGATTTCCAAGGGCGTATTAACTCGCTCGAAAAGCTGTGGTTTTTGTCGCAGCGTGGTCCCTGCAAGTTGAAATTTTGTTGAAGCGAGGAGCGAAACGAGTGTGGGCGAAATTTTAGCAAATTTCATTCTCCGGTGTTGAAACTGTGAGGAGAAGGTACGAAGGTTTAATGCACGTTTCTTCATCATTACTTTGCTTTCATATATATATATATATAGATAGCAAGATGTAGACAACATATTATCTATAAATATAACTTTTTTAAAGAATTATATTATTATTTTTAATTTTTGACATTGGAATTACGTTTATTAATTACATTAATCATAGAATGAATGTTAGGATACTTACATTGATTATTTTTATATTTAAAATTATAAATGAGGACCATAAGTGATTAAAGTTTTAAGTCGAAATTAAATGTAAAAGTTACTTCATAATTATATATATTTAAATTTAAATCAATGAAAAAGAGGCATGTACCTGGATTGGAATAATTACACAAGTAACAAATCAGAATAAAAGAAGCTAGTAAAATTTTAGAAATAAAATGAGCAAAATTTTGTAGGATTATTCTCTTTGAGACTGAAATTAGATGTCTGCAATCCACATACGTACATAATTTTTAGTTTGTAAATTCGTTAAAGTTTTATTAATCATTGTGCGAGATTCGAAATGGAAATTAAACCTATTGGAAAACGATAAATTTTCGTTGTCCTCTCGCAAGGAAATTGAAACAAATGGAAGAAGTTTGACGGTTGCGTCGCGTCTGACTAGAAACGTGTTCAATCTACTGCGTCGAGCGTCGGACGCGCTTCGAAGTAGTAAAAAAATGTTATCCGACGGACGGGGGCAGAAAATGTTTGACGCACGCGGTAACGAGATGTAGAAAGTTTCCCAAAAAAACATCCTCCGAGAGCAGAAATATAGTTTCAATAACACACTCCCCCGCGAACTTCCGTCGGAACTTAATGTCGAACGCAACGATTTAAACGACATCGTTGGGACTCGAGGGTCGAGCCGTAAAAAAAATAGAACCTCTCTTATTCCTCAAATCCTCAGTCTCGGTAACTCAACGAAAAGGATCGTCGAGACAAACAGTTCGAATACGAAAACACTTGGTCTTATTTTTCCTTGCTCGTCGGCTGGAAATTAGCTGGAATTTCCCGCAACAGGAAGTGGCGGTGTCTCGCGAGGGTAACGTCACGTGTATCTCTGCAAACAGAGACACACCTCCTTGGTGTGTTTGCACTGGTTTTTGGCTCGTCCACGGGAATTTCAATCTCGGCTGAAACGTTCTCGGACGAGAGCGAACCGAGGAGTGATGTCACCAAAGGGAGGAAGAACCGCTTTTACACGTGATTATACATTTGTGTCTCGTCGATTCAGTGCGTGGTTCGTTTGTATATTTCCCCCTGTCAAATCGAATCGGAGCCGCAATTAGGACGCGACCCACGTGCACGATGATAGGCTTATAACCGGCGAAAGTACCCAGACGTTTCGGGATTGAATCTTTACGCTCCCGCGACTCCATTCTCTCGGTAATTCCAATGAATCCTCCGGTTGAAGGCGACGGTCGAAGAAGAAGAAACCTTCCGAAGAGTCCCTTCTCGACGCGATAACGTCGTCGAGCCTATCGAGAACCGAGACTCTCTCCATTCAGCGCAGCTGTTACACGTTCCTCGGGAAGAAGTAAGACTGACGGGGTAATGATGTATACCTTTCCAGAGACGCGGTATATGTATACTCTCCACGTGTACAGGGTGTCCCATTTACGTCGATTACGCTCGAGTCAAACTACTGACGACACGCGAACATATTTGGAGGAATCGTCGGATTTGTTTCCGGAATCGTCACCTTTTTAAAATGGGATCGAATATTTTTTTATTCGTTGCTCAATTGCAGGTTGACAAAAAGAATACTAACCTACGTATGCCGAAAAACTTTTATAAAATCTATGCGTGAAAAACAAGGACAATTACACAAGAACATCGTTCCTATCTTGTCTCGTCTTTGATACAAAGTTGAAATATGTTTCTTTGACCAATCATTTTTCTACTTACGTGCATACTTTTTTGTAAAGAATCTCAAGAATCTCGCGTCGATTTTTTGATATCTCGCCCTCAAATTTTATTGATATGCAACATTTGAATCGATAGAAAACAAATTACAGTCGCTCAGTACCAGGCAACTCCTACTCGAGGTCTACGCCACGCCCCCTCGCGAATCACGTGACCCAAGTCGACCAATCACTAATTTTCGTTGCATCAGCGTTGCACCTGATTACCCCCGCTAAAATCACCTTCAGTGATAAAACACACACACAGACACACATATATAATTTCATTTAAAAAAGTAAAAGTGATTTTGAGATCTCAAAGACCTGGTCTCTGCGTAGACAAATCTAGCGGTCATCGTAAAACGTCCCCTTCGAAACAGAACAAATTTTATTCTCGTGTATCGTCAATTGGGCAGCTATATTCGAGTAGATACGAACGGTACACCCTGTATATATACATACACTAGCACACACATTCTACCAAGAAAAGAGCATCCACGGGGAGCAGATGGTTCTATCATTGACTTCTGCGTTGTCTGGAGGGATCGCTGTCTCCATTTTCGTCTCCCTTCCATTCTACTGATCTCTCCCTTATTGCGAAGCATTATTTAAAAGCGCATCGCCGAGAAACGATTCGGTAACATCGAATCGAATGCATCGAGAGATAATTCCGAGCAAATTGAGAAAGGTTAATATCGCGGAGAGTGGGGGAGAAAGGCGAGGATTCCTTGGTTCCAGACGATTCGTCATTCTTTTCAATTTCCGCCAGACAAATTATCCTAAGGATGGAACGTTCGATGTCACGCTACGCTGGAAGTATTGTGCCACGCATAAAGGGAAATAATGTCGATGATTAATTGTTCCCCCTTTGCATCAACTTGTTCACGTTCATATGTCCGTTTTCGCTTGACGCCAGCGGCAAAGGAGAGGGTGAGAATTTTCGGATGTTCGGGACAGTCGGACAAATGTGCTGTAGAATTAAACGTTGTGTAATAGAAATTTGGGTAATTACTTTAAGAGAAGTTCCCTCGATTGCGTGAAAATATTTGGTTCATACAATACTGTAATATTTGGTTAATTGTATTATTACAATATGATGTAATAATATTTGGTTAATAGCAAGTGGTAAAATCTAACTAACAGAAGTAACACTTTTACACACAAATGATCTACGCGTGTAAAGTACAGTTTGGAAAGGAAAGTTTGTCCGTGGCTATCATAAATAAATTCTACATCTTCGATTGAATTTTCATTTCAAAAAAAAATTTTTTTTTTTTTGCGTTGTATTCTACTCATCCGAGGAACCATAATTCTTTTGAAAAAAGAATCTTAATCATTTAACTCTGTGGACTAACAGCGACTTTACACTCCTGTACACATGGATGTCTGTTTTAAGTAATTTTCGTATCAGGTTTCACTAACATTCGATTTATCACAGTCTAAATAATCAAACGAAACTAACATTATTCGAGATATAAACACTACATCTACGAGTCCGGAACCATAAAGTCGCTGTTAGAACGCACACGTAGCGCAAAGCGGTCACGGTAAATAAGTCAAACGATAAATTTTTCTCAACAAAAGAAAGAGAACAAAAAATTGAAAACTGATTGATCAAATGATACAAGGAATCTTCATAAGATCAAACAAACGAAAGAAATAATACAAGATAGACGTACAACTTTAAATTAAATTTTAAAACCGACCATTTGACCGAGCGTGGTATAGTTAGTGCTAAACGACAGAATCTTCTCGGATCTTAGAAACAAGTGACTGAAGTTGTTCGGAAAAGTTCGAGCTTAATTTCGTTTCACGATAACGTCGATGTTTGGATCGTTGGTGTTTCGGCAATGATTAATCGCGGCACGCGTATGCAAATCTCTCGGCGGACGGACGCGTTCTCGTAGTCGCGCGGCTCATATTGTTAGCTCCCGTTGATTCGACCGCGGCGAAATTAAATTCGACTGCGAGAACGGCAATCCAACGGCGGCCACGTACAGCCGCATTCGTTCGTCTCGTTCCACGCGAAATTACTTTTCGGTTTTTTACGAACGAGAGCCCGCCGGGGCGCCTGTCCCGCAACCGCGACGCGCTAGCGTGCCGCGCGAGCATCTGCATAATATTCACAAAATGTGGAATCAATTCTGACTATTCCGACTAGAATAATTTTACAACCGTTGCGGCCGATCTCCCCCTCCGCCATTACGGATAATTTCGTTCCTAGATCCACGATTCTGCTCCGCTCTGTTGGCCGATATCGTCGAAGCGACGAAGCGACGAAGATAGGGAACAGCGATAGCAACGACGGCGATGTCGAGACGGACGATGCTGGCTCGGATCGGTATCTTCAATCTCGAATCGTGAATAATATATCCTGAATCTCCGCTCCTGATTGCGAATTTCGAAATCCCCCGAACACCGGATTGTACAGCGGACTTTCATTCTTGATTTTCGACTTCTCGATCTCGGATCACGAGATCCCCGAATTGCGTTTCCCCCTTTCTCTGTCGGAATTGGAATTGGTTGAATAAAAACACTGTTTCTTGTCGATTGATCGTTTCACATTGATTGTCACGCTTCGTGTTTTTGTTACAACCTTCCAACGACGCAGTTTTAATCTTATTTTCATTTACAAAAAAAAGAAACGTGCCAGCAAATTTGGAACACTAAACTCCGGAACAGCCTGTGTGTTTGCGACTACATTTGAAAATATTACAGTTAGAAACGGCAAAGCCGGAACATTGCCGGAGAAATTGATATTATCCAACTCTTCCGCCGAATGTAAATTCTCCCGTAACGCGATACGTCGTAGACGTTGCATTTCGTACGAACGCGAGATTGAAGAATTTGCAATGGAGATAAGTTTTATGGCCTCTACCTCTCTCTCTGTATCTTTGCTCGTAATCTCTCACTCGAGAAGGAATTCGTCTCGCTCGATGTCGAATATCAGACTGCAGGTTCTTCGTTGGAGGAGGACCAAGGACGCATTGACGGGGAAAACGAGGGGAAAGCTGCGCGTTAAGTGCCAGAAATTTCATCTGAAATGATTCTGAGTGCTGCTCGGAAGACACCGCTGTCCGAAGAAGAAACTTGCGCTCACGTACACGTGGAAAGTTGCACGTAAAATCCGCGAAGAAACTAAAACGGTATCACGCACGTTCGTTGACGGAACAAGACGGCAGCAAACTGCAGCCTCCTTGGCAAACCGTTCCCGCTACTATCGCTCCGTACCCTGATACAAGGCTCCTTAAATTCGAGCAACCGAAGGGTAGCGAAGCCAGAAATTGGAACTGGAGCAAGCATATGCCAAGCCACGGGCCACGTACACACGTAGGAGCCGGTGTGTACATTTCTTAGGGCAATTCAGGGGGCCGTTTCATTTGCGCTCTACGTCTTGGCGCAATATCGCCGTAATGGAAGTCGGATGGAAGGAAAACGTATATATATATATATATATAGAGCAGCCTGGTTCGCGATAACGCCAATATCGGTAGATCCGATCGGACTCGGCCAATGAAATCGTAATGAAAACGGTCCGCGGTATTAATTGGTTTTAATGTCAGGGCTCGTCGTTGTTTCGCGAGCTTCCAGCCCGACCCCCGACACCGAAACCCTTTAATGCAGTTTCCGACTGGAAAGAGTTGAAATTGCTTTTAATGTCCGATCGCTGATCGATCGCAATTTAATTGCCGGGGAACGGGAACGAGGCTTTCCTTTCGACGTCGATGGAAGTTTCGATCATTCGGAATGTGTATCTACAGTCTTTTTCTGTTGAAGTCAGGCCTGTACAGCGACGACAATCAATATTCGGCAATTAATTAATATTCAGACGCTGAATGTCGAAACCCCGTTATAACTTTCCAAGAAGAAAAAGATCGTGTAACGATAAACCCGGAGTCATTTTAAAGCCTGAAGCCGCCATTTTGAAAATGCATCGTTCATTTTGTTCCAAAATTCTGTTTTACATCGTGTAAAGTGGGTGGACAGGTAAAAGACACTTTCCTCCCTGGAAATGGTGCCATAACACGCTAAATTTCTTCCGTGACTGAATCTAGAATGGATTTGAAAATTGCAGTCTTTCCTTTGCAACGATCCTCGAGAACTTGACGCGCGTTCTTTCTCGCCATCTTGTTAAACTTTGAATGCTATTCGAGAAATTCATTTTCTCCAAACGGTCGAGACTCGATAAATCGTACAGCAAATTTGTGGGCTCGTCGTTAAGGGGAGGCATCGATCTTTAAATCCTTCAGAGATTTAGTCGTGAGAAAAATGAGAATAAAGTGAACGATTTATTTTAAGAGTAAAGATCGAAATGAGCCCAAGTTTGTTATTTCGTGATTTTCTTTGATAAAATTAGAACCGTTTCTCGATGTTTCGCGTCGCTAAATACTTTTATAAACGTTGTATATCAGTTGAAAGATATTCTCATATATCACATAAGAAATTAAATGTTGACCTATCACGATGGTGACGAACGACGAAACAATTTTGAAAAATGTAGATAACTGGGCAATATTATAAAGTGAAAATTCAACGATAAAACAACTCTGATCGTTACATAAAATTATTACGTTACATCGCGTAGTAGTATTATACCGCATCATCGTCCTTATTATCGGAGCAAATTCGCATGAGGGGGGCGATGAATTAAACACAGGGCTACGAATCTTCGAAATTTGCCGGAAGAAACGGCGCCACGGTGAAGCTAGCCGTGGCAATTCGAGGATAGGGCAAAATTGAGGGGAGCGTGGTCAATGGGCGAAAGTAACGAACCAGGTGGCCGCGGTTCACTCATTTTTCCGCCGGAACTGCTGCTCCTCTCTCTCTCTCTCTCTGCGATCATTCTACGCGGTAACCAAGTAGCAACGTGCACGCGAACCAACTTTTAAATTAATTTCTAGACCCCTCGCACAGACGGTCGGAATCCGTTCCTATGGACCTTCGACATTTATGGGAAAGCGTTTGCCGCGGGAACGTAGACCATACGAGCGATTTGCAAACGATTTGCAACGATTTTGAAGGAAGTCCGACGTTTCAAAGTAACGCGATGGAAAATTGCGAAACTGGCAGCGATAAAAAGAAATTGAATCATATATCTTTCTTCGTTAAAATTCTACGTTTAATCTCTTGCGATAAAAGTCAACTATTTTCAGAAATAAAATACATTAGGTTATAGATATATTTTATCAGAACGGATTAGTTCAGCGAGGAAGATTTGAAAGTGATGAATTTTTTTATAATGCAAAAATCGAGATTTTAACCGCAATTGAAAAACAGTAATTTTCATCAATGTACGTAAAAACGGTATCTTCAATGATTTCCGAAATATTTGACAAAATGTGTTCCCCAATTTTGAGGTTGGTTTCTTCGCCCCTTCAACGATTGCCAATGAAAAAGAAATACAGATATTTTTTTTGAAAACTACATTTATGCCAAATTTCATTGGTAATTCACATTTCCTTTGTGATACCGCTTTTAAAAGTGAATATCTACACAGTGTCGCTAAAACGATGATTGTATTCTTCAAACACAAAATAACACGCAGCTACTGTAAAATTGAATTAAATTATATGGAAGTAACATTGGTTTTTTTTTTTTTTTTTTTTTTGAAAACTCAATAATTTTATTGTTTAACTTAATTAATATCGATAGCAAAGAAATATTTGAAAATAATACGTTTTATTTTCCACAAAAAAAAAATTCAACCGACAAATTGTAATTATTCCTCTCGCACGACGAGTGTGCACGAAAAGAAAGTTGCCATTTCTTCGTGACGAAGATTTTACGCTCGTCGCTGGCAGCTAAGAGGTTAAAAGTCCAACCACTGCGCTCGCGTCGCAAACCAAATTATCAAACTCCCTTCGTAGTTTGTAACTTTTTAGCAAAGACAAAGAGCGTTGAACCCAAGGCTCGCTCTATACACACGTGGCGCTGTACAGTCGTCGCTAAGAGAAGTCAGAGATGCCAAGGCAGATAGGACGGCGCTGGCCGATGGGCGCGCGAACATTTGCCCCGAAATACGGGGAACGCGCGCGGAGACCGACGTGTATTCCCACTCCAATTCGAGTAATGGAGTCTGAAACACACACGAACGAGCTCTATCGTTCCTCCTCCTCTCTCTCTCCCCTCCGTTGGCATTCTTGCGTCCCTTTCATCCTGGCGGATGCGTTTAGCTCGCTCCGCGAACAGAGCCACCAGCTGACTCGAGACTTGTCTCGTTTCCAACGAATCTTCGCGCAACGTAGTCGTCCTCCGTAGTTTGCGGGCCAACCGAGAAAGAGAGAGAGAGGGAGAGAGAGAGAGAGGAGCTTATCCGGACGAACTTTAACTCGTCCTCGTATTTCTACGGGCAAACTTGCCCCTCTTGTCGCTGTTTCCATTTTGCCCCACCGTCGAGGGACGGCGAGGGAGTCTCTTGTCCTCGTGGTTCCTTCGCGAGAAAGTTCGAGAAAACTTTCGTCGAAAAGAGAGATCGGGCCAGATAGGACGAATTAGACGCGCGTTCCGCCGTGATGGAGCGAGGAAGGGTTCTTCGTAGGGTTGTTGGCTGCGAACGGCCCGTGCGAAAACCACGTTTGCGAGCGGGAGAAACGTTGAAAAATTCGTAAGATTTGATTTCGATACGGTGAAGCTGAA
>KQ435744.1:1135884-1147512 GCA_001276565.1 Melipona quadrifasciata
CGCTCGGCGAACCGTAATCGGCACGGAAACAAACGTAGCAGAGCGCGGACCGATCGCGTGAATGCCTCGGATGCGATTCATCATCGGGCTGTTCATCCGGCGAGGAGAGAGCGCGCCGATTCTCGCTGTACTTGCGTCACGTACGTCGAAACGCAATCCCCTCGGCAGCCCCCCCCCCTCCCCCCCGGACGGTACTTGGCTACGTGCAAGTTTGCAGTAAATACGCTCGACACGAAGGCCAATCTTCTCCGAGAGAGAACAGAGAGAAAGAGAGAGAGAGAATTCCTTTCGAATCCTCGTGCGCCGCCGAATTGCGCAAAATTATATCGGATTCTAAAAAGTTATCCGGGTAATTCGAGTTCCCTTCGGTAAAGAGGGTGCTTTTTTAAGGATCTCAAAGGCTGAGGAAACTTGCGAATGAACCGAAGCTTCTTTTCTGAAGGAAGAATTCGACCGACCGCGGGTAAGGGAGGGGGGGGGGGGGCCGGGGGGGGGGAAAGAAAAAGGAAAGAAACGGAGCGCCTGTTCACGATGAAATCAATGGCGAGTGGTGGTCGGCGAGTCTCGGCTCTGGCGAATTCGACGAAAATGGATAATACCGGCTGAAGGAAATACCGGCGAAAGAGTTGTCAGTCGCGGTGCACGGCCCTCCCCCTAGCGTTGAATGGCCGTTTCGATCTGGCGAGCCTCCGCCGGCTGGAAGAAGCCACCGGTATCAAAATTTGATTAAGCGGCTCGTAAATCGTAATCGAAGGACGCTTATTCTCGGCGAGGAGGTCGATCCCGTGGAAAATTTCGTTCCGGGAACGGGCATGAAACTTCCATCGATGCAATTCAGCCGGTGGGATCTCGGAAGTTTCAGCGATTACATCCCAGATTGAAATTCTATTTGGGAGACCGGTGTACGGTCGGTCCTCGCAGTGCAAACACACGAGCCCAGAAACAGAGAAGTCTCTCTCTCTCTCTCTCTCTCTCCCTCTCTCCCTGTCTCTCTGTGTGTGTGACCGTGTGCTCTGCGCCTGTGTCGAATACGGCCGCTTTCTGTGGAAAATAAAAGTTGGCCGAAAGAGTTTTATCGCGTGTTTGCCTCATCGTAATTGCTGTATCAAGCGGCCGTGAACGAAAAACCGTTGCGTCCGTCGGTGGTGGAACCGCCCCGGTAACGAGTTTACCTCGAGGCAGCGCAAGAATAACAGACGCTTTTGCAGCCCCGGCCCCGAAACATTTTTTTCGGCAAGTGGACGGGGCCGCGTGAGAACCGTTTACTGTTTTCCCTTTCGAAATAGCGCTCCGTGCTCGCGCTCTCTCCTCTCGCGCGCTCGCGTGCGACAAACAAACAGCATTCCCGTGGAATTGCACGCGATTTCAAGGATCAATTTTTGGCGTTTTTCTTTTCAACCTCTCTCTCTCTCGTTCTCTCTCTCTTTTTTTTTTTTTTAGTTTTTCCCCTTTTGATTGATGGACTTTCTGCCTTTTACCTTTTTCCTTTTTTTCTTTTTTTTTTTTTTTTTTTTTTTTTTTAGGAAGGGGGGAGGGAGAGGAACGTGCGTGCACAATAAAAGACACGTTGTCGGAAAATCAACGTACGTACTTCCTCGTTCGAAACAAAAAAAAAGAGTGAAAAAAATATTCAACAATTTAGATAAATAACAAACAGATTTGGCAGTGCGCGACGTCGGTCCGCAACGAAAAATGGAAAAAGGAACAACAGGAGAACGACGAGGGAAACGATGAAAAATTTCATGTTAATTGACACAATTGGGTCACTCGATCGCGTGAAATAATGAAGTGGGTGAAAGCGACGATGTATCGCTTAAAGCGTCAGTTAAAATAAGTCAGTCAGAATAAATCGTAGCAATTGAGTATGAACCGCGTGCTAAAATTGAGAAATCAGTCGAGGAGGAACGAAGCTGTTTGCGAGACTTGAAGGTTAGATGATCGAGACCGAGATACATACATTTGACTTTAGATTAAACGTCATCCAACTGTCCTTTTTAAGGAGACATCGTAATTAGCAATTTTTATAATTTCTGATGATTACAACTAGCTGCAACAACGATGTAAAGAAGGATAAAGAAATCTCAGAGGGCAGAGGCAGTCGTGAGTCAGTCGTCGCTAATTGGAATGATTCGAATAATTCGGAATAATTCGCTTCTTACGAAAGTTTAAAAAATAATGAAACGAATTCTTTTCACGAGTCAATGAAAACACGTGTCAATTGAGCTTTAGTTTAATAAACGCGCGATGCACGTTGACGATTGCTTTAGGGATATAAAATCAACAAAATTTCATGCTGAATATCATTTGAATGATTATTCTCAGTGCTGCGTCATTTTGTTTGAAGTGAAGTCGTTATTTTATGAATAAATTGTTAATAGATGGCACAAAGAAGAATTAATTAAATTGAACTGTCGATCACACTCAAAGATCAAATCCACACTGTTCACACTTTTCCCCCCCGATATGCTCCCTCGTTGCCATTCGTTCTCTCTGACACTCATACTCTTTGTGTACATGTTACTTTTGCACACAGCAAACCATTTGTATTCCCGATTTTGAAGAGACTTTAGGTCGTAAATTTGACCCTGCACTCCTACGTATTTGAGTTTTCTCCTCGATACGCAGTCGTTACTCCTAATCTACTCATCGTGCTCGAAACTGAATCCGAAAATTCAATGAACCTCAAAGGAGAAAAGAGGAAAGATAAATGAAAAGGGAGGAAAGCCATTAGGAGCTACTTTATTAGCTACTCTCGCCGATTCGTGAGCTCGAGCAGAGATCATTTAACGTTCATCTTCATGCAATCAAGAGAAACAAAGGGAACAGACAGTGGACTCGCCCTTGGACGACGATATTATCGTTAAATAAACGGATCCTCCGTGTGTTTTACGATTGTTCCAACGGTTGGCGGAATATGTCTTTTCCATATTGTAAATATCCCCGGGGTAGGAAGCTATAACCGAGCCTCGTACGGTCCACCAGAGAATCCGCTCGCCTGTTAGCGATCGATTTTCCATCTTGGACGTACAAGAATTCTAATCTAGCGCGCGGGAAGGGCTCGTAATGACGAGCGGCGTCGAGGGAACACGCGGGAAGAAGGACGGACGAAGGCGAGAGTCGTGGAAGAAGAACGCGCAGAGAGATCGATACGGATCGAGGGAGCTCGTTTCCTCGACGCGGCGTCGTTATTTATTGTCGTTGTCGGCCACCGTTTGAATGAACGTCGATTTTGCAATCACATTCTTCACGCTAGATTTCAAATGGAAAAATCACGGATCGTAAAGTGGCGAAGCGACTGAGATATGTTTAAACGCGACGCGTATTCTCATTGATTCGCGGCTAAGAAAATAGCCCGGCCCCAGGAACTCGAAAGGGAGAATAATCTTGCGGAAGAAGAGTGGCTCATATTTATACGGGGCGCTTAGAAGAGTTCGGAACGAGCACGATGGTTGGCTGGTCGCGCGTGTTGGTTTAATGCCCTATAAATCGTGGTCTAAACTGCCGGTTGGACCGGCACATACACACCCTCGATCCAACGGTGTCGTCTCGTTGCACGTAGCCCGGGCATGGTGTTCGCCTTAGGAAAACGCGTGTACGACACACCGCCGAATGGCGGGGCCCGTATAGAACCGTATAGAACCGTATAGAACTGTGCAGAACCACACAGAACCATCTAACAGTCTCGCGGCAGTACGTGAATCGGAAGGGAAACTCGATTTCACGCGAACTCCGCCACCTGTGCTGCTTTGCAATGGTTGGTCAGGTGCCTGTTTGTGTCTGTTTAAAAAGTGCGCATCGGTTAGACGGCACGTGAATACACACAGAGAGAAAGAGAGAGAGAGAGATGAGAACCACAGACAAATTCAGGCACGTACGTGCAACACGTACACGTATGTATAAGTGGAGAGTTCCGTCATTCTTCGACCGATAATGCCAAGTGGCGTCCAGAGCGTACGTGCACGGTGTAGTGGATGGCGAGTGGTGGAAAGTTTGTTTAGTCACGTACAGATACACAGGGCCACAAATTGACGTATTCCCGTGTCTATAACTAGATGGATGGTGATATATGTGTATGTAGGTGCGCGCGTGCGTGTGCGTGGACGGCGACACGGGGCACGTGTTACGTGTAATATTTATGTGTTCAGCTGTGTACGTGGTTACGCGCGTACATCGCAGCCTGCGTAATTAATCCTGCGTGAGACTATTCGGATCGGTTGTACTAATTATCCACTTCTGACGCGACCACGTCACGCGTACAGAGCACGCGGATCATCGCGTACCCTCTCTCGCTCGATGTTAGGAATTTTCGTCCCATTCCACCGTCTGTTATTCGGAAATTTCCCTTTGAACGACCACTCGATTTGTGTGTACCGTACGTACGTGCGTGCAGGCGGTTGCCAAACGTTCGATGGATATTTATCCTACGCGTCAAAATAACGAGGAAACGTGTCTCGTTCGCTTCAGGGACAAGCAAAGTAACCCTAAACGGAACAATTTTTTGTACGAATATATTTTTACTTGTATCTTTAAATATAAAAAACTGCACGACTTGTATCCCAGTACGATTCGTCTCATTGAAAGACCCAAAAGCAACTGTTCTGACTATAGGAAATGAAGACGACTTTTTTGCCATAAAATTTTATTTGAATCGACAGAAAACAAATTACTGGTTGTTTGGTACAGGCGCGATCGCTCAGTACCTAACAACGCCACTCCCACTCGGGGTCTAGCCCACGCCTCCTTGCGAATCACGTGACCCAAATCGACCAATCGCTAATTTTCGTTGCATCAGCGTTGCATCTAGGTTACCCCCACTAAAATCACTTTCAGTGATAAAATGTCCCTCAACGAAACAAGCGTAGGTAGACACTCGTTTTCGTTCGAAAAGCCTGTTGTTTCATTTTCCCCATTAACGCGTCTTCGAAACTTGAAATTAACAGTTCACGAGACCGAGAGACGACGTTCCTTCCTTCTCTCGTTCCAGTTACAGACAGTCACGTCCGTGAGAACGTTCTCCACCACGTTCTCCACCCTCGTTTCGAACGCTTGTTACGCAGGCAGGAGATGTCCTCGACGCTCGTAAACGTTCGCTCGCTTTAATTCTCCTCGGGAATGTCTGTTTTTTATCATCGGGAGCATTCGATCGGTCGCAAGAGAGTAACGCGCCGGAACATCGAGCCAGGCGAGAAGGAATGGAGCGGAGGTCCTCGGTTAAATCGCCCGATTCGGTCTTTATAGGTGGTCTTAAAGCAGACACGCCGGCAGGATTGATGGCAGCCACTGGGCGGACTGATTCGAGGCTTGCCACGTTCGCCGACGACGACCACGTGTTCGAGAGCTGTTCGGAGACGTTAGACCGCGCTTAAGAATCACTGCGTAACCACGCGCGACCGATCGTCTCTTCCATCGCTTATTGATTCGCCCCGTTTATTGATGACGCCCGCGGAAAAAATCTCGCTTATCACCGATATACGCGTACGATAGATCGAACGTTTCACAACCTTCCTTTTCACCAAAAGAAAAAAAAAAGAAAAAAAAAAGAGAAAAAAGAGCCAAAGGCTGCTCGACGTCGGAGAACGTCGCTGCGATCTAATCGCTGAGCCAACAAACGAATCAGAGGGCAAACAGAATTCCCATTAAACTCGAGCTCGTGTCTCCGCCCCGTGGATCCGTGACATTTTCAAGAGTAAACGTTCGAATCAAACAAATCCCAGCAACGACACGTCCACCCACCGCCGCCGTCCACCCGTCCATCGACCTTACCTTCGACAAACAGAAACAACAACCGGGAGGGGGGAAACTGGGTCCCCGGTGACCCAGGCCACGACACACCCCTCGATCATCCCTGCGAGTAAACGTTTCGGACACGGTTGCACCGGGTTTGCCTCTAACTCGACGAGGAACGATTCCCCACGAGGGGAAAAAAGAAGCTCGCTTATCGATAACGCGACGTTGCACACGGAAGAGGGGGCGCGCCGCAATCGCGGCGTGTAGTATGCCGGTGCATCGGGCAGAAGGACAGAGAAGGGTGAAAAACCTTGGGAAGGAGTCTTGGGAGACAAGAGAGAGAGAGAGAGAGAGAGAGAGAGAGAGGCAACTTTGAGCTTCACTGACCCGTGTAACGTCCGGACGGTCTCCTCTATCTGTACTTTACAATCGAGGGTTTTATTGAAATCTCGCCGTTCCCTATATAAACTCTAACAGACATTTTTATCTGCTGGATAAATTTCCCTCGGTCGCTTCTCCACGAACCTGGCCGAAAGAACAGCCATCCGCCTCTTCGTATTCTAGCCACCCTCTATTTTGCTCTCCCTTTCCCCCCCCCCTCTCTCTCTCTCTCTCTCTCTCTCTCTCTCTCTCTCTCTGTTCCTCTAGCCGCTGGCTAGAGGACGAATTATTGGCAAGATATGAAAGGACCGGAGTTATTGGCGATAGCGAGCATACGCTTGAAAGTCGCATTGTACCGGCGAACAGCCGCGCTGCGGGCAATTTATACGGCTACTTACCATGGATTCTTCATATTTTTTCAACCGCAGTCTACGTGCCGGAGGAATTGATAGCGCGTTCAAAAAGAATATTTACTAATAGAATACTCAAGAGAAACAACCTTCAAGTTCATCGACAAGTTCGCAGGTTCGCGGTGATCCTCTCGATCTGCAAACTCATTTTGTCACTGAAAGTGATTTTAGTGGGAGTAACCTAGAAAATCGGGCCTCTTCAAGTGCAACGCTGATGCAACGAAAATTAGCGATTGGTTGATTTGGGTCTCGTGATTCGCGAGGGGGCGTGGCTTAGACCCCGAGTGGGAGTGGCATTGTCTGGTACTGAGCGATCGCGCCTGTAATTTGTTTTGCATCGATTCAAATGCTTCATTCCGAGATTAGCTCATTATACTGCCTCGCTGACTGTTTGATAACACTGCGAAATTATCGGCGAATGGTCGCGCGACTCGCTCGACGAGAGAGAATATTGTAAAACATCTTGAAAGTTTCGAAACATCATACGAGGCAATGACCGGCGCTCTAAATTATTATTTGCTCGTCGATCGAGCAGATGCACAAATTTACAAACGTAGTTCATTTTGTCACTAAAAGTGATTTTAGCGGGAGTAACCTAGAAAATCGGGCCTCTTCAAGTGCAACGCTGATGCAACGAAAATTAGCGATTGGTTGATTTGGGTCTCGTGATTCGCGAGGGGGCGTGGCTTAGACCCCGAGTGGGAGTGGCATTGTCTGGTACTGAGCGATCGCGCCTGTAATTTGTTTTCTGTCGATTCAAATGTTTGCGTATCAATAAAATTTCATGGCAAAAAACTCGTCTTCATTTCCTAGTCCGGTTCTTCCGAAAGTGATTCATCTAGACACTCGTTTGCTCAATTCTCGAACGAGATTGTTACCTTCTCAAGTTACATTTGTCGCTGCTTCGTTAATTTCACTGTGGAATTGAACGTTCGAACTTTGTGGCGTCCTCACAGTCCATCGCGCGGAAGATGCTTGCTGAAATTACTTTGCCGTCGTTTGCGCGCGAAAATTTTGAAACGAGATCTGTCTGACCTGGGAGGAAGAAAGTGACGAAGAAAACGATGGTTCGAGTTAAGATGTGCACGTACTGTGAGATGACACGACGGAGGGCGAGGGGTTGTTCCAGTTTTCACGGGATGCATTTCTAAGGGTGCGCGGAGTTCGATGCTTGCGGCTTATTAATAGCGACGCGGCTCGATGCACTTTCAAGAGTCCATACATCTTGGGATACGTGTTGGACGGATGGATGGACTGAATATACGGACAGGCGCATCTTACAAAGATCGGATCACATATCCGACAGGCTGCGGCTATTACGTAAAGTCAAATGATGCGGAATATATTCGCCTATGTGGCGAATGTGTGTGTGTGTGTGTGTGTGTGTGTGTACGCGCGCTCACGTGTGTGTGTAAATCGAAATCGTTATTCGAACCTGCGCGCAAAAAATTTGCCTTTTAACGAGCTCCGTTCTTCACGTTGATTTCCATTTCTATCTACGCTTTGATAGCCTCGTGTTCCAACGGAATACGTACCTCGCTTCTTCACGGTGTAGCTACTTTACTCCCACTTTGGATTTGTCTTTGGAATTCTCAAAACGATCTATTGATAGAAAATTCAGATCGCTGAAGAAGAATTAACAACAGACGACGAAGTTACTTTCTAAAATTTCTAATCTTCAGAATCCGGGAAATGACGAACAACAGCAGTAAATAAATCCAGAGGGAAGATATCTCCCGCGGATCGGAAATAGATGCGTGACAATCGACAAACAATTGCTCCTCCTTCCCTCCCAAACATCAAAGACGAGTGCACGTACACTCGTCATTCGCGTGGAGAATCGAAACGAAATCATTCAAACGGCACAACATCGTGCGCGTTAATCGCGCATTTAAACAACGCGAATGAAGAGCAAATTCGATGGACGCGACATCCGAGAAACGCGAACCAGTTCGTCACTCGCCGACTGATCCAATTGTAATCGGCAGAAGCAGCCAACCGGTCGGATCTCACTCCGTTAGTTGGCGGTAGTTCGATGGGAAGGTAGCGCGTGGCTGCCTGTCCGTATTCGAACGGAATCCATATCGATGGCGATTCCCTTAAAAGCAAATAATACCGTCAGCCGTCGGCGTCGACGCGTCCCGAAGAATTATCGTCGGCACGGATCGATCCGAGAAACGTCAACGACTTGGCGCAACGTATCGGCTAAAGTGTCTTCTATCTGTTGCAGATGCAACCGGCGCGGCGCGCGCGGCGCTCGCCGTCTCGTTCGGATGCAGACGGTTCTGCTACTTCGAAAGCTTCTGCTACTGGCAATTTCGTGAACGCGAGCAGACGTTCTACGAACAGCTTACTGTCACTCTTCTCACGACGACGTCGTCGTCGTCGTCGTCGTCGCAACCCCTCTCGTCTGCCACCCCCAACGCCGCCCAATCTCACCCAATCTCTCCCCGTTCCACGATCCCTTTCAGCCCATTATTCGACACCTCGACTCGCTTTCCCGGCCGGAACGGACGAGGAGCGAGATCGCTGCCTGGAACCGTGCCTGATCGCATATTCGCGGCATCTCCCAAAATCTCGGATCTATTCACGGACGCGTGCCGCGTTATAAATATCTATTCTCCTCCGTATTAGTGCCGGCGAAACACGCGTGGTGTATGAAATTCCCCGGTGGATTTGTTTGAACTGGCTTTGCTCCACCGCCATCCGGAGCTCTCTGCTCTCTTTTTCCTTCCACGGGGAGAGAGAGAGAGACCGTCTATGGGGGATTTAATTTGGAAGTAAGATTGGAATGAGAAAAATCGGCGTTGGGTCAATTTAACGTTTGATGTAGTTTGACGTAGTTTGACGTAGAATTTTGGCTCGTAGTTGGTCGTTAGATACGATGACTGAAAGAGTAGTTGGTTTTTGTTGGAACAGAGATGTTCCAGCACATCCTTTCTCTTTTAACATCACGACTCGCGATATTTATCATCTAGCGTATTATCTAGGAAACCCTTTGCCCTCGACAAACGTTTTTCGTATCATCTTTGTACTACCAGCAATTTATTTACGAATTTTATCACTTCGGAAAGATGATGCAGCGTTGGAAATGATCATTCAAATGATATTAATGATATATAGTTTCAAAGTATCTGGAAAAATAATATCCCCCATCGTTTTTTACTTTCGTAAAAAGCAATAAAAAGTCTAGTTTGTGCGAATTATTCCGAATTGTGTGAATTGTCGAGTGTCAATTGACTCGGGACTGTCTTCGGAAACTTCTTCTTTTGTTCTTCTTACGTCGCTATTATAATTTTCACTCTAGGCTTTTTTCAAATATGATACTATTATACTATATATACGTCATGTATATGACACATGTGTAATTATGAGCAGAAGAGGAAATCCGAGCTGTTAACTAGATCCCTCAAAGCGGACAGTCATACGCAAAGAGTTAATAAATACTTTGACTCGCTCATTTCCAGTGTGGATTAAAACATGGTTAATTTTAAACTCGTTTAATCCCTATATTTTCATCTTTCTCTTTTTTTCTGCATTATCTTTCATTATTATATCTCAAGGAGATTCTTCTCGTAGTAGAATAAATAAGCAAATAACATTAATTCCACGACGTTGAATTTTGTCGAAATTTTTCTAAAAAAAAAAAAAAAAAAAATACCGAGTTCAAAAACTACCCGTATCGTTCGTGCAGCCGATAACGCTACGACAACGTTCGAACGTGACACCGACCTTGCGGTGTTTCGATGAGGATCGGTGGGGAAAAAAGAGGGAGAGAGGATGAAAAAAGAAGAGAGAGAGAGAGAGAGAGAGAGAGAGAGAGTTAAACGAGAAATTTGCGGCGATCGTATCTCTTTATCTGCGATTCACACCTCCGTCATCGCGCGGATATTTGCGGAACAACACGCGGCTCGACGCAACGCACGCGGCTTAATAATTTGATTAATTGCCAGAGATATCCTCTCACGGCCGCCCGGCACCAATCAATTCCATTAACCGGCTGTTGCACGCGGCCGATAGAAAACGGGGAAGCTGCCATTCGACGCTTGGATTTCATCGATCCATCCTCGATCCATCGAGTATCGTAGCCGGCTGTAGTTCGGCTACTCTTATTTAGCGCGCGTGATCGTGCCGATTAACGACGTTCCACGCCGGCCAGTTTATTTTCCTAATTAACGCTGGCGACCGCCGAATGGTTTTCGAGGGGTTTGCGAAAACGCTGCCGTAACGCGGCGGAGAAAAAGATGGCGCGTTAAACGCGGCGTTAAAGGAGAGTCGGAGTAAACCTCGTAAGCGATACGATGCCTATCGCCGATCTCCAGCTTTATTACCACTTGGCACGGTATAGCCGAACAATGATAAATCTAGGGTTGGCCGAGGCTTCCCTCGAAACGATAACGACGTCTTAATGCCGAGGGTGAGAACGATACGTCGGAGAATTGCGCTTTCCGTGCTTTCGATCCTCGTTATTAATAGCAACGGTGAGCAACCGTAATTGCACGATCGCGCTGCTACTCGGTTTATTAGGCAGTTGATGTTGAAACGGGGATAATTAATTTAGCCCCTTTGCGCTCGAAGTCGATCATCTCTCGGCGAACGTAGAAATTGTTTATTTCCCGTACGTGAATTTAAAGAACATTCTTTAGCTTCGAATTTTTAACGATCGCTCTTCTCGAACCGAAATCATCTCCGCACTTTTCTTTGCTAAAAGGCGAAGTAAGCTGTTTAACCTCGATTAACAATAAACGAGCGGAAAGTCTGAGACTATAGTCTGGCGGACTATACGTTCCGATGGATTAGTCACTGTCCATGGTGATTTAATCCGAGAGCGGTCTTTCGCCGTAACGTTGCTCGAACGGCATCGGAAAACGAAGGCTTAGAATCGAGCAGAAGGGGCATCTGTAAATCAGATTAAAAGTACCGCGCTCGAGCGGCCGAGGGGGAATCGTGGAAATAAGTCCGGTTGCGCAGAAAAAGGTAGCGAGCGGAGTATCTGGGTGTGTAACGGGGATGGTTTGAGCCTCGCTCTGATCTGTCCAAGTAGACTCGAGAGGCTCGTAATATGTTTTTCCTTTTTTTCGTTCGCCGTGGCTCGAGTCCGTTACTTTTT
>KQ435744.1:1150492-1163413 GCA_001276565.1 Melipona quadrifasciata
CTAAAATCACTTTCAGTGATAAAAAAACAACACCTGTCCGCTTCGATACTTTCCAGTTTCACGCGGAGTGAAACAGCGAACGCTCTTTGCAAACGCTGGAGGGCGTAAAGTTGCCTCGCGGGAACGACTTGACCAGGAAACGTCGGAGGGGAGGGAATGCAATCGGATCTTACGCCGGCAGTTACCGTTTCATCTGCACGAAAATTTCGCTCGACTTTACGACGTGGAACTTCCGGTTCGTTGGAAGCCCAGGACGAAATAACCGAGCCACGAGAGTCACCAAGACTCGACTTCCACCCTTTACGGCTACTTTTACGGTGTCAAACCGACTAATGTCCGTCCTCGGGACGCTCGAATTCGTCCGCGACTATCTGTTCCCACCATCTATCGACGTTCGTCCGGTTCGTCCCGGTTTATCGCGACTCGATCGCGTATCGACGCAGTTTGTCAGCGGAGACGGGAGAGGCGGAAGAGAGACAGGGTCCGATCGATCTCGCCATCGATTTTCCGCGAGGAGGGGGCTGTTTGCGGGCTCTTAACGCGCGTTCTGCGTCTGACAGATTACTCCGAGGGGACTCTTCCTGTTCTTTCTTCGGCAAACGGGCAAGTTGGAACCGGCGACCGGTTCACTCCGGGATCGGAGACCGGAAGTTTCCGCGGTGTGACGGGACAAGAACCAAAGTTAGTTCCGCGCCGGGGGTCGGTTCGTCTTTGCCTCGTTCGAGTTACGAGATTCCGCGGGAGAGGAGACGCGATCCCGACAACCGACGGAATAATTCTGACGGGTTAATCCAATTTTTCAGACTTACGGATAACGTCCGGATATTCGTCGTCGTGTTTGGATACCGTTTTAACACTAACACCGTTTTCAAAATCACCACTTGAATATCTTTGTTAGATGAAAAACAGCGTATTTTTCGGCTGATTCGAATGATTCTTCGTAAAGTATTGCGTGCCCCATTGCATTATATCGTAAAGAATTTCTTCCACTTTAACGTCTCTGTTAAAAATTTTAATCGTCGGTTTAATGGTCAAAACGACCGTTTTGATATTTTTGTTAAATATAAAGATCTATTAATATTATTAATTATCAATAGATTAATGTATTAATATTGTATTACTATTTTATAGATATAAAACAGCGTATTTTTGGAGACTCGAATAATTCCTCGTTAACTTTGTATACCCTGTTGTATTGTACAGATTTTCTGTCTCTCCTACTTTAACGTCTCTGATGGTAATTTCGTGCAAAATTCGTTTGCTCGATGATCTTTGTATCTTCGAAAAACTGTCACGGTGTGCTGGAACAATCGTGACAATTGTATCTCACGTGGCTCGCGTCCAAGTTGATACAAGTTATCTTCATTATCAATTTTTGTTCAAGTAGTCTCAATCATTTTACCAACGTAAGGTTTGTCATTCGCGAGTCTGACAAAATTGCGTTTTGTCGAAAAAAAAAGTCGTGTATTGTGTGACAATAATTATTTCGACGAACGAAACATTTTACAAGTGCGCAAACATTTTTGGCTACGTCAATATAATTAATTATAAATTTGCTGAAAGCAATGCGCATTTTACAATTTCATCGTGAAATAAGATCATTACTCAAGAAACGAATTAAAAAGTATGTATCAACGGTAGCTGACTTTGTCATCTTTCCAGCTTCCGACAACAGCGAGCGTTTCTCACTCCACGCGTCACGTTCCCGAATTCTTTCGCGAAATTGCGCGATTAACAGGATCCGAGCGTTCGAGTTTGTTGATATAACTATCGGCAACCGGAACTTAATCGAACGTGTATTCGGAGCGGAGCCGGGGCGATTCCTTCGTTCGAAGCCGAAAGAAACGGAGAGAGAGCGCGCACGGAGGAGCTCGTTATTTCTTTCGCGAGCGTTTTTGTGTCTGGCCCTGGAGCAGCTACGCTTTTGTCGCGACGACAATAATCGACGGGCAATTCCGTCGCGCGACGCCCGCATGGAAAAAAGTTTGGCCGGAGAATCGTGCAACAAATAACGATCGCGCGAGGATACGGATTCCTCGAGCGTTTCGGCCGCTGCGCGATCATCTTCGGCAAAGTTTAAACGACGAGAATTTCGAAATTTCCGACGGTACGCTTCGACGAAAAGAGGACAACATTTATTTGTTCGAAATAATGAATCTGTAGGATTCCGCCGAAAGTTCAATCATCGAAATACAAGAAGAAACTAATTTTGTTAATTTTTAATTAAATTCAAGTTGAAGTAGCGTTGAAATATAACAAAATTACGGGTTTACAGTAGGAAGTGATTTTTGGCCCACCCTGTAGTGGTATTGTCAGGTGAAAATTGCGAAAATTGTCAATAATATGACACGGGAAACAAAATAATATCGCGAGTGTGATCAGTGATTAAGAATATTTATACAACTTATTGAATCGATTTAAAACGAATTGTTGAAAACGGTTTTCAATATTGATGAACAGATTATCCGTTCTTTCGTGAGGAAAATTTTTATACTTTTATATTTTACAATATAAATTATTTTGTTACGATGCAATATATTTTCTTTGAAACTTTTATCAAGAAGTGTTTATTTACCTCTCCTCATCGGAACTCGCGATGCAACAATATTTCTCGAAAAATTGCTGCCAACCTATTTAAAAGTTTATTAACCTTTTTTCGAATTTCCTGGAATTAACTGCCGCCAGCATAATTGCAAATTAATTGCAAATCGTTTGCGAAATCTCAGATAATTGATCCAGATCGTTAGAAGAATTATTATCATAGTAATTTTGCAAGATTCACTCGAAGAATTGAGAAATTTTCGAGACAAAAATAGCAAGTTGTCACTAGTCCGAGCTTGAACGAACTAATTAACTCAAATCTAAATCTGACCATTGTCCTCCGCATTTTATCCAGCGGCCGGATATTAAAATCTAAAGTCACCGCAGAGACTTGTTGAAAAAAAAAACGATAGCATCAGATGAAACCATCGAATTTGTCACGATGGAAAACGAAACGACTTAGTTTCGGGACACTCTCTTGCCCGGTTTTAGTTGCAAAAGCTCTCGTTGTTAATATACCGCGTCAAAGCTGGCCAATCCGTGACACATGAAACTCTGAAAAACAACAGAGAGAAAATTTATATACCGGACCCTCCGAGTTCAAAAAGGTACCGTCCGCCAGCAGCTTGTCAAACGAATTTAACAGTTTAAAACGTACTGAAAAAATTTGTTGTTTTTCCCCCGTGTTTCTATATCAATTTGTCGATTCGGAAGATTCATGTTTATGTTGTCACCATGTTAAACAACAGTATGATTCCTCCTTTTTCCGCGTTCTGGATTTCTCTCCCTTTTTCCCATTTTCCTTTTTGTTTTACATCGAAAAAGAGATTTCATATCGAAGGATTCTATCGCGACAACAACTCACACGTGCTTTTGTAAAATACCAACCAAAAATCACCAAATTTTCACAGTAATCCTACGAAGATATTATTGTGCAAGCGACAGTAAAATTTTGTGCCTAATTTAATTGGTGTTTCAAGGCGGTATTTGTTAAAAAAAAAAGAAAAGAAAAGGTAAAGTATCCGAAACGTAAAGGTTTTACTTTTTCGATCAGATCCTCCGCGAGTAATATAAATACGAATCTTCGCAAATGATCCGCCAAGTAGGTTTATAACGACGCGCAGTCACCGTCAACGTTGAATGGTCACCGCTATAGCGATTCGCGCGGCTTGCGATCGGCGTTGAAACGCAGTTTGCTTGAAGAATTCATAATGCAATCGCGCCGCGTCAGTAACAAGCCGCGGCGACAAAACGGGAGATATTCAGCCACTCATTCGCGCTGATTGCGCCACGCTCTCAGACAGAGAGCGGGGAAAACTGAATAAGAGTTTCAAGTCGCGGGACAATCGTGATTTCGAGAACAGAGTTCGAATCTGTCTCGCGCAGCCATTGTTGCAATTTATGGACGCGGTGGTTTCATAACAGTTTTCTCTCTTTTTTTCCTTTTTTCTTTTTTTTTTTTTTTTTTTTTTTTGGTTTAATTAACAAACGCAACAACGGTTAATCGACCGGTTTGAAAAAAAAAAAAAAAAAAAAAAAAAAAAAAAAAAAGAAATGAAAGGCAGTTACGTCATTCGTTTCGTGTATTTCCCCGTTGCGGAGGACGCGGCCCCAAACGTTTACGCCCCGTGTAATTTTTCGATTATCCCCCGATATTATTGCGTCGTATATTGTACGAACGTTGGAAACACTCGCACATGGAGTGATCCCTTTGAACGCGCGGCGATGCACTTGGCTGTTAACGAGTCCGAGATAACAACCGATTCGCGGTTTTCAATCGGTCGGCGAACGAAAGTCGTTATTTCGCGTCGGTTAACCTTGGAGGATCCGTTTGACATCGAAAAGAGGTTATCCGCTTTTAATAACGAGCAGAACAGTGACAATTTCACCGCTAATAACGCGTGTCACCTCTGATTGTTTAACGCGATGCCCCGGAGTGCGCGCACACGCGCCGCTGGAACCGACACCTTTCCACCTCGCAGCACCTGTATTGACAGAATCTAAAAAGCAATTACACTACTTTCGACGCGTCACTGTCTCCCGTAATGAAATTTACAGGCAGCCACATGCTGTTCAAGCATCATCCGTTTCGCAACGCTTCCTCCGAAGAGGAAACGCGTTTGAAACACGTTTCGTGATAAACGGCGGGATTTTCCGTTCTTTTAATCGTTTTCAATGTTTAACGCGTGTGTCACGTTGAATGCGATAATTGACTTTACGTGACTGGCTCAAGACGCCAAAACGAATCTGTTGTTATACGACGGACGTCGTGTTGATAATTATGTCATATTATATTTATATACATCATATTTAACGAACGCGTTTCTTCGACTTTCACTTATTTTTACAACTGCTCCGAAAGCAGTACGAGAGAATTATTCCTCTCGAGCGAACGACCACCGCAAGAACGCTCGAACGCTCGAAGGTACAAAACACGGTCGTCCCCGTTGTTGAGAGAGAACTGCGCAGTTCGGCTAGTTGCAAAGTCGCCGAGCAGAACGCTCCTCGAAGGAGAAATAGAAAAAGTAGTCGCGCTTGGCGATCTTGAGAGAAGCCGCAAGAACAGTTATAATTACCGCGCTCGCCGCAAACGTCGACGTCTGTGCGCCCGGTTGGACAGTTTAGCGTTGTATCTCTTCGCTCTGGCAGTTGCCCGCAAACCGTGCCCGATCGCCTTCTTCTTACTGTTAGTCTTGTTCGCGCGATGATCGAGCAACACGAATTTAGCTTCCGCCGACGAGACTGACAAAAGGTAATAAATTTCGAAAATGTACAAGACTGACGCTTTTCACTCGTTTTTATCGTCCAAAGTGAGTGAAATAAATTTCAAGAGTTCCCCGGGCAAATAGAATCTACGTGTAGGTACGAGAAACGTTGTCGATCGGTTGTTGTTGAGGAAAAAAAAAAAAAAGAAAAAGAAAGAAAAGAAGAGCAGAAATGAAACGTGGACACCAGCAGAGGGTGAAAAGGGGCGACAATTTCGTTGGCCATTTTATCCCTAACGGTGCCATACATCCACCATGCGACGTCACAATAAAAACTTATACGTCACGGTGACGTTGAAATAGCTTTCGCTAAAAGTGGTTAACCAGCGGTCTATTGTGCGGCTTTTCCAGCATTGTGCAAAAACGCATCGCACCGGGGCGTGCGCTTCTTCACGTCGGCTGGCCTCAAACGTCGAGTCCCGTTCCGTGAAAGAACGCGGCGTCCTTTCCCAAGTTGTACCCAAGAGTTCACGTATTTCCTATCCTCTCCATCGCGCGATCGTAGAAATATCGTTCTTAACCATCGTCGCGGTGCACCGTGTTCCGACACAGCGGTACATTCCTCTCCCGTTTCAAAAGAAATCGAGTTTCTCTTTGGCATTCGCAACAGGGGGAGGAAAGAAAAATATAACAACGTGGAATGAGAATGCGAACGCGAGTTGAAAATTTGCGCCGGGAATTTTCCATTCGTACGTTTAACAACGGTCCTGTCTTTTTGTTTTTTTTTTTTTTGCACAATGCCGAAAAAAATGTCGCGATCAGTGTCATTGCGAAATAAGTCAGCGGAGCGAAATTAACGGGATGGAAGAGTATAAAAAGCGATTCTACCTTTCAAACTGCGAACGGGACGCTCCTGCTGGAGGAATTGTTAACGCTCTTAAAACGAATCTTCAACGAGATTCTCCTAATTAATCAACGGACCGTGCTTGTTTACGAAGTAAATCGCCGATCCAGCCAATTATTACGAAATTCCCGGAGCCTCGGTTTCAACAATTCCCGCGCGACTCGAATGGTTTTGTCGCGTCCGTTCGCGCCAACTCCCTCGTTCAACGACTCGAGCGCGATTTTACAGGCCTTTTCAGACCCGACGCGCAACGCGTTTGCAAATTTCTTCGACCGTCGCGCGAGAATGCCGCGCTATCGGCGATCTCGTTATCTCTCTCCCGATCCATCGGAGAATGACTAGTTGTTTACTACACACGACACATTTGACGCTGGAAACTTTCCGAGAAAGTAGCGCGAACTTTAATTAAAACGGGCAGCGTGACACCGATCAAGTCTTACTCGCGTTTCTTCTCGCTCGAAAGAGAAGTTGTCGTTGCCTGCTGTTCCGAGAATGCGACGCTCTCTCGGGTCGTCAGTTTTATCCATCGATGACCAATCAGCCCATAAACGCGCGACAATATATACAATTATTGTCCTGACCTTGGAATGGCGAAGGAAATCAATCGAATGCGAAATTCTTTAGGAAATGCGTTCACGCATTCTCGCGATGAGAATAATAAATAATAAAATATATAATAACAATAATAAATATATTAGACCAGGGCTTCTCAAAGGATATATAAACTGGGAATGCCAGGAATGCTAAGAAACGATAATAAATGATGTAGAAAATTTATTCGAAAAACAGTTCTTTGGTATACACGCGAATATCATTTCACCGTGTATTAAGGACCAAATAAAAGTCAAACTACACGCGAATCTTTCAGTTTTGCTCAAATTTCTGCGATCCCCAAATCTTTGAGAAGCTCTGCGCAGACAACGTCACTGGTATCGCTGGAAAATAACAACTTGTGATCAATCATAACCGACTATTACTGTAAAATCTATTCGTTCGAATAGAGTCGCGATTCTAGAGTTTCCCAGACGCTTCTCAAAACGATCATTCTTGTTGCCGCGGTGATAAACTGGTTGGCTGGTTTCGAATTTTGAATCGAATTTGAAAATTAGAACGATTGGCACTGCGCAACAACACGAGCGAAACGTTATCGTTCACGCAGCCTTGACTTTATTTTAAACAGACGACGTGCGAATGATTCGCTAAAAGCTCGATAAGTGATTGTAAACGAGTTCTGGTAACTAGAAACCGGTGCATCGTTCTCGCGAGCCACTTGAAAATACCTGTACCGTATTTTTGACGTGAATGCGAACCGCGGCGCGCCAGCAGGTTATTATAAGTTATAAACTAATTGATTAGAACTTTCTCACCGGCAGTTACGGAATAAATTTCGGGATAAATTGTGAGAATCGTCGATCTATCGGCATGTTCGATTTGTAAATTATTTCACGTCCAGTACAACGATCGATTAAACTCCCGTGTTCGGTGAAATTTTTCAAATCAATTTCAAAACGAAACATTCTAATTACGCTCCCAGCAACTACTTCTCCATTTAATCGGCAGCTCGTGCATAAATTTTAAACGTTCCTCGCCCCCCTTGCCTTTCTTCTCGCCGTTCTCTTTTTCACTTTCGAACAATTTTGCCCGTGAATTAGCAATTTTATTGAAATATTAAACAAGCTACCAAACCGTGCCACGTAGATTTAGTCTGCGTTTAAAGTTAATACATTTGAATTCATCTGAACGACCGGCGTATACCGTTCGAAAAGTTCCTGTCCCATTTATTGTTTGAGATTCCAGTTTATGTGGAACTTTCGTTCGCTGGTATTTTGTATATTTTTCAGTATTATTAGAGTTAAACAAGCGATAGCACGCGGCTCATGGACAAACACATGGATAAGTCTGCGACCTGGAAATTTTCTGCAGATGCACGCAGCTATGTTGATGAAAGCGCGTTCGAAGACACGTGGATAAATTTTGCGTGTCTATAAAATACCTCGACACTTCATTTAGCGCCGTAGTGACGCTAGACTGTTTGCGAGTATATCGGTTATTTTGAGATAACTCTGAAGATACGTGCACGCAACGATTACAAAGCAATCGAGGCTAGTGTCTGTTCAAATGTTGAAAACGAAAAAGTCGGAAAATTGTTTATTACATTAGTAAACCGTTAATTTATTTGAATTAATTTGAGTCTAGCTGTAAGCTAACGTCTTGTGATTCCCACGTATTTTGTCAGATTCCAGCTTTGACCAAATACGATCATGTAACAGTGTTAATGAAATTACAAAATTACGCGGCATGCAAAGTAGCATATATTCGCGGACCAGTGAAAATGCTAATAAATAAAACAAACCTAGTCCTAAACCAACAACAAATGTATTTCGCGGCAGGAATCATTTGCATACGCGCGGCGATACTTTAGAAAAATGTAAAGTATAAGCAAGTCAGTCTTTGAATACGGATCCCGTGAGGTAACTTTGATGACGCAGATATTTCTGCAAGGGGCATCTCGACCGACTGTACCAATTAGACAACGAGCCATACGTCCGTGGTGTCCTCCGCTTATGGAGAAACTCGCACAGATTGCACACCGCCTGCCGAATGCCCCCGCCGACTTCGTAACATCTCTTCCAGGCGAGGTACTCGCCGTATTTCCGCGGATCCTCGATCAGCTTCCCTAAATATTCAGCCAGGCTCTTGGGCGTGTCGAAGTCGAGGGCGTCTATGTAAGAGCGCGGCGGTGCAAAGTGGCTGTAATTGGCGCCGCCGTAAACGATGGGAATTATGTTGTATCTGAAAGCAGAAATGATACTGTTTGCCTGCGTTTCCTTTAATCGCCTTTGGGGGGCGTTCCCTTGACTCCGAAACGACGAGTATCTATTAGAGATAAGGAGTAAATTAAGCGTGGAATTTCAATCGCGATCGAGCTTGAACGCCGTTTCTGATCCGGAAACCAGGGAAATTTTGTTCAGTCAGAAATTGCGAATCCCTCAATTTTATCGTGTATGTACACAATTACGGAGATACTTTTATAAATTTTCGTAAACGCAACGAAGCACATAAAACATCCAACTGTAAAAGAAGCGGACGACTCGCTTGCGTAAGTTCATTTCTCTCAAATGATGACATTTATAACATTTTATCGCTGAAAGTGATAGCGGGGGTAACCCAGAAAATCAGGCCTCTTCAGGTGCAACGCTGATGCAACGAAAATTAGCGATTGGTTGATCTGGGTCACGTGATTCGCGAGGGGGCGTGGCGTAGACCTCGAGTAGGAGTAGCGTTGTCTGGTACCGAGCGACCGCTCCTGAAATTTGTTTTCTATCGATTCAAATAAAATTTGATGGCAAAAAAGTCATCAACAGTTGCTTCTGGGCCTTTTAGTGACGCGAATCGTACTGGACCTTTTAACGACACGAATCGCTTCTCTAGTTTATTATTGCTGTCACGTACGCAAAAGCGTACGGAAAAAGAAAATGGAAAATAATAACAAAAAAAAAAAAAAAAAAAAAAAAAAAAAAAAAAAAAGAAAAGAAAAGAACAGAACAAAATATGGGGGAAATGAAACGCGGACAAAACTTGTCGGAAGGATGAACGACACGGGGTCACGCGTCGAAACAATTTCATATAGGTCGGTGGAAACTGAAAGCGCGGGTACGTTCAGCCGATTCGTGAATCGGTGAATAGCGGTAGGCACGAGCTGCGGCTGACAATTTGATCGTCGAGATCGTTTCGCCGCGGCCATTGTTTTTACCTGAGGGCATTGTACAGCTTCTCGGTTACGTAATCGTCGCACAGCGAGTTCTCGAACGACAGGTAGAAAAAGTAGCGAGGTTCGGCGACTCGTGCGAAACAATCGTCGCTCGATGGGCAATTCATGCTGCCGCATTTCCCGTAAACGTCGATCGGTATGTGCCTGGACAGCTCGTTCACGTACTCCTGCCGGCCGCTTTTTGCTTGGCAGTTGCTCACGAACCAGACGATCGGCCTCGTCTTGCCTCGAACCGTCCTCGACAACGACGACGCGGCGCCTTCGTCGGCAAACGATCGGCCACCTGTACAAATTGTTGAGACGATCTCGTGAGACGATCCACCATTTCGACTCGGATAAATTATTTTCCTTTAATTTTCATTAGTTGTTTAATTTATGATTAAATACATGTAACTATAATTTAATTTATTCGTCATTCAAATATAAATTCTTACGCGGAAAAGAAAAAGTGAAAATCAAGAAGAGTGTTGTATGCACAGGGTGGGCCAAAAATCACCTCCTGCTAAAATAAATCCGCAATCTTTTATTATATGTTTGTTTCAAACATTTGAAACGTTTAAAACATAATGAAGAAATCGTGTCTGGGCTTAAACTTAATTTCAAATCAACGAGATTTAAAAAAAATAGATGGAAAGAAACCTTCGTGTAATAGTACAGGTAGATGATAAGCGAGACGAAGGTAGATAAATGTAAAAGATAAATAAACGTAGCAGTTACGGAAATGTAGAATTATCCTCTGTTTGCAGACTAGTGTTTACGTACTACCACGTGTCGCGCCAATGAAATTTACGCTAATGGATTAGTAACATATTGCTCGAGAATCTTGTTTTTAACGCGAATCTCCAGCGAGTAATATGTCCGAACAAGCACCGTTCTCTCGGTTGGATACTAAAGAGAATCGTATAAAGAGGAATGAAACAAGCTTCTATTTTTCAGCACAGTCTATTGCAAATGACCCGATGTCCGCAAAGTGTTTCTGAATTTTTTCTACCAATTTCCACGAGAGCATTCTCAATTACAGTCAGAAAGTTTGTTCCTTTAACTTTGAGAATTGCGAGATATCTTTTGCGACCAATGTTTACCCATCGTGTTTCTCGAATCGTAAAATCGAGGAGTCAACAATCCTCGGTTGTGGAAAATTTATTAAAACGTATGCGTACGCGAACCGAACCAAACGTAACTTGGTTAACAAAGAGCGGCAGAGTTGCGAGAAACAGCGGGGGACAGCTAATTTGCAACGGTTAATAAAGTTAATAAAATAAAACGGCGACACTTTAATTAGCACGATTTCGTGCGATTCCCGCACGTTACGCAACGACGATTAGGCAGAGAAACAGTTACAGTCTGCGACTGTCCTTCGCGACTTCCCAACCTTCCCTCCATTTCTGTTAACGCAACGTTAGCTCGCGTTTTTCCGATTCCCCGGAGAAGCACGTGCACGTAATGACGATCAGCGATGTACGATTAAAAAGCCAAAACTCGCGATTCAATTTCAATTTAATTACACGCCCCTCTGTTCGATCTCGTTGGAGTTTTAACAATTCCGCCGTGGCCTCCTTTATTTTTCGTTCTGCAGCGAGACAGGCTGTTCCCCGGTTGCACACGAAGAAACAGCACGCCGCAGAAACGTTTTTGCCGCTCGTTTCGCGCGGGTGCGCGGCCACGAAAGAACAGCACCCGTGTCTCGTGTTGCGACAGCGAATGGGCCGGGTTCTTTGTCGCGCCGCAGCCAAAAGCAACACGCAGAGGGAACCGAGATTATTTACGCACCGCGACGATTATGAAGCACGTGGGACAAGATGACGCACTATTCGCAAGGCAACCACGATGACGAAACGATTGTAAATACGGAGATGATCGAAATAGTTGAACTCGTTACGTCGAAGTTGCCTCCTCTTGCCAGTCTAAATCGACTCGAAATACATCCCGATCGAATAAAAGTCGTTACAACCAACATTAACGGATCGAGATGAAAATAGATTGATTTATAGAAAAAGTCATTTCGAGATTGGCGTCAAAGTTATCTGATTTGTTAGACGAAAATTGACACAGGAATTTCCTCCTCTTTTGTAACAAACGCTGACGTGCCCAAATGAAAATAGATCGATTTATAAAAAGAATCATTTCGAGATTGTCGTCGAAGTTATCTTATCTATAAAATTGACATGAGAATTCACTTTAAAATTTTCTGCTGCTCTGTAAGCAACAGTGACAAATCCAAATGAAGATAGATAAAAGAGCGTCATTTCTCCAATTGTATAAAAGTTTTGAGATGTTCGTCGAAATTACCTGATCTGTTTGATCAAAATTGACACGAAAATTCGTTACTACAAAATTTCGTCCTCTTTCGAAACGCTAACGAATCCAAATGAAAATAGACTGATTTATAAAAAGAAAAAATCATTTCTCCGATTACACGAAAGTTTTCGAAAGATCGTCGTCGA
Source organism: Melipona quadrifasciata (assembly GCA_001276565.1). NCBI lineage: Eukaryota > Metazoa > Arthropoda > Insecta > Hymenoptera > Apidae > Melipona > Melipona quadrifasciata. The sequence continues at coordinate 1,162,859 of KQ435744.1, forward strand.
AGCGTTATCTCATCTGTTAAAATTAAAATTGACGTAAGGTCATGGTTACTTGGAAATTTCCTCCTCCTTTGCAGCCAACACTGACGAAATCGAAAAAATCAAAATACGTCGATTCATGAGATTGAATAAAAATCTCGTCGATCGTCGTCGAGACACGTTTACCTGTTGACCGATCGTAAAACGCGTGCCAATTCGCGTTTCTGCTGGGTGCGACGATCTCGCCGGTGCGGGAATCCTTAACGACTCCGTAGGTCCACACGACGTCGCTGTCCAATCTGTACGTCATCGTGGCGTTGAAGAAGTCCTCGTAAAAGTGACTGGTCAGCGGCCTGTTGGCCGGACTTTCCAGATTCACGAAAACGTACCACTGCCGCGGCGACCTGCTCGTCGGCAGATCGGTGAGCTCGAGCTCGTTACCGTGAAACAGGACCGCGTCAAAGTCCGTCAGATTCGCGTAGTTCCTGTCGTGCGTCGCGTAACAGTCGTTCACGGGACAGTCGCGGAATATGTCGCCCTTGCCCATGTAAAACGTCTCGTCGCTGAACATCGTGTTCC
>KQ435744.1:1163475-1174016 GCA_001276565.1 Melipona quadrifasciata
TGAACATCGTGTTCCAGAACAGGATCTTCTTCGTCGTGTCCTTCACTCGCGCGTCGCCGTCGATGATCCCCCTGAAGTGGAGGATGTCGTCGATCCTCCAGTCGAAGTAGAAGGACAGAACGTAGAGGGTGAAGGTGAAGATCGTGACGACGATCAGGCTGACTTTCCCGAACATCCATAATTTCATATCGGTCCTGGTGTGTCAACGTGTATCTACGTGTATCGACGATATACTGCACCACGATTTTCATCGAACAGCGGAGCTTTGCTCGCCGTTGCTCCGTTTCTCAATTCCTTTTCATCATCGGGCGCGATTAAGCGTCATTAAGCGTCATTAAGCACCGCTAAGTCGATCTCCTCGTCCTATTATCTCGATGGAAATTACGTTTGTCGCATTCGCGAACTGGATAATGCGAACTTGAATTGGACTCTCGGCGATGACTTGAATGAGACAACACACAACAGGAAACGTCGCTCACAGACAGATTTCGATCTCTCTCTCCCTCTCTCTCTTTCTCCCTCTCTCGGGTCTTAATTCGCTATGAAAAGGATTCGCAACGAACAGAAGGCTGACGAGCTGAAGTTAACGAATGCCGGCCGAGTGTTACGTAGAAATTGAAAATGCTCGTAACAGCAATTCACAATGAGCTCCGAGAGAGATAACGACTCGTTACCGCCGGGCTTATCCAATTTCTTTTCCCCTCCTCCAGCCACGCGAATTTGACACTCGATCAACCGTTTTCCCCTCCTCTTTCTCTCCAGGGCCTAACCACTTTTACCGTCGTTTTCTCTTTTTTCATTGAATAATTCATTACTCGCATTTGTGAACGATGCATTATTCAAACGTAGTCAACTGTGAATCGATTCTTCTTTAATAAGCAAACGTCGAACGTCTCTCTTTTGATACGTGGCATTGGACTTTGTTCGGGCAATTGGAAGAAATACGAAAATAAGTATGACAGTCCTTCGCGATAAGCGAACAACCGAGAAAATTACAGCTCTTGCAGCTATTGTAGATAGGCAGCAAATTAGATGCGCAAAAATGGAGTCGACAAGGCACCGCGAATGTGTTTTCGTTCTTCCACGGCGGAATGTTTCTTCGCCTCGTCATAACGCGCCAACGCGTGTATCGAACTGATAGCAACGATCTGGAAGATGATCCGGCTAGATTTCATCAAACATCACTGGTCCGAGATCGAAAATTCTATAATCGTCGGATGAAACTCGAGCGTTTCTCTTGACATTTCTATCCGTCCGTGTGAACCCGAGCTGCACGCGTACTTTCCGGACTAATCGAGTATTCTACAATCGACGCTCGTCGAATCAAAATGCGGCTAATCGTTGAAACATGGAAAAAGTTGAAATTTTTCCAAGTCGAAAGTTGAATGGTGAAAAGTTTCGTAATCGACGCACACAGTCGGCACACCACGTAGAGTCCAACCAAAATTTCACAAATTCCTTTTCTGAATCACATCCTCAGAGTCTCTCTCTCTCTCTCTAGTTCCTTCCGTCCGTCAGTTCGTGCTTCAACTTATTTCGACAGCTGCGCAACGTTCAAGGTTCACGCTGCACTCGCGACCGAGTCCGCGAGTCGCGGGAATTTCGTCGACGCTGACGCGACTGTGTGACGGAACGCGTCGAACTACGCAGGAAAAAAAAGGGAGAGTCCGTTTCCGGCGTAAGATCGATGATGGAACGAATCGATAGAGCCGGTGATTGATGGCGCACCATTGCCGCGGCGCGTCGAGCATGGAATCCGAATGTGGGGCACAGATGTTCGAACGAAGGAATTTGTCGCGAGTCGTCGCCGTTCGCAACGTTCTACTCTTTGAGAGAGTCCCGTGAATTTCGCGTATCCATCTCTTGCTGCCCTTTCGTCGTCCCTCGGCGTGCTTCTCTCGTTACGTTTCTCAATCAGTGAAGTCGACAGTTCGACTATTCGGCGACAGTGTCCCTCTCGATTTTATTTCACTGTCTCTCTCGCTTCTTGATCTGAACGGTTGATCGATGATGAATCCGGCGAGACGAAAGCTGATCGCGAACGAAACGATCGAGAACGAGTCGGCGAGTAAATGGAAAAAACACAGGGTATCGTGCATCGCGCGACTACCGGGTCTGCCAGCAGTTCTAAGTCGACTGGTCAAATGCAATGTGCACGCCGTAATGTCTACGCTAGTTTCAGAGAAGAAAACATCGACGCTCGGCTCGGTGGGGGGGGGGGACTGTCGATGAGTTGAAATATTAGCGAAGCAGCGAACTGTTGTATCGTTTTTTCAAAGCTGATTGATCGACGTGTTATCTGTTATCGCTGCATTTCGTTGCTCTGATTTAACATTAAGGCACAGAAAAAAAGAAGGATATTAGGAAGAGACGAAATAGAAAATGCCTATTAAGAAAAGGCTTTCCTTTTTCTTCTTTTTAGAGAGAGAGAGAGAATACCGTAAGCTGTAATATATCATTGCGATTGTCCATTATATCTGCAGCAGGCTTGTTTGTGGGAAAGCGAAACGCTTGGCGGATCACGAAGGTCACTGCAGAGTAAAAATATTGATTGCGTTGCATCCGCCTACGCTGTTTCCTCTGTCGTCGGATATCTTTCCTCCGCTACCTCTCGCGAACACGAGCAGTCACTTTGACTTTTATCTCTGCCGAATATAAAATCGTCCGAACGAGTGAATTCCTCCCATTCTGCCCTCTGTTCTTTGCAATCAGTCACTTTGCAATATCTTCTCTCCTTCCTTTTCGAGACTTCCCAGCTCCCTCGAGCAGTGTACGCGTACAATGGATCGAGAAAATATTAAAAACTCTGCTTTTGGTTCTCTTGCTTAGTATCTCTGGTGAGGGCAGATGCGACGTTGACAAAATCTGTGTCCACGAATAGTTTGTTACACGAGCAACGCGCACAGTGGCAATAACGAATTAGCAAGAATTTGAGAAAGATATTGATGTGATTTGCAGCTCTACGACATATTTTAATGGTTCAAAGAGAATACAACGTTCCCGTGCCTCGCAATAGGACATTTTGCCATTTTTCTAACAACATTCCGCCGAATTAAACCGCTTTTTCGACTCTCGGCGTTTTACAATCTCTCGTGTTGTTACTGCATAACTCGTGGTTGGAGAATTGTTACCTTTGTACGCGGCGATACGGATTTTCCTAATATGCCATTCGTTGCCGCGAAAATATCGCCAAGAGGCTAGGTGTGTGCCAATATTTTTCTGACTCGTCACTGTAAATAGGGGCGAAAAATACGAAAGCAAGAGAGATTTCTCCACAGCACGAGTCCGATTGTAACCACTGGCTCGAGCCAATAAACAGTTTTGCTGGCAAAGCCGTTGTCGCGGCCAACGTGATGTCGACGATCCACACAATTCCAACGTTGCGACACCAACATAAGGGAAGGGCAAGATTCATTTATCGCGTTATTACAGCGGAACGATTCGTTTCCGGATGGAAAGTGTCGAAATGGGGCGAAAGGAAACGTTCGAAATACGAAAGATACTCAAGAGCGGCAAGAGCCAAGTGGAGACTGCCAGATTTTATCGACAGATCGCCGGCGAAATTGAAACTTATACAGCGCGCGCTCGCTCGCGAGTGACACAGATCGCTCGATTAAGAGGCTTTTCTCGAGAAAATGGAGCGACTTGGCGCAACTTCGCTCCTCGCGTCACTCGATGGTAAAACTTCACAATCGGTGCTCGAACGACGCGCCGCAACTTCCACCGGGTCGGAATGAACGGAAGCCGGTGAATCACGTGCGTCCGATGTCGTGATTTACGAATGGAACTTCTGCCGGCGACTCGCTTTAACGATCATCTGCGCGAGACTCCTTCGAGTTTATCAAATACCAACCTGACATCTAGCGAGAGCCACGGCGCGTAGATGCTCGGAGATTTTTCTTCGACGAAATTAACTACCGAAATGGTCAAGGTGACCATTTGAATATTTTGTAGATGGAAAACAGCATATTTCTGGGAACTCGAGTGATTCTTCGTTAAGCTCGTGTGTCCGATTGCGTTATAAAGATTTTCTTTTAATTTCACGTCTCTGGTGGAAATCTTACGCATTAATTGTCTATAGTCAAAATGACCGTTTCGATGTTTTTGTTAAATATAAAGATCTATTAATATTATTAATTATCAAAACATATTAATGTATTAATATCATATTAATATCTTATAGATATAAAACAGCGTATTTTTGGAAACTTGAACGATTCTTCGTTAATCTTGCGTACCCCGTTGCGTTAAAAAAATTTTCCGTTTCTTCCACTTCAACGTCTCTGATGGAAATTTTACGCATTAATTGTCCATAGTCAAAATGTCTCGCAAATTATCAAAATGACCGTTTCGATATTTTTGTCAAATATAAAGATCTATTAATATTATTAATTATCAATATATTAATGCGTTAATACGACGAAATAAACTTGAACGATTCTTCGTTAATATTGCGTACCCCGTTGCATTGTAATTTTATTCGACGTCTCTGATGGAAATTTTATGCATTCCTCTCGTTCCGAACGTTCCTTCGACGACTGTCAGCCGATACAGGTTTGATTCCAGAGTGGAATTCAGAAAAGAGTGCAAAGGGCAAGGCCAAGTCGGCAACTCCGCGACATTAAACAGCGATGCGACGCCCCTCGATTAATTCTTCTCGTTAATCAAGGCGCCCGATCCATCATCGCGGTGTCTGTGACGCGTTTATTCTTCGACGCGGCTCGGAACGCCGCGAAATCAATCATAATCGGAGCTTAAGAGGGTGCGACTTTATGAAGTCCCTACGAGGGTTCGCCCGCGCGGATTTATCGCGCCATTATGATCTATACAAACGCGCCGTTGCGTGGCTGCCTAACGACGTGTCACTGCGAACGTGATTTTTGTCATTGCAATTATATTTCGCCGTGGTAACTGAATAACTTAACCCAGATCGCGGATTTGTATGTATTTATGGAACGAAAGGTACGGAAATGCACGTTACGTAACACGCAGAATTATGCACGTTCGTTATAATGTTAAAACGAGCTCTTTCCTTCTTTTTCTTTGATTACGTTCGTTGAAATACAAATTTGTACAAACAAACGCAGTTTATTCGCGGCTGTATGTACAACGATATTTTATCAATGAAGCTCCGTGCTGGAACGAAATGCGAAACGGAATAAAACAGTAGGCGTATGCGTTAAATTTTATTATGTAAGATACAACCAACGAGATAATTCATCGCGTAACGTTATCGCGACGTTACAGCGTCCGGTTAGGAACTCTCTCGACATGTACGTAATGCACTAATGACAGTAATATCTGATAAACGATATCAAAATATTCAAAGAAAAGGAATGAATGCATTTAAAATGGATCGACATCGATGTATCAATTAATGGGTCAAGGTGGATGCTCCCAATGATCGTAATCGAACCAATCTACCAGCGTCTGAAATTATCTCTCTGAGATCGAAATCGAATTAGTACAGGGGGAGGGGAGCAAAAGAAAAAAAAAAGGAGAGAGAATTGACAGTAATTAATAGAATCTATTTCTATCTTTGCAGCCTTGTCCGATCAACCGATGTTTGCCGAGCCAATACCGAACGTCACGGTGCCACTGGGGAGAGACGTCAGCTTACCCTGCGTCGTCGAAAACCTCGGTAATTACAAGGTAATTAAATCGAAGAGTCTATGCCATGTCGTTCCGCGCGGTTTTCCAGTTTTCGACCTCGCAATCAGCAAATACACGCCTCTGCACAAGTAGTACAACTCGAACGCCGATCGTTCTCGAAACTTTCTCCACAATCGGAGGAGAATTCGAGTCGCGAACGTTCGAGCGAAATTTGAACATTCTCTTCTCCCTCTACCACCTCCTACGCTCCTGCTCCGAAATCGTCGTTTCAAGCGCGAAGTGAATTTTCTTCGAAAGCTCCCTCGTCGTCAAAAATTTAACACTTAAAAATTTGATCACGTATCACTGTGGATCACTTTTCAGTTGAAACTTATCCCAAGGAAACGAGGCACCAACGTCGGGAAAACCGAAATATTCGAACGTGCGAAAAAGAAAAAATTCGACGCGCGATAAAAATCGTGATGTATCGACTTTTGGGCCGTGCTGGATCAAGGGTCAACCCAGTTCGCGGGGAACAGCGTGGAACGAGGTTAAAAAATTTCCTCGGTTGTTGGCGAGCGGCCCCGACTGTATGCTCGAAAATAACGCGCACGCAGCCCACGCGATGGAAATTTTCCACGGAATGAAAGCTATCTCGCGAGAAAGTTTACGGGGCGCCGCTTACGTAAGCGTCACGCCCCTGGCTCGATTATTACGCAATGTCGTTGGTAAATAATAAATGCCGCGGCGTTCTAAAATATTTACGCTATCCACTGCCGATGTATCGATTCCCCTTCCGCGGTCCGTCCACGAATATTTCATATTTCGCGAAGGCGAGATACTCGCCGGAACGTTTTGTCGTGTGGCGGGCGCGCACGCTCGAAGTCCTTTTATTGGGAGCGATTTTAATGGAACGACGCGCACGAAGGAGCTCGCCCAACTGCGAGCGTGTGTATGTATGTATGTGTGTGTGTGTATGTGTGTATGGAGCTGTTTTTAAAACTGAATAAACACGTGTCACCGCGCCGAGTGTGCCGGGTTTCCAAACGATGCTCTCCTCGACGAACGACTTTCGATTCTTGACTCCTCCCCCGTGAAATTTTATTGACGCTTCAACTTTCGGATGCGATTACAAAAGATAAAAATGAATTCGCGAATCAGCGAGGAGGAAATACAATCCTCTAAAACTTGCGATTTTTTGTCGCCAATTTATTGAATATCAGACGAAGATGCTACAATTTTCGTCATATAAGCCTAATGTTCCAAATTGAATAAAATGGCGAAGAAAAACTCATTCGTCAGATTTTTAGAGATCCTTGCAAAGAAGAGGCTTTAATCTTCAAATTCATCGTAGATTCAGTCACGAAAAAAATTGTTCAATGTTCTTACATAGCATGGCAACTCAGCGTTTTTGAGAAGAAAAGTGTCTTCACTCAACCAACCGCTGCGTCATGTGAAAGCAGTTTAGAATAAAATGAATAATGCTCTACGAAAGCGGAACTTCAAATTGTAAAATGAACCCAAGTTTATTGTTGTACGATTTTTTGTTTTTTTTTACAAAATTGCAACAGCTTGAGTATTTAAGTGTTCGAATGTTAATTGAGAGTCAGCGTAGGTACATATAATGTTACAGATTGCAAAAATGTAATTTTTATCAACACAATGGAATTTGTCACATGCTGGCAAAAGTATCTTGTGTGTTTTAGAATTTCATTAACAGCAATATAATAATATTAGTAAAATTTAAAATAAATGTGAGACTGTACGTACGCATTTTTTAAACGCTCGAGAGATAAAATGCTACATGGTTACATTTGTACAAATCTTTGTAGTTTCGCTGGTAATCGTTTGAATTTATCCTTATGAACCAATTTTCCAATCGTCTTAACTCTTAAAAATAACACGTTGCTGGTAATCGTTTGAATTTATCCTTATGAACCAATTTTCCAATCGTCTTAACTCTTAAAAATAACACGTTGCTCTTGAAATTTTACAAGGGTACGATACCTTCCACTATTACCGACAGTTTCTTAATTTCCGGACGAAAGTGATCTTCGATGAAAGAACGAAAGCTCCTCAGCCAAGGCGCAGTTAGTTTTATAAATTTCTCTCGGGGAAACTCGACGAATCTGAGAAACCTGAGCAAGTACAGGTTCCGATGAAAGATTCAATTATTCAAAGACGAACCACATTAAAAAACCAATATCAAGAAGGACAGAAGTAGAAACAGCGTCGTTGGCTGGCGATCGCGGGAAAGGAGGATCGAGAACAAAGAGAAAATGGAACGAAAACGATTACCGCGCGTGCGAAAATCCGTTTCTTCCGATACGCGTGGAAAGAAACTGAGCGACATGGTAATAAAAGAGATTGAAAAGAAAAAAGAAAAAAGAACGAGAGAGGGGGAGAGAAAAAACTGCACGACTTGTACCCCAGTACGATTCGTCTCACTGAAAAGCCCAGAAGTAACTATTTCGACTAGGAAATGAAGACGATTTTTTTGCCATAAAATTTTATCGATATGCAAACATTTGAATCGATACGAAACAAATTACAGGCGCGATCGCTCAGTGCCAGACAACGCCACTCCTACTCGAGATCTACCCCACGCCCTCTCGCGAGTCACGTGACCCGAATCAACCAATCGCTAATTTTCGTTGCATCAGCGTTGCACCTGAAGAGGGCCGATTTCAATGATAAAAAGCGCGGGATTACGAGGAACGTTTGCATCGGCATACGCGATCGCGCGATCGGTATAATATCCTGTAGGGCGAAAAGCGTGTTCCACATTATTCTACCATTTTCGCGGCCGTAAATCACGAAACGAGAAGAAAGAGAGCAAAAGGTCCAGCCTTTTGTCGAACAGAGACAGCGTGCAAAATGGAAACGTAACGTTGCGTGGCGGTTTGCTCACTCACTCCTCTCTCGTTTTCTCGCTGCCTCTGTCGATTCTCCTCGGCGTTCAATTACCTCCGTTGCATCGAAGAATCTCACGGCGTTATTAGCATTATCGCGATTCCGACGAACGCTTCCTCCGTCGTTGGCTGGCGTGTCGGTAATTTCCGTCGGTTCTTTTCCACCGCGGACCGCAATCTCCACGGGTTCTTCGGGCGTTATCTCGGAGCGAGGCGATACCAGCATCAAACCACATTTGTAAACCGATACAACAGGGATGCACGTTCCTGTTTCCGTTACACGCGATTCTCGAACGTTTTTCGCGTCGAACAGCCACGTAGTTTTTAGCAGTCGATGGTTATAACGTGATTTTACACTTCGTAAATTCTTCGGAAGAAGTTATTGGTCTCTGGTAAAAAAAAGAAATTGAGAACTCTCAGAAAAAACTACGACCATATCTTCGGATAATATTTCGTGAAACGAAATTACTCGTAACTTGATGATCAATCCGTGGTCCGGACTCGATTGATGATCAATAACGAGACTGTATTTATATAATTTTTATTGCACAGAATCTTGTCTGACTGACGTTTATGACAAGTCAGACTTTGATATGAATACCGTGTAGGTAGACGAAGACTACCATGAATTATTACGGAAAAATTATTCTTTATTAACGACGGGGACCATTCTCGTTTAACAACATAAAAACTATGATCTGGCAATGTTGATTGTTCCAGACGTTTCTCGAAGGCTTCGTTATCGAAAAACAAGCTCGCTTGCCATACTCGTCTTGACTTGCCAGGAACTTGAGAGGCCTTGATCTAGTAAAAAAGGGCGTTTTCATGATTCAGAGCTCGGGAGTGTTTGACACCATCTTGCGCTAACAATTTTCACTATTTCGATATTTCTGTACGTTATCGAATCGAGGCCATAAACACTACGCATATTTTACGACACAATTACGTTCTGAATTCGCAAAACGATTGAAAAATAAAATAGTCATGACGAAAGTTCGTGAAATTAGGAGACAACGATAGCAACGGTAAATGAACCACAATACGCCATCGGGTCTTAAATCATTTAGAATCCCTCGTGAAACATACGTGCATAATGAGAAAATCCGTCTGGCCACCTAACTCGAATTGAATGTAAATAAAAATCGCAGCCGATCTCTTTTATACCTAGCTCGGTCCGCGCGAAATATTTACCAGCAGTCTGGAACGTCGCGCCGCCCGATCCTGCGTTTCATCCAAAATTTAATCCAAACCAACGCCGGTCACCGAACCGGATCCTCCCCCTTTTTTCTCTCTCTCTCTCTCTCTCCTTTGCCACAGTTTAAAAGCCAAGCACAGTCTTCGTTCCACGGATATTTCTTCCTGAAATTTTCCAATCTTAACGTCTCTCCTGCATACATCGTGAAACATCGACTGTAACCTAAATCTCGAACCTATCTATACACGTAACGCAAGAAAATATCGTTCCTCCCCACGGTAATCTTTCCTCCGCAGGCGGAATATGAAGAGGGCGCGGTTCTCCGACAAAGGTCCCGCGATTTATTCGACAGTTTCTCAGCCTACGATGGCTCGTTCCATTCGATCCGTCTCGTGGATGGTCGCTGGATGGCCCCGCCGATATGTTTGTTCGCGTGTATGGTTGTTCGACGATCTGGCCGCGGGCTGTCCTCGTAGCTATGAGCCCATCGAGCACCTCCAACGAGACGACTGATGCGTTTCCAATAGCGGCCGCGGAGGCGATTGCACAAAGGTGGCATTTCCTGCATCTATACGCGTCCTCTCGTCAGAAATTTCGTCGACTGGACACTGTCTGTTCCTCTGTAAACAATTTTCAAGTGTTACACGCCTGTCAGACGACGCAAATTTGGTGCGTTAAGGAGTCAAATTAACACCGATGGGACGAAATTTTTTTGGCGACTCTAAATAAACTCAATGATCTTCGTTCTACAGAGCAGAGGTGGTAAATTTCTTCACTGTTCGCTTAATTTGCCGGTTTCTCTATCGGTGAAAATTAGTTATTATCACTGAAAGTGATTTTAG
>KQ435744.1:1189433-1200910 GCA_001276565.1 Melipona quadrifasciata
AGTCGGAAAACGGGATGGAAAAACTCGCTTGTAACGTGTAAACGTTGTTAAAACAGCAATTATCACTGCGATGGAAATTGATGCGAAAATTTATTTTGAAATTTTATCATCGGTGCACTGTACGAGCGCGATAATTGTGACTATGTTGATAAAATTTGGAACGTGTACTCGAAGACGTGCTCAGAAAACACGTTCGAAATTACCAAACACCAACGAACGACAGTATTACCGAGCGTAAATTACAAAATGTAAATTACAACTGCGAAATGAGCGAGGAAATAAATGACGGAGCTCGTTCGATCGTCGGAAGCAAAGTTGCTTGGGTTTCCACCGGGTGAAAGGAACAGGTTCCGACGACGCGGATTGCGTCGGTCGTCCTCCCCGTGTTCGCGCAATCAGAACTCCAAACAATCAACTTCCAAGTCGATTCTACTGATAAACGTTAAAACTGGAAGCGGGCAGGCAGATGTTCGATTTCCGGTGATTAAACCCGGCGAGTCGAACGTGACGTTAAAACCTGGCCACGAACGTAGCCAGAGGAGAAAACCGGCTTCGCCGCGCCCGCGTATGTACGTGCGTGTAATCAATTTAAACGAAAGAGAAAGCACAGGGAAATAATGCCGGTGGACGGTAACGGAAGCGGCGGCAACGTTCCCTCGCTTTTGTTGCTCCGTTCGTCATCGATTTTACACGTCAAACAACGAAGCCCGCGGCGGCATTTCCGGTAATTTCCCTAATGCAATGGGACACGTAAATCCATTCTCGCCGACATATTATTAGTATTGTGGTAATTACTCGTTTGCATGGCCACGTCGTTCCCCCTCACCTCTCCTCCCCCGTTTACACGACCGTCGAATAAAACAAAGAACGTCGCAAATACATATACAGGGTGTCCAGCATTTTGCCGCACATACTTCGGGAGTGTGTTCTACAAGTAAAAATAAGACTAAAATGTTATACGTAACAAAAAGTCCATAAATGCTTTGTTGAAAAGTTATGAGAAAAATAAGAAATGTTAATATTCCCATAGATGGATTGATCGAGGGGGACCAATTTTCTGGCCTCCCAGGTCACCTGACCTTACTCCTTTAGATTTTATCACTGAAAGTGATTTTAGTGGGAGTAACCGAGAAAATCCGGCCTCTTTAAGTGCAACGCTAGTGCAACGAAAATTAGCAATTGGTTGATTTGAGTCACGTGATTCGTGAGGGGGCGTAGACCTCGAGTAGAAGTGGCGTTGTCTGGTATCGAGCGATCGCGCCTGTAATTTGTTTTGTACCGATTCAAATGTTTGCGTATCAATAAAATTTTATGGCAAAAAAGTCGTAATTTCCTAGTCAGAACAGTTGCTTCTGGGCCTTTCAGTGAGAGGAATCGTACAAGTCATGCAGTTTTTACTTATGGGGCACTCTAAAAGAGAAAGTTTACAGTGCAGAAGTACGTACAAGAGACGAATTAATTACAAAAATGAACATCGCTTGCGAAGAAATTGGACAAAAAAACAATAAATTCAATAACTCGTCGATGTCAAATTTGTGTCGACAAAGGCGGGCGTCATTTTGAAATATTTACCAGCGTTTGAATCATATTTTGTATTTTATTCTTAACAAAACATTTATGCACTTTTTGTTACATAACATTTTAGTCTTATTTTCACTTGTAGAACACACTGCCGAAGTAAAGAAAAATGCGCGACACCCTGTATATATATTTCTGTCACTGAATTTTCACCACATCATTGTTTTTCACACTCTGTTCGCCGTACATGTATAATACGCATATATTTGGAGGGCAGGAGGCATGTCGTTAGAAAATTACGCGATCGTTTTAGAAAGTCATCGTCGCGATCAGTGTTGGCTAACTGAACTCAACTTTGAATGTATCGCGTATCGATATAAATCGCGGATTTAAAAAAAAGCGACAGATGCCGATGAATATTCCAACCTCGTTGCGAACGCTAACGAACATGTATTTTACGAATACACGTGGTTGACACGAGATCGTCACAGAGTTATCGGAGAGAGAAAAAACACTGGGTGTAAGTGAAACGTCGATGACGCAGAAAAAATTAATGCGAATTAATTCCCTCCGCGATACGACACGATTAATTTCTAACGTGTTTGTTAGCGGACCCAGTTCTCGCGCGAGTTGATTTTTTCCAAGCCGCCGTATAAATTTTCATCAAGATTTTTCATCTCGATTCCCCTCTTTTTTTTCAAATTTTTTTTAAAATTTCGTTTGACGAAAATTTCACACGCTGTTTGCGTTATTCTTTATTCACGGTGACCGTTATTCGCGACCGTTGTTCGTATATGCGATAACGCCGCACGCTATCCTCGTTTCGACGAAGACAATCGCGGACCGATTACCCGCAACGAACGGGAAGCACGGGAAAAGAGACGAAATCGAGTACGAATTTGATCGAATTTTCGTTGGTAAAATACTCCAAAAAAAAAAGAGAGAGAGAAGAAGGGGAAAAAAAGGAAGAAAGAAAAATTGCGATCGTGCCTGGCTCGTAAAGCTCGTTCATCGATGATTGCGATTCTCCGCGCTCATACATCATTCGTTTTCCCGAAACGAATGCCGGAATGTGGTTCGCGCGAGTTCCTCGCGCGTTCTTTTATTTATCGGGCGACAGCCGATTTTAACGTAAAAAACGCACGAATAAAATTACGCGGTCGCGTCGCAACGCCGTAGGAATCGCGAATCGAAATTTCGATTTGAAATTTCAACTTCACTCGTGAAATTATGAATCGCGACGAGCTTTCTCTGAAGAGAGCCGCGCGCCACCGCGATTCCGGGGAAAGTCGTCAAACGCGGGCGTGATGTCCGCAGTGTATATCCAGCGTGTTATGTCTTTATCGACTTTGTGATAAAGTTCTATCGTTACACTTGACGACAACGTGCAAACTACGCGGGACCAGCAGGAAAATTCCCAGCGGTTGCAGTTGGCTGAGTAATAAAGTACGATAAACTACACAAGCCCACCCTTACCGGCGCATTATTAGAAATGCAATTAGCCGTTCGCGCAATTTTACTCATTACCGTTTCACGCGAATTCCAACCTATCCCATCTTCCCTCCCTCACTCACTCTCTCTCTCTTGCTTCGTTTCTATTCCATTACATTTTGCAAATAACTTTCGATAGGAACGATTCGAATAAAAGTTTAATATCAATGTTATTCTATTAACGACTGGGAATCACTTGCTTTTACTTCGAAACGGAATCACCGCGGGTGTTTTCTCATCAATTTCACAGATCCCACCATGCTCGAGGAATCCGGGATGTACCCTGCATAAAATATGTGACAGGCTAGGTGTGCCTCGAATAATTCCGCGATAAAGTTTTCAATTTCGGTTCATCGTCCTTGCGATTCAAGTTCTGGATTATCAAGGCGGTTATTACCGTCGGTATTACACTCCGTTGTAAAGTAAGCGGAGCGAGAGAGACTTTTGGAATTTAAGTTCGAGATTGGATAGTCGCTGGTTGAAAATTACGTGGGAGCAAATTCCAGATGGGTATGTCATGTGTGACCGAATGCAATGGACTACGAACAACTATTACGGCTCTTCCTCTCGCTCGCTCGTTCGCTCGCTCAGGCCGTATTATTAATAATAATGCAGTTGCGTGTTTGCACGAACGTGACTGTTGCCGGCGTGCGCAGCATTTTCCCGGATACGTTCGCGCAAACAGGGAACAAACGAGGCGTGTGTGTCGGGAAATTTTCACAACGACTGCTTGTTCTCGCCGTCGATAACGAATCTAAGAAATCACGATCGCCAAGTCCAAATCTATAACGTAGTATCGTCGATGAGAACTGTATTTATTTCAAAAGTGTACTTTACGCAGTAAAACGATCTCTAGACTTTTATAAAAAAAAAAAAGAAATACACGTACAGTTTAAAAATTTGATTATCTACGATATAAATAATACCGAATGTTAATAACGAAAAATACTACAATCGCGAGACTGATTTTATGAAACGTGCAAATTGAAATCTGCGGTCGAGCAACGTTGTCTTTTCTCCGGATGCGATAATGCGATTACGCGCTCGTTATACGAGCATCGCGCGGCGCATCGCGATGAAAGAAAAAGTGTCCTGATTCGAGCGGCACGACGGGGAAAACCAGACAGAATTCGCAAGAGGGACAGTGCGGTGTGACAAAGCGCCGGTCGGAAAGTCTTTTTTTTCCCGCCGGTTGGCTGCTTCTTAAATATTATATGGATTCATCAACTCCGGCGGCGCAGTGCTACGCCGCTACTGCAACGTGGCTGGCTGTCAGTGGTGCAATGACTGAAAGTGGGGGTAATCAAGGGGCGGGGCCGGGCGGTATGCAGTGGCGGCGACGTGAAAATTATGCGCGCACATGGCATATCCGTGAAATATTCACCGGATGCTGAGGATGCGTGGCCGTTCCCCTGGTTGGCTGTTTTCGGGCTAGATTAAACAGAATCCCGTGTCGGTCGGCTCGTTCTCCGCCGCGCTGTTTAATTTCGCAAAAGACAAAGGGAAAGTTGTCGCAAATTGATATTCCGCGCGTGGTTCCCGCCCGTGGGGTTACACACCGGCGGCGCGGAAAAAGGAGAAGACCGGAAAAGTGTCTTCCCTTTAACTGTTTAAAGTTTTCGGAACACGTAACACGGCCGAGGTTAAAAGTTTAATGCGGCACAGCCTAGTTCCG
This sequence comes from Melipona quadrifasciata, assembly GCA_001276565.1. NCBI lineage: Eukaryota > Metazoa > Arthropoda > Insecta > Hymenoptera > Apidae > Melipona > Melipona quadrifasciata. Next base: position 1,194,118 of record KQ435744.1, read on the forward strand.
GCTACGTGGGATAATTCCGTCGGCTGAGTTGACCAAGTTGCGGCAGTCCTGGCGGACTCTCTGTCATCGTAAAACTAGATGGATTAAAACCAGTCGATGCTATAGATCTGGCTCGGTCCGCCGGGAAGAACCGTGAGCCCGTGGCGTCTGGACACCGCGAGAGAGAGAGAGAGAGAGAGAGAGAGAGAGAGGCAGCCCGAATGTCACGATGTCCCAGGTGGCGTAGACATTAGCCCACTGGTAACGTGCACGTGCACCAACCGCCGCGTTAGGCTGACGAAGCTGCTGTGGTTTGGCTGTGCCGGGTCAAACGTCCTTCCATCGGCTGCAACTTGTGTTCACCTAAAAGCCCGATGACGTTTTACGTGCTACACCGTTCGCCCCGGCGTATCGTTCCGTGTTCTCGATACTCTCTCGGCGAACGCGAACTAAACGAGTTGCTTCGAATTTACTGTTAATCGATACCGGCGAATAATTTAATTAAACACGACGATAATCGCTACCTTCCGCGGCATGGTGACTCGTGATATCGGAACGATCGTGTACCCAAGGAGAACTCGAACGAGGACGTCACGGTGGAGAAAAGGATCGTCGTAAGTATCGCGAGGGCGAGGAACTCGTAACTTTGGCAATGGTATTACGAGCAAGTGTCGGTAGATTATCACGTCGCGCTTGTTTCGTGCAAGTAAACACGGTTGAACCGAATCATCCAAATGGAAGACTATCCAGGAATTTTAGATTCTGGTTCTGTCCCAAACCCCTCGGATCTTCTCAAAGTAGAAACATTTGTCGACTCATGTATAATAGATCGAGTAGCTAATGGACAGAGAGAGAGAGAGAGAGAGAGAGAGAAAGAGAGAGTGAAGCTTACAGTAAATAAACGAAAAATATAAAGTTTAACATTCGGTAACTGGAAGATTACCGGTCTGAGACGACCGAATTTCAAAGGAACGAAATAATTAGCGGTGAAACCATGGCACTCGCCGCTCGCCTAGTTGGAAGCGATAGTTCCGTTCGTTAAGCCGTGTCAACGTTTTGTTGTTCGTGATTAACCGAGCCAAAAGCTCGGAAAGTAGTACGAAAGCTTTCGAGCTTCCTTTCCAGGCGAAAGATGAATCGCCTGGGCGGAGCTTCCGAATAAGAAACACTGTGTGTTGCCCTTCTTCTCCCGTTTCTTCTTCTTCCTTTGCTTGCGGATTCTTCTCCGCTCTAATTTCTGCTAATTAAAGCGCAGCCAGCCTTTTCCAAAGCGCGTGCAGCGGAGGCAGGCGAGCGGAGTCATAAATATCGCGATAAAAGGGAGCAAGAGGGGAGAAAGAAAGACGGCGCACGTGGAGAATGCAGCAACACCGGGACGGAGAATGCCGCGGATGGGAAATTTAAGGAGGTTGCCAACTTTTTCAACGTCGAGTGTCAGAGCTCGCTCGGTCGAGAAACGATGAATGACGACACGGTTGAACGACTTCCTTTTCTCCTTTCCCGGCAAATTGTCTTGTCTGTCGCATGACAATCCACTTCCGCCAGCAACTTTGTTCCTTAATTCCCTCTCGAGCAGTGGAACTTTACCCTTGGATGTTATCAATAGGTTTGCCTCGAACCACCAGCCACTGGAGTTGGCATTCTGAAAAACCTCGGCCGTGAAAGCGTGTCGCGCCACTCGGCGGACACCTTGCCCGTTCAGCTCACTCGCGACGACGTTAATGCAATTTAGAAGAAGCTAATTACGCGTTCATAAGACTCTTTTAACTGCGTCACCGCTAGGGTTTGAAGTCGTAAATTTACTTGCGATATGCATTATTGCGCGTCGAGTGTTTTTCACATTTCAAAAATATTTAGAAAATTAAACAGCCGAGTTCCTTTCTTTCTTTTCTAGCGAAGAGATAACTATTTCCTTTTCCAAGTGGAACGTGTACGTTTGTGGTAATCACACTTTGATTTGTTTGTTTCGTGACATCCGCTACAATATATATATATATTTTGTAGCGCGTGGATACATATGTATCGCTTTACCATATGAAATTTATTATATTCGAACCTCGCTAATTAGCACGCAACGAGCAAACTTTCTCCAGCCAGCCTCGGAGACACCCGAATAATAACTATTGGAGCTCTTCTCAAATCGTCTATCTCTGATGTCGAATACGTCTAAACGTCAGAAGAAGACGAGATGTACACGCGGGTATGTCGCTGTAACCTTGACGAGGCAATTAGCGACACACCGGAAACTTGCAGCTACGCGCGAAACTGGACAAAATGTAACAGTATCCGCGATTGTCCCGCGTCGCCTCAGACTATCGCTTTGACGTGGCTCGTCGACGTGGAAATCCGGCCGATATATAACGAGCGACAACCCACACCCCATCATCGCTCAACGCGGCGTAGACGAAATTCGGTGCCGGCAGCGAGTTACACAGGCTCGTTAAAAGTTACCGACGCCAGCGAATCGGCAAGCATGCGAAACCCGGACACTTGGAGGCAGAGACGCGACATTATCGGCTCCCGTCGTTCGATCGTCCGCTCGCATACGCGTGCACACACATGCGCGAAATTTCGCGAAAAGTTTCTTTGTTTCTCGTCGCCGATCGTTTCGAAGATTTTCCACGGGTCATCTCGATTGACTCCTCGAAGCGGATGAGCGAAGAGAAATCGAGCTTCAATTCTGGTGACGCTGGCCAAGGAGAGAGAGAGAGAGAGAGAGAGATGGAGGAACAATCGTTCCGAAAGACACGAGTTTTGCATACTTGATTCCTTTCGGATCGAATGGAACAGATTGTAGGAGAGAAAGGAGATGCAAACGAGACGTTCGACAACGCAAAGGGATAATTTGGATTCGTGCAGAGCGCGATAGAGGCGATGAACACGGAAACCTTTCGACGGAAGTCGAAAATCGAAAATTACATTTTTCCATTCGAAGGTCCCTTTTCAAGAATACGTACGTACCCGATGAAACGTTCGATGCGATGTTTTATCGTTTTATCATTATTATTTTTTTTTTTTTTTTTTTTTTTTTTTTTTTTTTTTTTTTTTTTTTTTTTTTGGCACATGGAATTCCATTTATATGAAATTTTATTATTAATACTCGATGAAATGAAGAGCTGGTAATTGAACCCGCCTAAATATGAATTCTAGATATAAATTTTTATCATATGACCGGAAAAATCACATGCAGCAAAATCAATGACCGCCTTCTCTCGATTGCTAGTTTGTACAAATAGAATTCCACCGTGTGAAACCTACCGGTTCCAACAACAAGTTTGCACAAACAAAATTCTCCAACCGGAATTCTACTACGTACTTTCTATTTTCTCGTGTCGTTCGTTTTTCTACGGAAAAACTAGATGGATTATTTGTTGTTTCAGCCTGAGAATTCTCCCCCTCGTCGTCTGACGTTTCAACGCGTCCGAACGTTTGCGCGTGCACACGTGCAGACGTCCATCAAACGACTGTTCGAACCGGCTTATAACCGCTAATCGCCCTTTGACCATGCCCACGTGCCCTAATATCGCGGTAGTACGGTACAGCAGACGGCGAGAAGATAACCGACACGGGCCGTGTGAGAAATTGCCCGGTTATCTCACGTCCGATGCTGACCGGCATCTCGGAAGCTGCCGGAGTGAATTAAGAGAATAAAGGAGCAACTGCTGTTTGTTCGTATATAATGAAGTCGGGAGTATAACGGGGCCGCGTTGCCTCGTTTCTGCGAAAGGGTTTCTCGGTAGAAAAATGAACGACGTTCAGTCTGCGAGACGTAATTTCATCCCACGCTGTGTGCGTGCGTGCGTGCGTGTGCGTGTGGGACAACGTTGAAATATTTCGTAACGTAAATGAACAATCTTTTCTTCTTTTTCGACGTAACGTAAAAAAAAAATAGAGTTAAACGTGATCCATCGTTTCAGGACACGTAGGCATCGTGTCCTACTCGCCATGTTTTACCGACGTGAAAATGGTTTTCACGATGCAATCTATATATACGCGCTGTGCAATGGTTAAACAAGGGAACGCGGGACGAGTATCGGTTCCGGGGGGGAGGGAGGGCAAAAAGCAACGCCGAAAGTTTCGGTCGGTTTTCAGCTTGATCCAAATTCAACGTTGATCAAGTGTCGAACCACGGTGAAAACGATCCATTTGAAAAATGAAGAGTTACAACTCTACGGGATGGATCCTGACATTCTCTCTCTCTCTCTCTCTCTCTCTCTGTCTCTCTCTATTTCTCTCTCCCTCTCGTGTAAATACATATGTGTACACACACGCACGCGCGCACACACGTATGTGCGTTTGATTCGGGCGACGCAGGATTAAACGGCGCTCACGCAATATTTATACTTCATTCTATTTATTGCGCTTGGCGAGTATTTACACATAAATACCGATGTTTCGGTGTATGGCAATCGTGTCAATATTGTATCGATAGCGGCCGAGAGTCGCGACGCGCGTCGCAATATCGCCCGGTGGCCCGGCATCCATCCGGCGTAATTAAATGTCGAGTAATGATTGACGAACCGCTGCTCGTAGTTTGCTGTTTCAAAGTGACCGGCTCGCCGCCGACCGTCCAGCGCCGAAAACTGGATTCTGGATTCGGGAAACTGACCGACAAAAAGAAAAAAAAAAAAGGAAAAAGAAAGAAACAGAAAAGGAAAAAAGAACGGGAAGGGAAATTGAAACGTGGAACGAAGAGAGAGAGGAGGCGAATCGTCTTTCATCGAACGTCCAGACGAATTAAACGGCACCGGCCGAGAAGCAGGCTAATTTGTTTACGCCAGCTCGGACGGTTTCGCGTCCAATTAGCCAACCGACCATTTCGACTCGGCGTGAACGTTGCTGGATTAAGAAGCGATCCGATACGTCGTCCCCGAAACAGCCATCGAAACGATTGATCGAACTGCAAACCGAAGATTTGACTGGGAATAGAAACGCGGCGAGAGGGGGAGAAAGAAGGAATCAAAAATATCCTATTGCGTGGATATCGAGCGGACGGTTAATATTGTCTCTTGACCCCGGGTATGTTCGCGTATGGCCACGACGCCAGAGGAATCCGAATTTATCGTTTGCGTGAACGTTAACAGGCAGAATAATCAATATTTGCCGATACGACTGAAATTCACCGGGGCTCCGCTAGACGCTTATGATGTTGATTTAGTATATACGATATTGCTAGGTAAATAAACCATGCCGATATTCGATTACTCTTTCATTTGCTGTTTATTTAATCCTCGCGCCCGCCTATAATTTTACACTTTTTCGCTAGTTTTCGCCCGTGCTTTTTTTTTCGCGAGTCGTCGCCCGCGTTGGAAAACCCTTCGTCCCTGACGACGCGCGGATGTGTCGCGCTCGTTGACACCGCTGCTCGCGTTCGCCGATTTAAATTTTACCGTCGGGTGTTTGACGCAACAAGACCGCTAAATACAAATTGTTTGTGTTATTTCAACATTTCCTCCCAGCGTTAAACTGATTACACTCGTTCGTTCGATCAATCAGAAAATTGCCTCGGTTAAGAACATAATGTTGGAAAAATCGCAGCTCGGAATTACGTAAAAGGCTGCGTCGATTAAATCCCGGGACGAGCCCTCAATTTTGTAGATAAAAATAATACCGATAGGTCTGCGGATTTTTAAAATAAATATAAATACTGTTTATTAATTTTGGAATTAACAGATACTGGGAAAGTTCCAATACGGCGATTACAAACGATATTAATCTCTCGTTACCACAACTCGCTACTCGCTATATAACTTCTTCGCGATTCACGACTCACTACTCTTTATAATACTCTCTACACTCTCGATAATCTCTCTGCCACGACTGGATTCTCTCTGCTTCGTTCCTTCACGATATGCATCTTCGAAACTTTCGTTTTTCGCACACTCGCGCAACCGTGCCCCAATGTTTTATGTCTTAAACTTGGGCGGCTGAAATAAACATTTCCAGGCCTAGCCTTCGCTGTGACAATTATCTGGGACGCGCAGCAGGAGATTGCCTCGCTCTTGGGAAGAAGTTCGGTACAATTTCCCAGATTTCCTCACCCCCAATAATAAAAAAGACGAAAAAAAAAGAAGGCTAGCGCGACAGCAGAACGTATCGCTCGCGTTAACGTCGCTCTCTGAAATAAATCAGCCGTGCCGTCAAAGCGCGAGCAAAGCGCTTAAATCAGCCGCTGTCGCGTTAAAGAGCGGGATGGCGCAATTTTCCCAATTTCATCGCGGACAGATTTCACAGCGCCCGTCGGTCGTCATCGCTCGCGCGGCGCAGCCAGCTGCCTCTCTCCTTTCTCGGACGGTTTCTCACGGAATTCTCGCCGGTGGTTGGGCATACCCGGCAGTTTGGATGGTAAAAGGCAGGAATTTCTGCTCAAACATCCGCGAAGCCACGCTTCACGGTGTGTCCGGTAGCCTCTCCGAAGCTTCATACAAATTCATGACCGAGTCGTTCTCCGTAAGTTTTCGGACGATGGGCGAGAACGCGCGTCGGTTTCGGGTCGGTTTTAACACGACGTGTTCGCGTTCACGTTCACGTTTGCGTGCGCCCGGTTGCCAACGCCGTTCCCAGCCCCTTCGGGCCATTTGTTTGTCGAAACCCGCGACACCCTTAAACCACCAGCTTCTTTGCACGTCTCACTGAAAGGCCCAGAAGTAACTGCTCTGACCAGGAAATGAAGACGACTTTTTGCCTTAAAATTTTATTGATATGCAAACATTTGAATCGATACAAAAGTATCAGTACCAGATAACGCCACTCCTACTCGAGGTCTAGCCCACGCCCCCTCGCGAATCACGTGACTCAAATCAACCAATCGCTA
>KQ435744.1:1227121-1238112 GCA_001276565.1 Melipona quadrifasciata
AGAAACGTGTTTATAATGCGCGCGGTAGGCTACTCCGACAGAAACCCGGTAGTTCGCGATCAAGCGCGTTTTGATGAAGCGCAGAATAGATGAATGGCCACTCGGATCGTTAACGAGATAACGAGCCCCGCTGAAACGGTCCGTGGAAACGCCATTAAATTCAAACCGGAACCGTGGACGGGCTGAATGAAACCTTTAATAAGACGTTCAGTCGTTAACGATCAATGTCGGGAACATTATTTATCTTAATGGCCGAGCGAACGGAGCGACACTTTCGACGATTTGCAGTGATTCGCTTTTGTAACCCTGCTCCGACGATCTCATTTTTCAATCTCGCGGAAAGTCAGCCTTGCTATTTCTGCCACCTCTCTTTCGATCAGAACTCGGTCGGTTAAATTTATCGCCGAGAAACACGGCTGACTAACCTCGTTCGACGAAAGTCATCGTGTCTTGTCGCGGGCTGACAGCTTCGTACGTTATTTACGCGAGATCTCGACCCAATCGGAGCTCGAGCTCCTTTGTATTTTTACACAATTCGAACGTCACCGTCAAACTGTGACACGGCTCGCTCTGGGTGAACTTCATCGGGAGAAATTGAGAAACTGGGAAAACTGAAAGTTACGAAACGATTTGCTTGTCAGGTATTTAGGCTGTTTGTCGTAATTTTTAACAGTAGATGCGACCTCACCATCGGCCATCTTCGCAGTTCTCAATTCATCGAACGAGATTTCCCGAATATCATCGAGAGTTGGACGTCGTCTTTCAATTTATACTTGAACATTTTCAAACATGTACTGTGGGAAAAAGTAAACGCCGCGGCTCGTTGAAGCATTTGCCGTTTCGTTGTCGCGATACAAATAGCCCGGGGCGCACCGTTCATGAAGTATTCTCGAGGGTGTTATCACGTGACGACCCGCGTCACCGGTGAAACACGCCCCTGGCAAATCCTCGTTCATTTTCGTTCATTAACGGCCATTAACTGCACGGTAATACTTTAGCCGATTCGGGAAAAAGAGTCAATGACAGATCGAAATTGCGACAGAAATTCGTCGAGCGTCCGCAAAGTTTCGCTGCTTTCCTTCCTTCGTGATATTTTAAACAACGAAGGTTCGTCTTTTATTGAAGATCCGATATCGATTAGATCCCGCTGCGACGAAACAATTTGACAGGAAAATGACAAATGTTTATTTTCGAAATCTGCTCTGCGGAGAAATGGATTGTCTACTCAGGAATATATATATATATGTATGTATAATACAGTTGTAACGTTTTATACTGCACGTGAGAATCGGAGCCAGACTAACTTTCTTGCGAAAGAAATCGGTAACGATTCGTAGAATGGCCGAAAGTTTCAACCACCTTAGATAGAACTGTTAAACTTTGAAACTGAAACGTGAAACTTGCATCAAATACGTATTATAGATACAGTTGCTAGAAAAAATATTTACACCCGCGACGAGACGATTTTTCAATCGGATCTTTCGCATTTCATCGCTACAAAAAACTACAGACTAGTTGTTTTCACCGTTTCACTAGCATTAAAAACTATTATACACAGTGACATCCTACGTTACACGTAGCGCTGATTTGTACAGGGTGGGAAGAAAAGTCCGTCCGTGGCCATCATAGATGAATTTTACACCTTCGATCGAATTTCAAAGTCAATAAAATTTTCTTTTCCCTTTGCTTTGCACTCTACTCGTCACGAAGGTAAAACTTTTGCGGGGAACCTGATAGTTCTCTCTCTTGGAAAATGGCAAGAAAAGTTTCTTGATCGTTTAACACAGCGACTTTATGGTTGTTCCATTTGTTCCATTTTACGCGTATGAAAATCGCATAAATAGAGTCCGTCAGTATACAAAAGAAAACAAGATATTGGAAAGAAATGCTGGTACAAGTTATGTAAATACGTAAATTAACAAAAAATAATAATAATAACAATAACAAGTTGTCAGAAAACAAAACTAATATCAATTCGGTGTTGGTATCGCTGCTGTAATTTCTTCTTAATTGGCACATTAAAAAGCTCGTTATCCTCGTCGCTTGAAATATTTGAAAGTTCGTCCCCATTTTCACAACTAATGTTAAACTTTTTCGGACGATTCGTTCTCAGACTTATCTTTTGCCAAGTTCTCATTAAATTTGTTAACATTTCTTTGAATCTTGTTGAAGCTTCAAGGCTCGTTGATCACGTTTGTATCAAATACGTCTACAACGTATTTTCCGGCCGCGTGAAATCGGGCTATTTTCGAAAGTACCTGAGAGTCGCGTGAAGAAAAAAGTGCCGCGTAAACGGAGGGACGGATGTATTGTTGTATCGCGTCATCCCGCGTGAAAATGGAGTTGGCCGACAAGCTCCGAGATGTCATTAAAACCGTTGGCAAACAGTCGGCGACCGTCTGTTCGTCATTACGTAAACGGAAGCCCGATTCGTACGGTTGGCGTTCTGCCGTGCGGTGAGTGCCGATCGCCGCGACCGAACGTGACCAATTGTACGGCGTTTAGACTACGTTTCCCAAAGGGAAATGCGTCCGGAATTTTACAGCGGGGCTGTAACGTGGCAACGACGACACCGATGGCGCCCGCGGCGCGCAGCGCCGGCGAACACGCGCCGAAAGCTCGAGCGAAAGTCAGCAGGCACGTACACGACCGTGTGTGACCTGGATTGCCTGGACGTATCTAACGCCGGCGGAACGTGCGAAAGTCCGACACGGCAGGGACAAAGTTCGATAAGGGGGTGTAAACTCGGAGATATTTCTCTGGGAAAGTACGACCGGGGATCGAGCGTAACGGAAGGATCGACTCGTACGTAGCGGCATTACCGGCGAGAATTGTCGCCGTAACGCGAGTTTGACGAATAAAATGCCCGATCTTCGCTGCGAGCGAGGTAAACTCCAAGTTTCTCGAAATGTCCGCTCTCGCGCGACGGTAATCGAAACTTTGCCCCTCGCTCTCTTTCATGTTCCGTTCCCTTTTTCGCTCCTTCTTCACGGTGACAAATCCAGCGACGCTGCGGATCCGCTTTGAAAAAAATATAAACGCGAGACGTTCCGATCGATCGGCGCAGCGTTAAAAGTGCAGCGCGATACCCGTGTCGGCGCGTCCTTTATGCGCGTCGAAACGACGGCTTTGCTCCGCCTTAATGCGTTTCCTACGGCCGACAGTTGTTACCCCTTTCCACTTGCACGACCGTAACTGCCTAATCTAATAAAATAGTGAAATAAGTCCGTGCCGGGCCGGGTTGTTACCGAGGCAACACGTGCGATTTCACTGGCTTTCTTCAGGCGGCTGCAATCGACTACGCCGCGAGAGAATGCTCGCCTGCATCCGCACAAAGAATCTGAAAAATTCTCGACAAACCCCCAAGTGTTATTTAGCGTACATTTAGCATACAAGTAGGTTAGTTTAAAAGCAAAATAAGCAGCGGAATATAATAAACTGTTCGGACGAAGCAATGTTTGGTACGAAATACGCTGTAATTCCTGCAAGTGGATAACACCGCGTACAGTCAGACGCGACAACGATTAATAACACAAACCGCGAGCGTGAAGAATCGCTCCGATCAATCAACCACGCAGTTTCTATTACTATCCAGTACTTCGAAGATAATCCTTGTCTTAATAAATGTTCGGATCAGTAGGCTTATTACGCCAAGGTTGACGTCGATATCCCTTCGCAACCGCCAACCTGAATGATGTCTCATCTCACTTTGAATCGCAGTTGCGCGTTTATCATACCGGGTGAATTCAAATATCCGAATATCCGAGGTAAGGCTGACGATCAGACTGCGGATCAGACTTTTTTCTTTGCGTAAATAATGCGACGCGTAAAATGTCCAAATTATACTGAGTGGGCCAAAAATCACTTGCTACCAAAGTAAACTTTTTTTTACAAATTTTTTACGTTTGAACTTGAATTTAATTTAAAATTAATAAAATTACGTAGCTTTTTCTCATATCAGACTTCTCAAGTACAGAAAATAAATCCAGTAGATACTTCAACGATGATCCTCAGATGTGATAATCCGGCTTTGCAAGGAGCTGAACTGAAAAACAGCGATCTATTTTCACTCTAAATAGTTTGCAAAGTTGCACGTAACGCGAAAAAAACCACGTAAAGTCCAAAGTATTCCCTTTTTGCCAAAAATTTCCCTTTTCTTTCCTTTTTTTTTTTTTTTCTTTTTACCGTAGTCTGCCGACGATACTTAGCGGGTTTACCCAGTTTCTCGTCGCAATCGATATTCATCGAACGTGCTCTATCCGAAGAATTCCCCTGACTTTGCCGGTAACATGGAAACACACTAAACGACAACCACTTATCCGTTTCTAAGCCACCGGCTGCGTCTCGAAATTCGCGCAGCATCAAAGACACGGGCACACCGATAGACAGACACGGGATCGAGGACGGGCCGTAGGTGGTGTTTTGAAATATGCATGGGCATCCCTTAGTACGTTTAGTAGGAAATTACGTAGGAACAACACGCGCCGCCTCTATAACGCGCCGTTAATATTAACTACACCCCTCTCGAGCATTATCCAAGAGGTAGTGGAACCGTGGCACAGCCACCTGCTAGTTCATCGCGCGCTTTTAGGTTACAGTCCGCCACCGAAACTCTGTGCGTGCGTCGGCGAAAATCGCTGGTATCAGTTCCGATGTTAGACAGGAGATGCCTTTACCTGTACTACTTGCCAAGAGTAAAACTAAAGTCTGAAATATACGTATTAGAATAGAACGATGAAATAATGAAGTAATGAAAATCGCTAATATCAGCTTATCGATGTTAGGCGCGAGATACATTTACTTGCACTACTTGTCCGAGCGAAAGTAAACTCTGAAGTATCTGTACATCTGTGACAGAACGATAAAGTAATGAAATAATGAAATAACGAATAATGGGAAGAATGGGGATAAAAATCGTTGATGTGAGTTTCAATGTCAGGCGCAAGATACGTTTACCTGCACTACTTGTCCGAACGAAAAAGTGACGTCTCTGAGATATTTGTACCGCTTAATGAGATGGAACATAAAATCTCTGGGATCAAAGACTGAATGCACAGGGATTTGCAAGATATATCTTTGATCAATTTTTGAACAACCACAGATTTCAATTTACCTAGCCCTTCTTGCAGTCCATGTTCCGCGTTATTCTACGGTTTACAGCGACGATTACTTTGAAAGAGAAAATTGATTAAACAACAAATTTGGAAGCTATTGAAAATTGTAGGGCGTGCATAAGCAAGGAATAAGAAATTGCCGGGTAAGGCCAGAAGGAAAACGTTACATCATCGGCGGTCTTGCAAAACGCTGCTTCGTGCACGCGAAGCAGGCTGCGACCAAGAGTTTAATTGCAGCGTGCAGCGTGCAAGCGGACTTTAAATAACTTGTTGCGGATTGGACAACTTAACGGCGCGAACGTTCCTTGCATAAAACGGGACACGTGTCACGAGGCTCTGCCGTTCGAAGACTAGCAGTTCGGGAACAATGCGCGAAAAGACACGGCTTTTAAGTAACACGATAAAAGGCTCGCTCCATTCTAATCTAATTTTCTACGCGTAGCGTACATCAATTTCCAAAGAGCGTCTCTTCGATACGGAGAAGAAGATTTTGAACGATCAAGAACGAGTGTTTTTTACTCGTCGATAAGGACGATAAGGAAGTGTTCGAAGCAGAAATGAAACTCGGAATGCTAAAAGGAAAAGGCACTTTTAGCGTTGCAGAATGAAGCGTGCACGAACAGTTGGCAGCAATTTCCATCAGCATCTCGAAAATTCCTATTTCGTAGCTGGTATCGGTAGAGGGGAAGGGCGGCGGACAAAAAGCATTAGCGGGTCTGCATACTGTTGCATCTAATCTATGAACGCAATGTAATCTCACGAGCGGTTGATGCTGCTAATGGTTGCCATGCCGGGCATCCTCGATTCCTTGAAATTTCGTGGACACTTAGTAGTATGAAGCCCTCTAACAAGAACCATCGCCCTGTGCACGGTAGCCGGTAACCGGCGAAACGCCAAGCATTCTAATCTCAATTTTCCTGCGCGTTGCTGGCATTAACATCGGTTGACCGACGATAAACTTCCGGTCTACCTTCTTGCCTCGGTATGCCAGCTAAGAAAATTCCACGTCGGTGTATACGATATATCCGACCGGAAGAGCAAACGTCGAGCAAACGTCGAGCAAACGTCGAGCTGCCGCGGCGAGGGACGAGGAGGGCCATTCTCGCGATTGGGAAATTTTCAAATATTCCTCAATCGAGTTATCGTTACGATCCTCCATTTTCGCGGGTAGCCGCTCGCCCGAATCTCCGACTCGAATTGCGAAACGCTCGTTTCGAAGGATGCTCCGACGAATCGCGAAGAATCTGCAAAGGACGCAGTTAGCGAGGTCTCGAACGATTCTACAGGCCCCGTAACGCGTAACAACAGTTTTCATCGGTGGTTTCCCTCGTGATTGCACTTTCTCGAGTTCCAGCCAGACGCTCACTATCTCCGGCAGACATCGTCGCCGCTTTCTCCTCTCCTCTTAAAGAACGTCTCTCTCTCGCTCCCTTCCCACGAAGTCTAGTCGCGAACCGTTCCCACCGATATCAGGGATTGACCCCGAAAAGGGATACCCGCGACGATCTCGCAGTTGGCTCGATTACCACCGGCTAACACCCCCCGACAAACGGCGCGTCGCACACTCGATAATCTTCGATAAAATTCTGGATATTTTTCGATGCGCGTCTACCTACGATGATATCCGGTTGTTCCGTGATTTTCTGACGAATCGTCCGGGGTTCGCGGCACTTTTCACGTCCGTCAATTGTCGTGCTTGCGCGGCGTTAAAAAAAACTTTTTCGAGAGAGGAAAGGGGGGAGGAGGGGGGGGAGCAGGAAAAAAATTGGAAAAAGCAAATGAAAAAAGGGGGAAAAAAATGGTGATCGCTGATGCGATTCCCTTTGTTCGCAAACAGATTTCTCGGGCCCGTGGCTCTATTCAGGTCGTGGCGGTTTTTATTTGAGAATTTTACAAATGGTTGTATATCATCGCGCGAATTCTCGTTCGCTACGTCACAGATATAATTGTTTCCCAGATCGCGGCTCAACTGGCGCGGAAATTTTGCTGCTTCTATTCACGGCGAAATTGAAAAAATCCCCCCGCGAGTGAGATGTAAGTGATAAAACTGGATCGATGGATAAAATTATTCAAGGGCGAGAGAGAGAGAGAGAGAGAGAGAGAAGATGGAAACATATGATACTAAAAAGGAGGAAAATTTACCGTGAAAAAATACCACAAATCTCTATAGATCGATTGAGCCAATCTATCCAACTTTCAAATACTTTTTTTTCTTTTTTTTTTTTTTTTTCAGTAAAAATTCAGTGTATTTTCCCTCGAAAATGTCCAGGTATTCACGACTAAAAATTCGGAAATTCGGAAGAAAGATCTTTAAAAAAAAGTTCTCGTTATCGATGGAAATCGAACATTTTCATTGGACGAGAAAAACTGTACATTTATCTCGAGTACCGAAAGAACACGCGAATCCCGGGTCTCGAGAGGAAATTCCAATTAATTTCTCAACGAATCCGTCGGGAGTGTAAAAAGTGATATCCACTAAAATATGCAAGTTCTAAAAATTTCCGTCGAAATCAATTCTCGAGATCAATCTTACAGCGCAAACAGAAGTTTCTATTAATCTTTCAGCCTCCTACGAACCCAAATCTGTCAAATTCTCTATTCTCCGTTACTCGCAACGTCGTTTCCCCCGAGACGAGAAATTTCTATTAAAATCTATTAATCTCCGCGCGAATTCTCCGCGTGAAAAATCATTTCAACCAAAAATCTGAACGTTCCGGCTGTTCGATTCGTGTCCACGGGCACGAAAATCCGTGCTGCTGGCGAACCAGTCGGGTCGGCTCGAATTTCCAACGTTCGACACGGTGGTAACGTTAACAAGGATCGCCGTGCCGGCTGTCCGTGTGTATATCTGTTGGATAACAGCGGCGTTTAATCTCAATTTCCGGGGCTCGGTGTTCCAAGGCGCGCCGGCTGACGAGCAGTAAATAGCTAGCACGCCGCGTTACAGCCAGATGCATTCTCGTTGCCAGTCTGTTTCCCGTTTCCCCTCCCCTCCCGCCCCGCGCGGTTGTTCTCCGCTCTCTCTTCTTTCGCGCAGACGTCTTCGCGGATAAGAAGTGGCGCAAGTGAGGCGTGTTGGTTGGTTAAGCGAACCACGTTTCCGCTGTATCTTCTTCCAGCAGCACGTTCGGTGGGGACGACTTTCTTCCTCCGAGGAAGCTACCACTCTGAATTTTCCTCCGACCGAGGGATATTTCAACCCCTAAACTACCTTGGCCCGGTCTTTGTATTTTCTTATTAATCTACCTGGTCTCGCCTGTCCACACCGCCCGTTCGTTCTCAGATGGTAAAAACTGTTTCTCGCGTTTAATCAACTGGGCTATGGATTGCACTTGTGAGCGACTTGGAAAATTTTGGGGTATATCGTGGAACAACGTATTGACGCAGGGATTTGTTTGGTTTGGACATGTCAAATTTCGCAAAAATTCGATACAGATCGTTGCGAAAGAAAAACGTACAAACGCCTCGTTAGGGGATAAAAACATTTGCAGCCAAATATGCAAAAATTGACAATTGAAACCGAGAGATTGGTAAACTAAACACTTTGCAGTTTGTACGAATGAAATATACGTGTTACGTACATTTTCGTGTCAGAGAAACTTGGCTGTTACGTTTCTGTCGGAGTGGGCGGAATATATGGGAGTTCTTTCACGGACAAAGTGCGGCAGAGTCTCTAAACGATTTCCGATCGACGCACTCGAGTGACCGAAGTAGTTGGTAATCCTCCCCCATATCCCGAAGGACTGCAGTCTGCTTATAAACTCGCCGCCGTTGAGAAGCTAATCACGAAGACTTAGCGACCGCCTAATACCCATTAGTTGAAAGCCTGCCGCAGTCCTCCTCTCAAAACAAAACGGCAATTAACTTTCCCCGGGTATTTTTACCGGCAAGGTGTTGCGAACATTCTCGTGAATCGGACCGTGTATCGTCCATCCGGCGTGCTTCGCGCGCTTCGTGTAAAAAAGGTATCGCGTGGAATGAAACAAAACAAAAAAAAAAAAAAAGAAAAAAAAAAAAAAAAAAAAAAAAAAAAGAGGAGAGACAGAGAGAGAAAGAGAGAGAGAGAAGGAATAAAGGCAAAAAACGAATTAAAAATTGGCACCTGCAACGAAATATCGAAAAAAAAAAAAAAAGTAAAAAAAAAAAATAAGCGACAAAGCCGGAGTTCCTTTCACAAAGAATGCGCGGATGCAGCGCGGCGCGCGCGGCGATCAACAACAACGCTGACACAAATTTGTCGTGCAAATACACGGTCACAGCCGGCGAGTCTTGGAGCGCGGAATCCGCGCGGCATAAACGCGGCATGCGCGTATATTTTTCCATCGGATCCGGATGGAAATGATCTGTGATGGACGAGCGGCGATAGCAGCTCGCCAGATTAAATTGTTGGACAACGTTTCCGAGCGCGTCAAATTGAAACGTTGTCCGCCAACGACAACGCGTTTACTGGGCGGCTCGGAACGCGTTTTTCCACGGGCGCGCGACAACCTCTGAAATCCTCCCAAGCTGACGTCTCTCTCGTTCAGACGTGAACGATAGACGCACGTACGACGTACGGGATGTTTGCGGCGGGATCGCGAATCGAATCGAATCGATTCCCCTTCGAGTCGCCGCTTCGGTCGACCCGTCGCTCTCTCGCCGACATAATGTTGATATTAAATTTTCCAAGTTATTCGATATCGATCATCAATCACGGTGACGCCGACCGGGCCAGGGAACAAGACTCGAAACGGGAAAAGGAGAAAAACGGTACCTGTTGCGCGATAGGGTTACGAACCCCGAAGGATGGATGTCTCACGCGAGGCGGTGAGAAATCGCCTCGAATTAAACGCGATGGTCGCGGTCGATCAATTATCGGACGCGTCCTCTTTCAATTTCCATCGAAGCAAGAACGGAGGGAGGTTTCAACGTGTCGTTGCGAAAGAGATAACCCTCTCTTTACGAGCGTCTATTGATATTCCGTATTTCGGAGTAATCGCGTAATAAAAGAAATACGTAACGCACTTTAGCCATCGAGACGAGCTTTCTTCCTATTCTTTTTATGAACGACAGTGAAATATTTATGCAATGAGAAATTATTACAGTAAGAAATCTTTCTTAAAGACTGGCTATAGGTACAGCTCTGTTAAAAATTTGAAGTTGGATTTTACTTGCAAAAAGGAAAAATCTAATTGCCCCTTGTCGAAACGCTGCCAAGAAATTCCAAAATGATTCTTACGATACTTCGAAACGAATCAACGGACTCGAAGAATGATTCGATCGATATATAAAGTCCCGAGTGGCTGTGCTCCGGTTAAACGGCGAGATAAAACCAAAAGCTTTGGTGAAAGAAGTAAAGCCTGGGGCCAAAGAAATTTCGCGAGAAATTTGAACAATTTCCGACCTCGTTGTCAAAAATTTCTCGTTCGTTGATCGATGAATCGTCATTGTTCGACAAACGCGATTCATTACTTCTTGTGTCCGGCGTTCGAACGACACGTACCACACGGGGCCAGTCAAGGGTGAAATCGATGAAACCAAGGGCATTATCAGAAATTCTTTTTCCCTTTTTTTTTTCTTTCTTTCTTTTTTTTTTTTTCCCACCGCTGTCTATCACGCTATGACGCGCAAGAAGCACAGAATACACCTGTTGCTCACGGCCATCGATAGACCTATCCAGAAGCTTTTTAAAAAGCGACGA
The DNA here is from genome assembly GCA_001276565.1 of Melipona quadrifasciata. Classification (NCBI taxonomy): domain Eukaryota; kingdom Metazoa; phylum Arthropoda; class Insecta; order Hymenoptera; family Apidae; genus Melipona; species Melipona quadrifasciata. Next base: position 1,237,916 of record KQ435744.1, read on the forward strand.
CTCCGGCATGCCCATAACGATTGAAATTTATCTACTTTCTCTCCGTCGAGGCGTTTCAAACCGTCGGGGCGTTCGCTCGAAGGAATTAAGCGGAACAAATCGACGGTCGTTCGACTAAAATCCCTTCGTTTCCATCTTCTTTCCACTGAAATCTATGCATTTACGGGCGGTACGGGGGGGGGGGGGGGGGGGGCAAG
>KQ435744.1:1238352-1248452 GCA_001276565.1 Melipona quadrifasciata
GGGGGGGGGGGGGGGGGGGAGAGGCGCAAAGATTCCGAGGAAATCAGAAATAACGAGAATCGTTATTGATATTTGCGGGATTATTAATTTCAAATTGGCCGATTAAATTTGGACGTGAACGAGGGAGCAGCGCCGGAGAATTTCAAATCGCTTTCAACCGAAAAGTCGAGCTCCAAACAACCGACCGGTTTCCCTTCTCTGCGTTCCAATTTCGCAGTGACGAATTTTTAACAGCGGAGAGGTTTTTAAGGTACGGCTAATTTAATAAATTGAATATTCTTGCATTTGCGCAATTAATTAGCACGTAACGCTGTAATAAATACGCACGATACGTACGTTGAATCGTCTGCTAATTTTATTATTAATTCGAAATTAATGCTGCGTGCATCGGCAATAATGGGAAAATTTTCATCAAAGAGCTGCCCGAGGGACAGAGAGAAAGAGAGAGAGAGAGATTCTTTCAAACAACCTTTACAACTTGACCGTCCGCACGTCCAACGGATTTGTCCAATTGACAAAAAACACTTTATTGTTAATTGCTTCGTTTTACCGTAATTATTACTTTGACGTCCTACAGTTGCATTACCGTCGTTAATGAAAAATTTGCAAGGAATTGGCCATTCAACGCGTAAAGCGAGCCTTTTCCCGTCTCCGCGAGATCTGCCGCTCTTTTTCAGCCAAAAAACGCGGAAACGCGAGCAAAGCCCCCGTGACGACAAAAACGGGAAAGGCAAATGTTTCCTGTTATCCCTATACAAACCCCGGTTGCAACGTCTCGCGTTGCAAGCCCGCTTTCCATGCAATTATGTTTAACAACGGAGAGAAAACGGGGGCGTCGCTCGGTCTTGCCCTTCGTCTTCATTTCTCGCGCGACAAAACGTGTCGCCGCGTCGGCGAAAAATTCGTTTCGCAAACACGTCTCGCGCGAGCGCAGTTTGCGAGAAAAACTGCCGTCGCGCGAGGAGCGAAGAACGAAGGAGGAAATCGTCCGGCAACTACGAGTGGAAACGCGTTAATTTTTCCGCGTACGGGGAGATGAAACCAATAAGGTTAAGTGTCGCGTGAAATCTCGCTCGCGTCCCGCTCTCCCATTGCTCTGGTTATTTCACGCGGCGAGCGCAGCGCGATTTATTATTTATCTACGTACTAACGCGCTCGTCCAACGCCGGTGGATCTTCAACCACGGAGATTAACGCCGGCGAAAGCTGCAGCGGAGAAGTGGCCGGCGGATTTTATCGCGACGCAGTTAAAGGTTGTAACGCAAACAGCTTTCAGACTCCTCGGGGCTTTTAACTTAACGACACTCGAGGATCCAAGTGTGGAAACTTTCGCCGCGCCGTTTTGTCGTTAAGAATATCGTTTTGTCGAGCCGCCCTCGCGAGAGATCGAACACTTCCAATTGAATTCCCCGCCCTACCCGGCGAAACTCTACCGATCCCTTTCGATTCGACTTACGTGACTCTGAGATAGTCGGTAGCGAAACAGTTTTCTTTTTTCTCTCTCCCCCGGGAAATTTGATTTTTACGCCGAAGCAAGAGAAACGCCGGAGAGATTTAACGTGACTTTGGAAGAATAATATTCGCAACTCGAAGTTACTTCATTTTTTTTGTAGCTTATGAAAAAAAAAAAACTTGCCTACGACTCATCGGTTCTACAAAGTCAGTAGCAACGGCGAAAATGGTAACTTTCGCAAGGAAAGCTAAAGTAAAATAAGGTTACTCGGCGAAAAAAAATTCTTTTCCATCAAAGTCACGTTGAGTGAACGTTTATATTGACAGCGAGAGAAACATAGAGATTTGACGCGACTCCGGGAAAATGATTGAGAAGCGAGAAAATCTCGTTCAAATCCTCGTAGCTCTCGAAGTTAAAGAAGGATCGATTCGACTCAATTGGACGAAAATCGTAGACAATCGCAGAAATAAATGATCAATTACGCGATTTTTGTACCTGATGAACGAAAACTTGGCTACGATTCACCGATTTTCTACGAAATCAACGGCGGAAACGATATTCTCACGAGGAAAGCTAAAGGAAAATATTCCGACAGAATAAGGTTAGTAACGAAAAATTCCTTTCCATCAAATTCGGTTTTGACGTCGAATGAATGTTTATATTGAAGCGTCGATAGCCAGAGAAACACGGAGATTTAATATGACTCCAGAAAAAATGATTGAGGAGCGAAGAAGTCTCGTTGAAATCTCCGTGGCGTTTGAAGTTGAAAGGATCGACTCGCAAATGATTGAACGAAAATTATCGAAAAATTAATAAGAGATAAATGATTAATTACCTGCCTACAATTCACAAAAATCAACGAAAATCTTATTTTGCTTTACCTTTCCTTGCAAAAAACGTCATTTTCACACGTAGGATGAGATTACTAGTAAAAAATTCCTTTTCATCGAAATTTCGTGATTTTGACGTGAACGCTTACACGAGAAAAACGTCAGTGGCAAGAGAAAGATAGCAAGAGCGACGAACAGAACGAGCGAGCAACAAATGAAATCACCAGTTACTCGATTTCCGCAAAGTCCAACGAACGAAAGCTCGTCTGCAATTCGCCAATCTCCTGCGTAGACAATCAACGGGAAGAGGGGGAATGCGGCATTTTCGCAGGGGAAGCTAAAGTAAAATATCCGGGTAGGATAAGGTTACCGCGTGACATAGAGAGGCGCGGTTTCGCGAGAAAAGAAGAGCTCGCGGCAGGAATATACGTCTTGCTTCTTGGTCGATTCGTCTTGCCGCGGAGAAACTCGGGCGAGAAACGTTTCCGAAGCTCGCTCGCGGCGCGGTGCGGGCTTAACACGATGTAAGCCGCGCCGCTGCGCGCGGATATATCGCGGTTTCTGTGGCCCGCTGCCATCCGTATCCATAAAGAATGTAAGCTTCCACGGAGACTCGTGGCGTATCCTCCCCGTGGCGCAATAACGGTGACTCTCGGGATCCAAAAATTTCATGCATACGATATAAAGTATAAACGACGACTTCATCATCCCCGACGTCCCGGCATCCTCGCGTCTCCGCATTTTCTTTTCCATCATGTTGCACGCGCTCTTTCGCAACAACCTCGCGTTTCATTCTCGACTCCCCGGTCTGAAGTCTGCGGCGCGCCATCGCGAAACCAGGGGCGGGAGGGGGGCGAAGGGGAAGTCGATTTCGATCTCTCTATTGTCTCGGAATCTCTCGAGCTCCACCGAGCCGCGCGTCGTGCGCGATATAAAGGGAATACGCGGAGGAAATCAAGAAACGAAGGGATATTGAAGCGACGAAACGGCACACGCGTAACCACTGAACGCGTCCCTTTCTCTTTCGAATTTTCTTGGCTCGAAAAATAATAACCAACGAGGGAGAAACGAGGCCTCCCTCGTCAAAGGTATATATCCGCGAGGGTGTATCGACAGTTTGATTCGTAAGGTCACGGGAACGTCGTGAGGTGGACGGACGTGGCACCTCGCGAAAGTTGCCTCTCGCCTCTCGACGTATTTCCCGAGACGACCTTCTTCTAGTATTTCGAGGAATTCCACCGGCCTTTGAGACCGCGTTACGCCGGAGGAAACGCCGCCTTCCGACAGCAGAAATTGAACGTTCGCGCGATGATGTTTCGCCGCCGGTGTACGCGCGCGCTCCACGAGCACGTTCGATCGGTCGGTGTTCGTTTTCGAGTCGTCGAGTTTTCCCAACCGGAGGTGATGTTGTTTGCGCCTTGGAAGCTGGATATGAAGTTACGGGTATTTGTTCCGTCGAGCTCTTTCCCGTCCGGAAATCGCGCGGACGGTGCCATTTAATTGAAAAGGGGAAACAACGGGTGTAAAGCTTCTTAAGCGTTAACGTCGCGTTTAGGGTTTGTCGACCCACTGGGCAACCGTGCCCCCGGATCCGCCGTTACAGTAAAATTTCGTCAGCCAGACACCGGGCCGCTGTACCGAGTCGTTTCGCTGGCAAACGACTATTTACGGTAACGACGACGATTTTGGCTTCTAACCCAGACTGCGGAATATTTAAGGAAGCTATCTCGAGAAAACACGTTCGTTTCGGCCAGCGCGAAAGAAACTCGTGAATTTTCACAATATCGTCGACTAGTTTTTCCTTTTCAACGTTCACGTCCAAGAAAATATTCACGACCCCTATTAAATATTCAGATACTCGTCGTGGAATTCTTCTGTAAGCGTAAATGATGCAAGGGAAAAATTATTAATTTGCCGCCGAAAAACTACGTGATCTTCGATGAACTATCGATTCTACGAGTACAACTAAAGCCTTACCAAATGAAATGAAAAAGGACAAAAATGATATCATTAGAGACATTTCTACATTTTATACTAAACTCTCCAACTTGAACAGAAATGTATAATAACAATAGCCTTGACTTCGACGTCGATGTGACTTTATCTCTACACAGAAAAAAACTGCACGATTTGTACCCCAGTACGATTTATCTCATTGGAAGGCCCAGAAGCAACTATTCTGACGACCTTTTTGTCATAAAATTTTACCGATATGCAAACATTTGAATCGATAGAAAACAAATTACAGGCGCGATCGCTCAGTACCAAACAACGCCACTCCCACTCGAGGTCTACGCCACTCCCACTCGAGGTCTACGCCACGCCCCCTCGCGAATCACGTGATCCAAATCAACCAACTAATTTTCGTTGCATCAGCGTTGCACCCGAAGAGGCCCGATTTTCTGAGTTACCCCCGCTAAAATCACTCAGTGATAAAAAAAGGCTACGAAGAACAGGAGAAACTCACGAAACTAGAAACAACGAACTTGGACGCTGATCAAACAAATTAATTTTCACAGAGAGAATTTTAGCGAGATTTGAATGAAATAAAAACGCGTCAACTTTTCACTTCGCTCTGACGAAGTTAGAAGTGAAAGGAAATGAAAACGCAGACAAATAGACGCGAGAACGGTTGGGGGCGGTTCAACAGCTGCGGGCAGAGAACAGTGCAGGCAGGTTTCGGGGAGCCAGGTTTAAGAGACTTTGACCGCCGAACAGGTTCGCAACGTAGCGTAGGAGCACGGCCCAAGGCGTTCCTCGATAAATTTGATGAAAAAGTTTCGCTCTACGCGGCGGCGGGACGGTTCACGGCGCCAAACCACCCCCCTCGGGCGAGAAAACGATACCTTTTCCAAGTTTCGTGTCACCAGGCTTGATAACGACGTTTCGAGCCGTGAAAAGCTTAAACATCCACCGTTCTCTCCTCCTTTTCTACCAGGCCCGAAGCCCTTTTCGCGATTCTTTCTTTTCCTTTTATCTTTCGCCTTTCTGGCGAAAGGAACCAAGCTGCGAGATGATGAAAAACTTTGAATTCATTCACGCAAGAGATCGAACTCATTCATTCTTTTAAAACTATATCTCTCTAGTTTGTCTCTGTTTTATTTTAATTCTTTCAGTTTTTTTTTTATTGGTACAATAGAACTGTCCATAAATGAGTTCTTCCTAGTGGTTGGTAAAACTTTCGCGTAAGATTTTTATGCTCCGACAACAAACAGAGGTTCCGATAACAAACATCTCACACCGCGACGCAGTGTGTCAGATTTGTGACAACTGCTGGAGATCTGGAGATTGGAGGTGAATCAAGATGACATTGAAGAGCTCGTAATGGAACATGAAAGTGATCTGACGACAGAAGAAATCCAAGAAATCTTGAACGAAGAACACCAAGAAACTCATCGGGATGTGTTTTCTTTTGAAAAAAGAGAAAGACGAAAGAGGATCGATGCCGACATCTGCTATCAAAGATCTCTTGAAGAAGTTGGAGAAGGATGTCAGGAGAACGGTTTTAGAATGGCACCCAAAACAAATTGAGATCAGTTTTAAAAGAAAAAAACGACTTGTACCCCAGTACGATTCGTCTCAAAGAAAGGTCCAGAAGCAACTGTTCTAACTAGGAAATGAAGACGACTTTTTTGCCATAAAATTTTATTGATGTGCAAACATTTGAATCGATACAAAACAAATTACAGGTGCCAGACAATGCCACTCCTACGCCACGCCCCCTCGCGAATCACGTGACCCAAATCAACCAATCGCTAATTTTCGTTGCATCAGCGTTGCACCTGAAGAGGCACCATTTTCTGGGTTACCCCCGCTAAAATCACTTTCAGTGATAAAATAGGACAAACGTTCTCTCGTCCCGGTAGAAAGTCGCGAAACTACGACCACGGCCAGCTCGTTCGTTAAAAAGTTCAAGTAGATCAAACTCGAGTTCCGAGTGCCACCGGCGGGCATAATGCGTGTTTATTATCCTAATTACTGTCGAGTAAATATTTTTCTATGCCGGAGGCATCACCGCGCTGTGAAGTTTGGCTATCAGCGCGAGATCCGAGAGCAGCGTATAATGCATAATAAAGCCGGAAATCAGAGACAGCGGCGCATTAATTAAAAGGGGAATTAATTAAAGTTTCGCCGCATGTCCCCCGTGTAGGGGAGAGAAGGTGATAGGGGTTACGTGTCGTTAGCAGAGTCGATCAGAACCGTGCTCGACCCGGGTCCCCCGATAAATAAACAATTTTCGGCCAGGTAATCGACGGGGCGGCGTGTTATTGCTCGGAATCCCATTAGCCGACGGCAAAAAGGAAACCGAGATAACGCTAACAAACTTTGGTGATCGGCGAGCTGCAATCGGAATTTCAATATTTCGCGGGATCGATTATCAGCGCGCGGGGCAGAAGCTTCTGTTCGATTCGACCTACAATCGTTCGACCGACCAGCGAAACATCGCTCGATTCTGAATTATAGGGAATTACACGCAGGGTCACGCCCAACATTCATGAAATATTAACGATCCGATGCGACCCTGCGTTCGTCGCGACACCCTGGCTCTTTCGCTCGTTTACCCACTTTTCCCGTTCCCGATCGGCCGTGTCGATGGAAAATCGGTTATATCGATTCGTCGCGCCGTACTCGGCGTCCACGTCGGTGTTGTTAATCTCGTTTCGAGCCCGTCAATGAAATTCCCATAAAGCTACAGTGTTGCGCAGCTCGGTTTCGGTCTTGCGACACTTTTCATTTCTTTTTAACACTTTGACTGTGACTAATTAAATTGTTGTATAAATTACCGTTTCGTTCTTCCAGTACAAGTGTAACACTTCCCCTAGAAAGAAACTGAATCAACAACGAGTTCCCATGTAGATAATAATAATACTCGAATATTCTAATTATTTTCGAAGATCATTTGACTTTTCGTTCAATCGTTCCCACTTTACGTGAGAAAGTACATGTGCGTTCAGACTGCAACCATATTCGTTCTTATATCTCGTCCATATTTCCATTATAACCAAGTCTCACTTTTAAACGCCTCGGCTTGAACGTGGAACAAAGCAACGCTGGCAAAATATTACTTTAATATACTCTTTGATAGCGGCTAGCCTTTTCCCTTCTCTCCGAGCTCTTGCCCCGCATTAGCTGCCATCTTCCTCGTTCGCCTCGACCTCTCCGCCTCGTTCCGGCTAGTCTGTCGCTACCGGTTTCACCGCTTCCGTTTCCTCCGCAACTTGGCCTTTCCAGTTGTCGGTTTTTCGAGCCCGAGCCCCAGCGTTCCTCTGTCCTCTGTTCAGCCATTTCTGAACTCTTCCCTCCCACCGTGCTAGGTTGTTCCCGTGCGCTTGCTACGCTTCTGCCCGTTCTCCGGCGTGCGCTTAATGCACTAAATTGCCAGCCAGCGAGCGCTATGCTAATGTCCTTACTTGCGAACCCGGTCCCAGGGCGCTGAAAGTTCTCGAGGCGGGCCTGTTTATTGGCCGAGACAAAACCTCCGAGTCGACCGGTCTACCGGGGGATTCTACCTTGGACTTTTCTCCGAAGAAATTCAAAGAACTGGTTTGCCCAACAGTTTCGTCCCTATCTGCACGATGGCTCGCGAAAATATTCGAACGCTGGAAAATTTTTATCAACGCCGCGCGTTGGAAACTTCTCGGAAACTTCGTTGGCACCGCAGCACGAGGCAACCACATCGGCAAAATTTTAAATTAAGCCGGGAATGTTGGATGAACGGTTCGTTGCTGACGGTAATAAAAAATTAACACGGCGTTGACGCGATTCTCCCGCCTTTCTCTTCGACAAATTTGCACCATCGAGCGCACCTGGTTTTCAACATTTTGGCGCGATGAAGAAAGAAAGCAAAGTTGGAATTCAAACATTCCCTCCGCCCGGATTCTACAATTTCACGAAATTTAGAGCGCCCGAACTGTTTTAACCTTTAGCTCTTTAAATTTCTTCGGGGATTCAGATTCAGCTTCAAGTTTTAACCAATATAATCGCGAGAGTCGTATCTCAAAATGTTTTATGTAACGCGCGATATATTCGCCGGAAAGTTTCTACAAGTATTCATACGACCTCGCAAGCTGCCGGCAGTTGCAGAGCGTGTAGCTTCTCGTCCTTTTCGTTCGGCAAAGTGAAATACATAGTTGGCGCCGTGTCAAAGAACTTGCGGGAAATTGTGCTAATCGATCATTTTCGCGATTGCCGAGACACTACCGTTCGTTAGCTTTGCTGCGGTATTGCGTGTGCCCGAAACAATCGCCGTCAGAATGGGGCGTGCGTTCGTAATGATGATCGGTCTGTTCACGAGTTATTATTATCTGAATTTTGCTACACAGACACGTCGAATCGACAGTGCAAATTCGTAGTGCAAACTCCAGACGATCAGACTTGTGTAAATATATCCATTCTCTAGTTGGCGACATTTGTTGATGACGATGCATAATTTAAAAAAACATCGTCACTGAATTTTGCAATTTAACACGTTCCGTGTCGGGCCGATTTTTGGTTGCTTTCCGTAATAGCGCAAAAACTATAATTATCGAGAAAAGTGTCTCGAGTCTTTCAAATGCATTACAGAACAAGGCAATAAATTTAATTTTAAACGATTGTTTCAACAAATAACTTTTTAACCGTGTCAAAATTAGTTTTGTTTCAAATATTTTTAGTATTGTACAATACTGTACTTAGAAAGCTCGTTATATAAATTACATAATACCATACGATAAATAATGTTTATTTTAACGTTATTTTGATAAATTCTACGGCGAATTGAGTTGATCTTCAAAGACGGTCGGAAAAAATGATCGTCACGCCTCCTGGGGCGTATACGCTCCACGATAGAATAAACGCGCTGTACGTGTTATTAAAGTTTGTTGATACATGTCTTTGTAACAAATTTTTAAAAAATTCTCCGCTTTACAATGAAAATTCCAAATGGCGGAAAGTTTACTGTGGGCACATATGCGGCAATAATATGGTAAATTTAATACTATATTGATCACTCGTTGCATTTATTGAAAAACACCAACAAATTTCATTTCGTACAACATTCAGAACGAAATGATGAATTTATGATAAATTAGAAAGATGTTTATAGTCGACGGTGTGTCATGTCTCATAAAGACATTAGGCACACTAATTTCCTTGATTACCTGGGAGTGTCGCACAAATTATGTTGTACCATCTAACATCGTAACACGAGAAAAAGTGAATTAAACGCGTCGAAACTAAATACCTCTCGCTCATATACTTACAGGAATTAAAAAAAAAGGTTCCAATGAATTTTAGGTCGAGAAATTAATAGTTTGAACGTTGTTGCTTCGGTTGAAGAAACTCATTGTCTTAGTGTCATTGCGTATTAACGAGATATCTCGACGCGAGTTGGAACCGATGAAAACGAGAGACAAGGGAAAAAAGAGAGGACGATGATCGATTCGCAACGAAACATTCGTCGACGAAGCGGGACGAACGCGGGGAAAGAAGGATTAAGAAGAGGACCGCGTGCGAGTCTCATCGTCGACAAAGGACATCCGCGTGCATATTTGCGCAGCACGTGCAATATATAAAGCAGCGGAGCGATATTAAGCAGCTCTCCGGCGTCGGAGGCCCCTCTTTCCGCATCAAACGGGAATTATGTTACAGCAATGAGGGCGTAACGACGAGCAAACGAGGCTGTTTGTGAAGGCAGCAGGCGGGTAAAATCGTCAAACGTTCTACCGAAAAATCGGCGGATACAGAACACCGCACGCCGCCGTAAGAAGATGTTCCATCCGCGAACGCGCTCGTTTCTAAAACTCCCTCATCTCACCCGTCTCTTTCTCTTTCTCTTTC
>KQ435744.1:1251452-1280477 GCA_001276565.1 Melipona quadrifasciata
TATAAAAGGGGCGCTCTTTCTCTCTCACGACAGAGGAAACGTGGTAAATGGGCCGTGATAAAGGGGAAAGAAAAACAATAGAAACAGAAGATCGAGCAACCACCGCTTCGTTCGGGTAATTTCCTTTGGCGGAGGAATAAAAGGATGGGTCAACGGAGGGTGGCTCTTGGTCTCTTGAGCCCTCGTGGATCCATTGCCTTTCACATACGTAATGTACACGTCGACGAGGACGAAGCAGCCCTTATACAAATGCCACGTTTAGCCCCGGACATATATACACGTAGCAGACCAGAGTCGAGCAGGGGCAGAAGTGATAAATGAATGCGTGAGCGAAGGACACGTGGATCTTGGTCGCGTACTTTCCAGCTGAGAGGCCAAAGACGTCCCAGAGGGAAGGAAGAAGAAGAAACGAGGACCGAAATATTACATCTCGATCCAGCAACCGACCAGAATCGCGAATACCAACGTGTGATAAAAACGCGAGGAATTCGAGCTTTCGCGGCGAAGAGCAGAACGATGTTCTTGCGCCGGCAGGAATTATCCAGAATTAGAACCTTTAATATTCCTCAAGGCCGGCATTCGCTCGAGTGACTCACTGATATTAAATTTCGTCCAATTCCAATTCGAGAAGATGGTGATACTAATAGAAAAGTATACACTCGTCCTGTACTATTGAAGGGGAATGAAAATCGCGTAACTAGAGTTTTTCAGTACAAAAGAAAACGAAAAAACTGCACGAAATGAAGACGACCTTTTTGCCATAAAATTTTATTGATATGCAAACATTCGAATCGATAGAAAACAAATTACCGACGCGATCGCTTAGTACCAGACAACGCCACTCCCACTTGAGGTCTACTCCAGCCCCCTCGCGAATCACGTGACTCAAATTAACCAATCACTAATTTTCGTTGCATCTGAAGAGGCTCGATTTTCTGGGTTACCCTCGCTAAAATCACTTCCAGTGATAATATTTATGTCGTATAAGTTAACGAAAAATAATAATAATGACATTTCGGAAAACAAAACTAAATTTTATTCGGTGTCACTATCGCTACTATAATTAGAAACAAGCAACCTTTCCTTTTCTTTAATTGGCACAAATTATCGTTATCCTCGTCACTTGAAATAAAATTCGACTTCGTTTTCGTTGTTAATTTTCAAACACTTTGTTTTTGTAATTGCCGATGCTCTTGGCAAAAATAGAGAAACAAATTGGCCTCAAGATTCGTTTTCTTTTCGTGAGGAGATTTTCAAACTCCGCGAAAGATGGATATAAAAGTTATTATAATAGCATCGCGTGTGCTAATGTGATTTGTTCCGTATCTCTCGAGTTCCCGCCCCCTCCGGGGAATCAATGACGCGGTTTATCCTAAATTATTCGAACGGTTAGGCAGTCGACACGACGGAGAGTCGCCCGTATTTTTCCCCGTTCGTGAAAACGCGTTTCCCTGGATCGCGGCGAGTCACCGGAAAATTCCGCTGACTCAGTCGCTGCCGATAGCGTCTGCGGCCATTAAAACAACAGCACGTTAGAAGTAACTTTAGACGTCGCAAATTGCACGTGCTACAAGTGCCGGAGCACTTTGGAGAGAGATCCAGAACCTGCCGCCAACCTCCGTTTTCTCGCCCTTCCGCCATCCCCCTGCCCCGTGCCCGTACTTGTCTCTCTATCTATCCGACGCCGATATATAACCGATAACTCGATAACCTTCTTATTCCCTTCGACCTCATTTCTGCCGCTCATCGATTTATAACGTTATAACTGGCCTCGTCTTGTCTCTTAAAGCTGACGGCACGGCGGCCATCTTTCAAGAGAAATAAAGAAGAGGGAAATGGGAGGAAGGGGGTGCTTGGTTTTTCCGTTGCCGTCACATTTAATTTCCAATAGCTCGACTAGCGTTACGACGTTCGATGTGCATACGACGTGCTAAAAGTTTCTTTTTTTACCGTTGCAGTGAAATATGAATTGCAACCCGTGGGCGAGCAAACGACGTAGATTCGCAGAGGTACGTTAGATCGTAAATCAGGCCAGCTTATGCCTCGATACGATCGCCCCCCGGTGTAAGCTCATCCTTTCGATCTCGTCCTTTCGCGCACTCTCGTGCTCTCGCCCTCATTTTTCTACGCGAGATGGTATTTTTCGACGGACTAGTACCAAGCATCGTGATGCTTGACAATGCTCATCTATATATATATATATACATATATACGTATATTCGATTTGAAACAAACGTCGGTAGAATCGTTCTGTTTGATCGGAGATTACTCGGTGATTAATTGCAACTGGGTCTCGTCGTTTACCTTCAATATCAACGATATACACTGAATTACGATTACGATCAGTTATCGACGCGAAAATCCCGGCGGAATGCGACGGTATACGCGCTGGGAATTTAAAAAAAGGGGGGAGGGGGCAGGATGGATAAAATTCATTCCTCTCCGCTAGTGTGAGGTTGTAAGTTTCCATTAGGAAAAAAGAAAGAAAGAAAGAAAGAAAGGACGGAGGAAGGGAAAAGAGCGGGCAGGGCGAAAAAGCAAACTGGTGTCGGCTGATAAAAATGTTTGCCACCGGCATTACGCTGCGCGACCAAAGTTTTCCCTTATCGTTGATTAAATTAGCGATAAGGAAGTTCGAGCGTCGTTTTAATGGATCGCAAAAACGGGTGCGCGAGATGGGAGCGGACGTTGCGAGAATCGATGACTCGACTGATCCACCCTCCTTTCCCCCTCACTCTCCCCCCTCCCCCTATTTCGCGCCATTCCGCGTTGACGCTCGGAACAGCCGACGAATTTCCGTCGATCTTTCCGACGGATCTTCGAGGAAGAGGAAAAAAGGCGGGCGCAAAAAGCGGGCGAAAATAGAATTCGAGAGTTTCGGTTTCGCGTTCGGTCGCGTTTGACGTGGAAATATCGCGAGGGAGGGAGATAACGCGGTATTAAATGACGTTGGGAGACGACGGTGGTCGCGAGAAAGAAGTGACGTATCGACAAAACGACAAACATTAACCGTTGGCGTGTCGGGACGGATTCGAATTGGCTTAAAAATTCGGGAATATTTCGTCGATGAAAGAAAGTGAAACGAGAGGAGTGGGCGGGGCAGGGGCGGGTAGGTGGGAAATGAACCGGGGACGATGATAATAAATCGCGGACGCGGCGGGCGTCGTCGAAAAAATTTCACGACAGCGCCAGCAGCGCCAGCAGCGCCGACACCTGTCGATATCGAGACGTTGCATTAAAATTCACCGGCATGCACCCGGATTAACCGAGATTCTTCGCGACGTAACTTCCACTGGCTTCGAAAAAGCGCCGCGAAATCGCATCAACCAGCACTAGCTGCCCAATTTGCCTTTCTCTCCTTCATTTTTTCTTTCCCTTCCATGAATAATTCCGCCGTGAATCCCCGATAGTCGCCGCGAACGCCTCGAATGAAGGATAACGCGTACGAAATATCAATATTGAAACACGTCGCCGCGCATTGTGGGAGAGAAATATTGAAATCACTCTCTCGCGCGGAGGTTGCGCAGGTAGTGCAAAACCTCATCGATCACTCGGACGTTAAAAGCATCCGTTTTACAACGGAAAATAAATTTGATAAGGTTAACGCTCTAGAAAGAAAATGGACCGGCAACTCTCGAAGCTGCGAACGAACGAAGAGAACAAAGTTACTGCCTGAATAAGAGAACATGTTCGAGTTTCGAGAACTATGTAGGCAAAGCAGAGTCGAACGGAATATACGGTTCGAGCAGAGAACGGAAAGACGCGTACCAGTTTCTCGAAGAGGATGCGATCTGAAACCGCGTCGATCGATGTGTTCGAAAAGCAACGACAAAGCCGTGCAAAGAAAATGCAATTGAGCAATTAACGTCAAGTTAACGGGGATCAGAGGCCAATAATAACGGTTGGTAATAAACACGGCCGATCTCGTAGTTCGATCAGAGGGTGCTCGCTCTTCGTATCGACGGCTGTCGATATCCTAGCTCGGCATTAAAATTCACGGTGGCGTTTTCCGATTTAGCGAGAACTTTCTGAGCGACGCGACGTCGTCTCTCTATCTCAAGCTAGGTGCATCGAGTTTACGTCGTCGTCGTCGTCGTCGTCGTCGTCGTCGTCGTCGTCGTCGTCGTCGTCGATGACGACGGTGTGGTGTTGGCTCGTTACTTTGCATTCGCGAACGACGCTACCCGACACATGCGCTATGAAAAATACATAATTCCGGCAGAAGCAAAGTGTCAATAATAATACCTATATCTGCGTTCCGGTCCAGTGGCCGGCGATATTTCAAAACGTGCCCTGGCCATGGACACACGCCACGGGCCATTTTATTTCGCGATATAATGCTTGACTCCTCGTCCTTCTTACCGGCTGACATATTGGTCGCGATAGCGAGTAATCCGTTACGTCAGTCCGTATCCGCGATAAGAACGCCGCGCGGACTCCTCTCTTTCCTCTTCCATCTTCCATCTTCCTCTCTCCATTCTCTCCTCTATTTTCGCTTCTTCTTCTTTTTTTTTTCCTACCCACTCTTCACTCTCCTCCACCCTATTTCTTCCCCTGTTTACTCGTCCCTTTATGCCCCTTCCACCCTCTCTATCCATTTCTCTGCCAGGCGTTTTCGCCCCTCTGCCTCTTCCACTTCGTTTTATTTCCCCCCACCTACCTTTCCCCTGCCCGCCACTCTCCGAACTGAACCCGATGCTTTTCTCATTTCGCCTCTTTGTGCTTTTCGTTTCGTCTATTTGTCCCGTTTCTTTGTTCGCTTTTCGAGTCTGTCCCTCTTTCCACGCGTGTACCTCTCCTCTTTTCTCCCTTCCTCTCTCTCTCTCTCTCTCTCTCTCTGTCTCTCTCTGTCTCGTCTGTCTCTTTTTCAACAATCTACCCCGAGCCACGATGGAACGACCAATATATTTCCAGACGCAAAACTTCCAGCTAGATTCACGCCGGCGTAGTGAGAATAGCAGAGTACGCCGCGTGGGGAACGTGATGCAGATCAACGATAAATCAGACCGTACGCGGGGATGTAAATAAAAATCTTACGGTGAAGAGATACGAGTGGAGAAGAGGGGACGGAGCTTCTTTTTTTCTTTTTCCTTTTGTCGTGCGGAAGGCTGCCACGCTGTCATTTCAGTCGGCATCCAATTTGAAATTTTTCATCGGCCGATAACCGATACGCGGCTCGATTTGTAATTTCGTCCGCGATCAAGGAGCCCTCCGTGCCGCGGTTTCCGGAACGCTCGATGAACCCAGCGATCCGACGTTATTTTCTCCCGATATATTTCCTCTTATATATATATATATATATATATATACACACACACACACACACTCCTTTTATTCGGATCCTCGGAATCTCTGGATTATTTATAACTCTATTTGCTCCGTCCGGGCGAACCCGAAATAAATAGTCGAGACTCGATAAATTACATTTCACAAGTTGGCTGCCACTTGATCCGTCCTTGCGGAGTCGCGTTCCATTCGACGGTTTTTTTCAAGAAGCGGCAAAAGTCGAGTCCAGTTGACACTTCGACGACAAATTATTACCTCATTGTGTTTTACATCTTGTAATTTTTGTTTGTTGCGTTGCTTCTAGCAAGAATTGCCTCGCGAAAATTTTCGAAACTCGCAGACAACTCGAAACATCTCGAAACATCGGCAATATTCCGACGCCGCTGGATTAACCGTGAAAAATCGACGAGCGAAACGCCGTGTGTCGAAGTCTGCCAGGGCAAAAACGCGCGTTTCCGCTTTCGCCTCTCGAGCTCGGTCGCGCGAAACGAAGAAGTGACGCGAGCGCACGCCTGATGCCGCATATATGTAAACAGAGATGCGAGAGACTGGCTGTCAAGCTGACAGGTAATTCACGGCACAGAGGGGTAGGGATTTCTCCTTGTAACTTTGATTTCGCGACCCTTCGACGGAAGGCTCTTGCGGACTCGAGGAAAAAACGAGCGCGACGAGCGCGACTGAAGTCAACCCCTTGTTCCTTTTATCCCTCTCTTCTCCTTTGAATTACATCGTGCTTTGCTTCTAGTCGATTCAGCGAACACACCGCGGGGTTTCTTTAAAATTTCAATATCGCCGAGGAAGTGAGAGTTCACGTGGATGATGAATAATCGAGGAACGAGCGAACTCCTCTGTGAAAGAAGAGTGCAAAAATTTTGCACGTGGCAAAAATATCTATCTGTCGGACGATTTCTGTACAACGAAATTATTATCGTGTGATTTCTGTTGTCTACTGTTATCTGTATAGAGTGACTGGATACGACTGTGCCAATAATAACGAAATATTGTCGACAATTTAAACTAAATTTAATGTAACTTTGTTAGAAAAGAATTATATATAACAGTTCGTTCTTTACGTGATAATGACTGTATCACGTGGCAGGTGAGAATGTAAAAAATAAAAACGTTAAAAAATTTTTTTCGTAACTAGTACTGCCGTCATTGTAAAAACTGTTTTTCCCTTAAGACTCGCTGTACCATTTTCTCGAACTTTGAACGTTAGAGGCTAAATGACGAAGTATCAAAACTTTTTAAAGTTTTGTCGCACAACTTTGATATTCAGGTTTCAATACCTCAGTGGATTTAATCACGAAACATATTTTACCGTACCTTACCACCTAAAGTCATCTTCGAAAGCAAGGAAAATAAGACCAAGCGGATCGTTGTGCGATCTTTTTCTTCGGAGTTGGATCGATTTAAATTTTCCATCCATTGCTTACAGTTATGCTCTCCGCTGTGAGTAAAAAAATTTCTATTCGTAGAAATGATCGTTCGAACAAAGGTGTATATATTTGTATATATTCCAGAGACATGTTAGAAATACGTTTTCGAGAAACGAGCTCGATGCGATAACAAGTATTTCGCCTGGTACGGCTGAACGGAAGCACAGTGGAAATTTTATTTAAGCTCGGGCATCTTCAACGGGCAGGAGAATTTAGGTGCAGCATCCGTGATAGAAGGAACGCTCCGGTCGATATATCGAAAAAGAGTGTATTTATTGGAAAACCAATGAGATCTTTGGTCGTTGCTCGAGCGAGCTTAGATCAGAGATAGCGCGAAACGAACACCCGTGGGATTCTAGACGAGAAAGTTCCGTCCCGGAAACCGTTTCGCTTTCGCCTCTTGCTTAGACGAGTTTTCCCATCCGACAAGTTTTCGCCGGCCGATATCGCTCGCCGACGTATCCTCTCCTTTCACCCCCCCGCCCCCCGATACGCGCCAAGTATTTCGAAAATGTACGCTCCTCCACTTTAAATGTTAATTTAAATTCTCCTTCGCGTCGCAACTCGCGAAACTTTCTCCAGATAGCCGGCAGCCTTCAGAGGGGTGACGGAAAATTTGTTCACCGTCGACGCGTTGCACGGATTGAACGCCAGGACTCGGACCGGAGGTTTCTACGCGGCAGCTGACGAGAACGGAACGCTTGTAATTCACACTCGCGACTGCGTAGCCCAAAATTTTAAACGACGCGTGGCTCGAGCCTCGGAACTTCACTTTGACATCCGATTAATGAGCTCCGGAAATTAGGAACATCGTGTGACGATTACGCGTGAGTCGCGCAGCCAGAAGATCGTAATTCCCTTCTGCGTGTCTCGATGCGTTTCATCCCTTTGCGCGAAACACGCGACACACCGCGTCTCCGTTACGAATCCCGGCAACGCTCGAAAGTTCCAATACCGTAAAAACCAGCGGGTTCCGTGGAAGCAATACGTTCCCCTTGCACCGTTCGAAACGAATATTCCCATGGCCGTGTTCTCTACCGTCCTGCGTACGATGCACAACGCGATGGAAACGCAGTTCGTGGGAGACACGTGCACTCTGCATCTTTTCATCCTCGAGCAGAAGCATTACGCCACTCAGCTACGGCTACCGCAAGTAACGAGGAAAATGCATTTCTGTTTCAGGGAGCGCGTACATCATAAGATGGAGCGCGCCGCAGCTGATGGTGGTGGCGGTGCAGTATATCCTCACGGGGCCCTACATGCCCCCGTACGTGCCCCAGACGGCGAATTAGGAGATGGACCACGATGCCCACGTGGCCCGTGTTCATCCAGGACGTTCTGTCGCGCCCTGAGTCTGTGTCTGAATCCACGGAGAGCCGCCCTCGAGAGTATCGCGCGTGCACCTTCGAAACGTATTTTTTTTTTCTTTTTATTTATTTCGCATAATTTGCCTCGTTTCGGGGTAATTTAGTAGATAATTTAGCAACGTAACAATCGTGCGACTTTGTCTCTCGGAGAAAGCACGCATCGCGCGTTGGGCGAGGCATTCACATTCAGAGGCGATTACTCGCGAAAGAAACGAAACAGCACGTTCGGCTGATATTCGCGATTAGACCGAATAGCGATTGATGGAATACATTAGCGGGAACAGACGAAATTATTTGTCAACCAGGTTCTATACCTTTAATTGGATTGTTAATCGCAATCGAATATTAATTGGGATAATTGAATCATGTATCGGCTGCCGCTGGATTACCGGCTTAATTAGCATCAGATATTTATTGTGAGATGAATTATCTTGGTAAATTATTCGTCGGAAGTAATGACGTATGAACGGGGAACGAACCGCTCCTAGAGCAATATGACGCCGCACCGCGGACCTGTAGTTAATCGACGCAATTAGAGGGGAATTTATTACGGCGGTGTCTTTTCGCGCGTTCGAATTTTTCATTGCATTTACTGTGTTGTTTTACTGCGATGATTCAGGACTTGTTTGCCAGTTGGCGTGCAATTTTCGCGACTCTGTCGTGCAATTGTGTTTGTTGAATACTTCGAACGTCGTGACGGAAAATTTTAATAGAAATCGACGAACGCTCACCACTTTGGCAGTTCGACCAGCGAACTCTTCCTTCTCCCACGATCTGCAAAATACGCGAAACCCCGCTTGAAATTTCAAACAAGATTGTAAACTCACAGCGAGATAATCGGTCGATGAAACGAGAAGAAAAAAGAAACACACACCCGGGGGTTACCACGTAGCGCGATAAATCCCGAAAACAATCAAACTCGGCGAGGCTCGATCGCTCTGAAAATGATGAATCTGTCCTGCGAGAGTACACACTTGGAAAAGGTGAACAGAATCGAACTCTAGACTCTCCTCGTGGTGCGCCGATACTCCACGTTTCGAATGGTCGCGCTTTCTGAAGAGAGCGCGCGATATAGATATCGTCAATTAACGCGATACCATCGCTTCCGTCGCGACGTTGTTGTTCGACAGTGGAAATCTCGCGGCTCGCGATGAACAAATCGAGGTCGCGATCGGAAACAAAACGTCCCCGAAGACGCTCGGGGGTGACACGTGCGTAGTTTGCGTAGGAAGGTCGTCGAATGGAATCTGCGGGAGGCCCGGAGACTTTTTCAAGCCCGGCCAGGAAATGGCATTCAAGTAGACAATCCTCGAGGGAGCGAAGGGAGGGAATTTGATTAATGCCTCGGCACGTGAAAAATGGCGCTCGCGAAATCACGAAGGTTGGCAGGAGCGTAACGACGGTTTTCGCGCTATTTTAAAAAACGGTCGCCACCGGAGAATCCAATTATCGAAACGGTTCGTTGGATCGTTGCACGACGGTGGAAACTTCACCTGCCGTTTTTCCAAAAAAAAAAAAAAAAAAAAAAAAAAGCAGAAAAAAAGAAAAAAAAAGAATCCACGAGCCACGGCAACTTGCTGATTTTCCATTCAACTCGTTTCAACTTTCGCAAGTTTCACCTCATTTCCTCTTTGTTCCTTCGTTTCCTTTTTTCTCTCTCGCCGTTTCTCGCGATTAATATTCACGGGCGCAAATATTTACGGCGAGAATATCCTCGATTGGCAGAGATTGTCGGGGATTCTTCGACAAATAAATCGGTCGATGTTTCAATTTCGTAGCGTTCCATCGCGAGGGGAAATGAGAGCCGTCGCGACAATACGGTGATTTATTAAAACACGATGAAATTCCGTGTCGGAAATCAACGATACGCGGAGAGGAGATGAAAATGAAACGAGCACGCTTCTAATTTTCACGCGATAAAGGTGTCATTACGGAGGCTGGTTTCGAAACATTCCGGCGAAGCCAGCCACGCGTTTTCTCGCGACGCGCGCTCCCGCTCTCGTGCGGCGCGCTTTCAAAGACCCCGAAATTACTATGATTCCCGGGCGAACGTATTAATCATCGTGGCTTCCCTGTAATTAAGAAACTTTCCATTACCGATCGTGTAATCGGCGCGTGACGTGTAATTGGGTTTCGCGATATCGTCGACAGGCGAGAGGCCCGCTAAATTAAAATACGCCCGCCGCTCCGAATTAATTACCGAAAGAAGACACAAAGACATCAAACGACACGGAGAATCCAATTCCGGCGGCGTGACCGACGAGCGAATCGTCTGCCAGACAGCGTCGGGGTCTAGGGCTCGGTTAATCGAAAAGCATCGCGTCGCCGGCTACCGGGAACCGCCGTGAATTCGAAATCGAGCCAACGTTCCGTGATCCGGCGGGACGGTAACGAAACGCAAATATTAATAATCGATCCGGTACGTCTTGCCAGTAATTCGATTTCACCGGTGTCCGACAATTAAATCGCCGCGGGTGAAAATTACAAACGATTCTCAAATTGTAAAATTTCGCGTGACGGAAATACAACGCGCTTTGCATGGCTGGTTGTTTGTTGGTTTCCAGAGGTCGTACGACGTCGTGGAGAAAAATAAAAGTTCGAATTCGGCCAGCGACGAAGCCGCTGCTGTTCGAATTTTACCATCGCTAAAAAGCGAGAGACGAAACAGTCGTGTCGCGGAGTTAGCGGTGTGGTAGGCTGCGGTCGACGCATAATTCCGCTTCCGGACGAATCGGTAGAAACCATTTGTGTGTCTGGTGTGGGTAACTTGGTCCGTCGGTCACGCAAGCGGCTCAGGGAAGCCAGTATGAAAAGTTTCGATCGCGCGGAAAGGGCTTCGATAAAGTATCATTCGGTCGGAAAGTCTTGCAACTGTGAAAGTTGGCTCGCTTCGAAATTGAAAAGTTCCCTTTTATCGGCGATGCCGGCGGGAACGGTGGTATCCTCCGCCCAGTACCGGCATCCTCGAATGAAGATTCTTCGAAAACATCGGCATAAAAAACGAAGGAAGAGCTTCGAGAGAGGGAGAGAGAGAGAAAGGGGGGAAAAGAAAAATAAAACGAGTAAGCAGAGAAACGTGATTTCTTGTTTAATGTACGAGAACGAAAGATAAAGCGTGCAGAAAAGTCGTATGAGACTTGGTCTAGGAGGTTTCCTCGACAAACCGTGAAGCGACCGATCCCCACTCCTCCCCCTCCCCGTCCGGATGCATCGAGAAACGTTCAACCGTTTGGCTCTCTGTTTTCGGATTAGCATTTAAATGAAATGGCAAATTAGTGCGCCGTTTCAGATTTATCTTTCACGGGCGAGCGTCGTCGACGCGGCGCCGCGCGAATCTTCCACGCCGCCGGGGAACCGATAGACTCATTCGAATTCGGTCCACGAGCCAGCCGAATGGCTACATTATGATTCTGCCTACAACCTTGCCGTAATTACCACCGCTCACCACCGGCGACGATTTAATCAAGACGTCTCTATTTACACGCTCTCGTCTGAAAATATACGGCTCGAAACATTTTCGCTGGAACTTCCAATATCGTCACGGTATACAGGATGTGTCCCCTTGAATTTTCTTCGATCACGAACTTTCTCCGAATCACCGACCAATTCGCGATTCACGGCATGCACGCGGGACGAGGCCAATGAATTAGGCCAGCAGCTTTTCGGCATTTATCCTCGTTCGTAGCGATATCCTACGCGAAAGCGGGCAGACGACGGGCAAAGCGACGAACAGTAGGAGGAGGAGGAGACCGACGGATTGAGATTCGTAGCACGAAACAGCGCGCACGGGTGAAATATCTCACGCCAATATAATTGTACGCGTTTCAGAGGTATCATTTCGTAATCTATGTAGACCTGGTCGGACGGGGGATTATGTTAAGCGATGCGTGAGCGGCCACAGTCCACGGGAAGCCAGGCGTAACAGAGATACTGCTCGGTGACGTTGCATCGTTACACGCCACCGGTGTATTGCCGCGTCCGCGTTCGCGTTCGCGTTCGCGGCCTGTGCACGCGCCGATAAAATACACGCCTCCCTATTTAGATGCGTGCACGGATAGGAATCGTGTATCGCCTGCTGCACGCGCGACATGAATTTTATTCACAGCCTTCTCTCTCTCTCTCTCTCTCTCTCTCTCTCTCTCTCTTTCTCTCTCTCTCTTTCTCTGTTTGCCAGCCGTTATTCTGTTTCACGACTGTTACGCGAAATTAATGCGTCGATCAGGCGGCGTTTCGTCGATTGAACGGTAATCGAATCGTTCTTGAAATGAAACAGTAGGCCAGTGGAACGACGGCACGCATGTACAGTCTGCGACATGGTGAGGCTGCACAACTAACGAGGAGTGAAACTAACCATGTGTCTCGCGGCTGCTCAAAAAGTAATCGCAGCAAGTCGGTCTTTCGGCCACTGAACTTGCCTAGTAGCTCTAGTAGCTCTCGCATATGTCATCTTTTTTCAGTCAAGCACGCGCTGTTACGCTGCTATTGATTTCTCACATTCTTCGTAAAACAAACTTCAACTTGTTCAATCTTTTCAACTTCGAAATTTTGATTTGTTCAAAGTTTATCGTAATCGGAGATAAATTTCACACATTGCCACACCGATTTTGCACAGTTTGCCGCACGGAAGTGTAGCTTCGCGAGAAATCTCGCCGTAGAAATGCCAAGAAGTTAAGAAATGTATATCCCGCAACTGCGCTTCATCTTCCACCAACCGGTGAATTGCGATCGAGGAAAAATTGAAAAATTTCTCTCGCAGAAACAGAACGTCTTGTTATCGAGAGATTATTTAAAACTACGTAAAAGTTTGTCAAGATCAATGGAAGTTAGTCCCGTAAGGTTTACGTAAGGGCCGAGCCTTCAAGAAGGCAAAGAATCGAGGTTATGCAAATTACCCCCTAAGTAGATGATAACCCAAACTTAACCCAGATTCGAGGCACGGATTAAGCCCTCCCCTGCCCCCAATCCTCCCTCATTCCACTCGTATCTTATCCTCGGCGTTATTTTTCTTTTTTCTTTTTTTTTCGTGCGATCGTTTGTCGATTACCGTGAATCCACCGTTGAACTTCCCGTTATTCAACGGGACACGGAACACCTGTTCTTCGACGTGATAACCGTCCGAAAACCGTCCGCCCGAGCATACGGTATTCTGCGATGGAAAATAAAGCGGAATCGCGTTTGCACACGCGATCGCCGAGGCGTTTGCGGGAGGTTCGTTCTTGTATGCGTGCCCGAAAGCAGACATCACGCGCGCGTACATCGTCACACGCTATCCGATTAATAAGCAGAAAATTGCGACAGTGCGAACAACAACGGGGCCGAGACTAATAGCCATCCTCGTGGATCGTGCTTTTCGCGACGCTAAATTACAAAAAACAGATAGACAGAGAAACAGAGAGAGAGCGAGAGAGAGAGAAGAGACAGTTGCTGTATGTTCCTCTGTGTGTACGTTTCGAGGTAGATTAAAATTTAACGATTTCATTTGACACGGAAATTTTATATTATAACCGTCATCGAAACATTTTTATTCCAGTTCGACAGATTTCGAAATTACTTCCGCTCCGGTGGATTTCCGACTATTTTTTTTTTTTTCTTCTTTTTTAAATATGATATTTGTTATTTATCATTCCAGCGCGAATTAAGAGCAACGAACGTCGGATTCAGAAAGCATATTCCATTGAATGTGCTTTTTCAATCGGAATCCAAGTCGAGTAACGCAAAAAAACTGCATTATTGGTATTTAACAATTGATATTTAGACGTAGTCAAGTAGTACGAATCGGACGTGGTCAGGCGCGCGAATCGCATCGATAGTGATCAGCCGAAACTCATCGGTCAGTCAATTGGATTCTGAGAAATTAAACGCAAATCCGAGTGGCCGGGTTACATTTTATCTTGCGCGAATTCTTTTTCGGTCGGTAACAATGTTACATCGTCGCTTTCAGGCAGGAAAATATGTTATTAACGCAATAACCGGCACAGGTTAAATTTCATTCCGTCTCAAAGAACAAACGTCCACGCTAATTTCATTTGAAATTTACTCAATGTGCATTCCCCTTTTCTCTCTCTCTCTCTCTCTCTCTCTCGCTTTTTTCCATTTTTTATTTTCATTTCAAGTTAATAACAACATTTCGCGCACTTCGAATTTTTTTGCTCGGCCCAGCGAAACAACGGCACGCTTTATACCCGCCGCCGGGCCGAACAGATTTTTAAATTAGCGACATGAAAAAATATCGGAGGGAACGATTCGACGCTCGACGCGAGTGGTCGTTTTTTTTTTCGTCGAACTCGAAACGCAAAATTCGTAAACGGAACGATAATCGAAGGTTCACGTTTCCCTGGGAATTTGTTGCCGCCTCCCCTCCTCCTGGTGCCGCGCGATATCATGCGGAAATTTCTTCCCCGGCCGTGGCATTCCCAAGGACCGATGAAACTTTTCACCGGGCGAGAGGGCGGTTAGTAAAGTCGCCGTTGCCTAACGAAAATAGCACGGGCAGCACTCTCGTCTGTCTCGAATCAAAAAATATCGCGGTAAAAAGCGCGGTAGGGGGACGAGAAACAAAGGCAACTTTGGAAGGAACGTAAACCAATCCGTGGCTTCTTTTTCCATTTTCATTTGCCGTCGGGGGGAATCGGGGATCTGTTGCCGGCACGATCGTTTCGCTCGCGTCTTTGCGAAAACAAGGACGGTGAATTTCGTCGCGTAAATTACCGAAACCGCCGGCGGAAAAACGCACGACGAAACAAAAGGATCGGTTTAAATTGCCTGGCCGGCTAGCCAGCCAGTCGTACAAGGATAAGCGTATTTGCGCGATCGCGTTTTCCGTATTGTGCTGTGCACGCGCGAATCAGCATAATGATAATAATAATAACAGCGTTTCTGAGAAACGTAACAGACCGGAATCAGACCAAGCCACTCTGTGTGTGTGTGTGTGTGTGTGTGTGTATATATATATATATACATAAGACGAAATCAGAGGTTAGAGAACGGAACGATGGGCGCGGAACACTCAGAATCGGATCCTGTTATACATAATCTGCGTCACGGTCCGTGAGGCGCTTCTCGTCCCGGCTCGTCCCGGCAAAATTTACCGCCGCGGAAGTATTGTCCGCGCGAAACACGTCCAATCTGTTGCTTCTTCCCTTTGATTTCTTTCGCGGCTCGCTCCCCTTCCCGCCGCCTCCCCGATCCCCCGCCCGTGATGGAAAGTTCGCGTCAACGAACTTCGGGCTCGGATTTCTACGCCCGGAAACGGAAGGAAATTCATTTGGCCGTGCCGGAAATTTCGTTGTTCGGTTGCTCGCGCAACGTCAGTCAGAGCCGCGGTTCGCGAATTCACGTTGAATTCGTGCAGTTTGCATTGCGCGACATTTATTTTTAGTAAAAAAAAAAAGAGAAGAAAGAAAAAAAATCAGAGAGACAGTCGGAGGGGAATCTGCTGTGGCGGAGAGAGCGCGCGTCCGGCGGATTAATATGAAAAAAAGCCTCGCCGGAAAATATCTTTAAAATCCATCCGGAGTTTTAATCACCCGAACGCTGCTGGCGAAACCAATAAAACTAACCCCCATATATATATATATATATATATATCTATGTATATTGAAACAAAACGAGGCCGCTGTACGTATTTCGTTATTTCATATTTACCGGAAAAACAGGATATCGGAGATTAAAGGGAGAGGCAGCGGGGAGTAGTGCGGTGGAAAAAATATTTTAACTAGTTCCGATCGTGTAAAAAGCGAAACATGGAGGGGGAAAAAACATTGGGAAATATCCTCCGCTCGGCTGATATCGAATTTATATCGCTTTAAGCGGATTTACCCGGGGGAAACTTCCTTACGAAAACTCCGCGCGGCTGTGGTCCCGGTTGTCGGAAAAACGACGAGGAAGCAAGAAAGAAAGAGAGGGGGGGGGGGGGAGAACAAACGGGAGTCGCGAATATTTAAATCAGAGGCAACGTTTCGAAACTCATCCCGGCCGGATTCTTATCGCGGACCTGTGTACGCGCGGTGCGACTGCGTCGGACGTCATAAAAGTGTTCTCGTTGTACGAGAATCACGGCGGTCCCATCAGAAAAGCGAGTGCACGCGGTGGTAGAGAGAACGACGAGAGAGATGGTTGGCATTCTAAGTGGAAAGGACTGAGAGAGAAAGAGAGGGGGGGGGAGAAAAAGGGACGTCGGTAAGGGTGGAAACGGTGGAGAGGAAGAGAGATGGAAGAGAGGTGGAGCGCGGCGTGGGTGGAGAGATCCTGTTATACACAGTCTGTATCATCACTTTGCGATGTACTTGCGAGCTTTTCCCGCCTCGTTTAACACGGCCCATTCATAATAGGGTGACGGCCGTAAAAGTATTGCCGGTTATCGCGGCAGCCGCACCACGTAGCTCGCCAAACATTGTCCGACCTCCGATTTACCACCTCTACCAAACCACGGAGGGACACCTATTGTCCTGAGTTACGATGCAGCGAGGTCGCCGGCCCGCGGGCCGACACTTTTACGGACAACCCCTGCGCCTCATAATTGCCAGATTGCTACGACAAAACTAGCTATCCTTCCCCGTGCCTCTCTGCAACTATCGGGAAATAACGCGATAAATCTCCCTACCGGAACGCCGGCGCACAATACACTCTGTCGTTTGTATTAAATATCGTACACCGACTAAGAATTACATCGGCAGATAGCCATTAATTACAACGCGGTGCAGGTCTCCGTGAATTTTCTACTCTCGTATTTTTCTAATTTCGACTCGTTGCCGGTAATAATAAAACAGGCTATTCGTGGTTGGAAATCGATCGTCTCACTTTCGACGCGTAGAACAGAATCGTGCCTTGACAATATGAGAAAATTTTATTTCGTAATAAATATTCGTTCCCAGCCTAGAACGTTCATGTCCAACAGCGATTTGTTTCTGTGTTTCGGATATTTTACATGTTTTCGCGTATCACGAACTTTGAGTTGGAATCTTAAATTTCACAGAAAACGCATAAACCTGCAACGTTCGGGAGTCGTTATCCCAGTTGTTCATTTCGTATAAAAATGTAAATCTACCATCCACCCATAGCTGTACAGCCTCCGATTGAGTTATGAACCACTCGCGATAAAATGTTGCTATCTGGATGGGAACGAGATGCACGTTGCGGGGCGTTTATCAAAGTTCCCTTACGTTGTATCGCGATAATAGAAATCCTGCGAGATGCACGCCGACGTTCAAGTTGCCCGAGAGGTGACTGGGGGGAGGGGGTGGGTGGCTCGGCTCGCCTAATCGGAAAGTTTGATTTAAAGATGGAAAAAGGTCGCCGCTTTGTCTTCCTGTCGATTTAAGAGTAGCGCGCAGCGACCCGCGAGCGGAACTTCATCGACACGGGGGCCAAGTTTCCCGCGAACTTGGCGAATTTATTTCACGGCCGTATCAGACACGCTGATCCCCCGGAGCTTTCGAGGAGCTCTCAGATTCGCATCGACCGACTTCCGCGGGAATGTTTCGAGTTTCCGGTGTTTCCCCGGCGCTGGCACCGACCAACTTCTGCTCGACGAACACAGAGAGACACAGGGACGCACGAAGACAGAGGCGGAACAGAGGAGCAATCGTTCGGTCGTTAAGGCGTCGAAATCCCTTAACGTCGTTCACGTTTCGCAGTAAAGTTGAGAGAATTCCGAAGCCAAACCATTTTATCAATTCCTGGATAAAGACGGCCCCTCCCGTTGCTCCGCGGCAATTGCCCCCGAGATTTTGCTCCACCGTACTTATCCTCTTTGCGAGATCCACGCGAAGTGGATCGCGAGACTGGATTTTCGATAAGGAAGGAAGAGTTTGCGCGACGCGTGGAACTATCAAAAAATATAAGCGTTACTCTCGTTTCGAGTCGAATCGTCCGAGAAAAAATTAATCGATCGCCGTTTCGTTTTGCCAGCTTTTGTTTTCTCGCTCTGCTAGAAAGTCGAGGGATTTTTCGAAGGATACGTCGAAAGTTGCACGCCGTCGTAAAGTATAGCAAGTAAGAAACTGGTTGATTCTCGAAGCGAAAATTTCGTACCAGTTTCCCCTCTTGGACCTTGCCTCGAGGGGAAGGCGTAAGAGTTTTCAAAAGGAGAACGTCGTTTCTACGGTCGCACGATGAACGCTCCGACGCGGCTCTCCTCGCGAAGAAGGCCGACACTCGAATTGCAACTGCCATTGCACCGATCCACCGATAGGCAAATTGTGAAACAAGTTGAAAGTATTATTGCTTATACTTTAATGTACCATTATATATTATATCGAATGTTTTACGTAAGAACCGCGACTCGGCGAGTAAGTAACACTTTCGGTGCTCAACGGAAAGACGAACGAACGTTTATAAAATTATATTGTTAGTCGACCGGAAGTCAGCGAGGCGAGAAACACCACGTGGAGGAACAAAACGATCGAACCAAAGGAGAAATGTTGCGGGGAGTGACGACGTATCGTTTTGCTCGTCCACGGGCAAGCGTAAACTGTAAGGTGAATTTGTAAATAGCTCAGTGTATAAATTTCAGTTCCAGATTCATTGTATAAACATTATAAATAACACGGAGAAGCGTGAATTTTCGCGTGGACCGTTCGTATCGATTGCCGGTATTCTCGTCGGAAAAGCTATTCTCGATACGAGTTCGACGCGCGAAATATCTCTGTAAATAACCGATCACATAAGAAGTGCCAAATACGTACATACATGCATATACACGTATACATATTATATACATACATACATACATACATACATACATATACGCATACACACGCGTAACACGTAAATACATGCACTTACGATGCGTACGAATCGAGAATCGCGCTCGTTTCCTGCAATAACAAAACGAACCGGGTGGATACAACCCAGTCGATAACGAAAGTTCGGGAAGAGAGGGAGGAACGTGATAGAATAGATCGGATATCCGGCTGTGTTGGCCGGCTATTTGAATAACGAATGGCCTGCTGGTTCCCATGACCCTATCTATAGTCGAACATAGAACGACTCGCGAATACGTCTCTCGCGACACTCACTGTCGTCTTAACGTTATTCTTCCCCCCCTTCGTGCAATTACCAATTTTGAATTACCTTTAAGTTGCCTGTTAGTGAGTTAAGGAGAAAATGATCGATTCACAAATTTTTGTGGTTCATCAATTATATAACATTACGTTACACTTATAGTGACAGATTTTTGGAGACTCGAACAGTTTCAAATTATACGATCGTTCTTTCCCCCGCGGTTAGATAGTTCCAGCGTTAAAATAACTTATTCAAACACGCCAGCTGTTTCTCTGTTAGCAGCGTATAGTCGGAGCGAAAGGCTACTTTACCGACGAACACGATTCGCAACCTGTTGGGGAACCAACGCGGTGCAAAACGCTGCACTTATAGAGATAAGATCGTTACGTTCCTTCTTACGTTCTGTTGGAAGTTCGAGAGAGTCGTAGTCGTGGCACAAGGTAACCCCCAGCCCCATCCCACCGCCCACCGCGAACTAGATTAAGCCAAACGCGATAATTGTCGACGGACGAGTTAGACGAAAATCAGTGTTGCTTTCTTTATTGCCAAGCGTCGCTCACGACTTCGTAGACGACGAAGAGGCGCGAACACTCGACGAGGACCGTGCTGATGCGAGAAAGAAAACAAGAAGAAGCTCTTAGCCATAAGGGAGGTTAACGATAATTGATTATGTCGTCGTAAGTAATTAATTAAGTCTCGTATCTCATAGGAAAATTCCTCCGACTGCTCGCCACAAAACCGATCCGGTTCCCGCGCGAAGCGACTATTACCGTTGTTGACTATTACTGTTGAAACGTCGTAACTAACGAAAAGGGAGAAACCGACGAGAAGAGAGATAGAAATAGACCTAAGTAAGTTAGAGCCGGCGATAAAGCCGTCGATTTTGTGGCTGGCAACGTTCACTGTGTTCCTGTAAATAAATATACATAAACGAAGGTGTAACCTGCTTAGATTTAACCAACCGGCGTAAATAATTATTTAAGGGCCGTCGAAAGGACGGGAACGACGAAACGTCATTTTCTCCTTCTACACACTTCCTCCACACTTCTCCATCTTTCATCTTCCCTCCTGCGTCTGCCTTCGCGCGAACGCGAAAGCGAGTTTCAGCGAGATTGCTTTTCTTCTTCCCAATTTCGTGCGAGCCATCCTTGCTTTTCTTTTTCTTTTTTTTTTTTACGAAGAAACGCGAGAAAGTATTTTATTAATCGATTCGTCGAGAAGGCGTCGAGGAAAATATACGTTTAACGTTCGTCACGTCCGTTCGGGACGTTAAATTTCGCAAACGAGAAGCTGCGACACGACAGCCCAATGGACGACCATATCGCGGTAGGTAATCATTCGAGAATTTCGACCGAGGAGAAGTGTTTTTTACGCTTTATACGAAAAAAAAGAGAACAAAAGAAAAAAAAACGGAGAACGAGAGAAGGAAAGAGATTTCGAAACGAATTAAACGAGTCTGTCCGTAACCGGGGGATGAGATAGGTTTGCACGACTGCGAGAGAAACTTTGCAGTGAAGCGTAAGAATGAGAGAAACGGGACCGTAGATCTGTCAAAGAGAATCCCTTGGGTACGACGAGGATACGTCTGTACGCCGAACGATGAAAACGGGAGGAACGAGATGGCAAGGAAATAAAGGAAAGCACCGGAAATCGCTTTTAATGTGCATCATAAACTCGCTGCGTAGTGTTATTCTAAATGTTGCTATACATTTACTATGTAAGTATAGACCGTGTTTTCACCTGTGCAATGAAACAGAGAGAATCGTTTATTTCGTCACTTCAAGCGGGACGTTGTGTCAATTAAAAAGCTGTGTAAAAAGAAATGAACGAGAAACGAAACGAACAAAAAAAAAAAAAGAAAAAATGTCCAGCGTTGAAATTGTTACCGACCGGCTGGCCCCCCTCTTTTCGGTTTCCCCGTGGGAATGCGTTTTCTGTCCGCGTTATTGTACATTTTTCATAATTCCCTTATTGTGATAAATTCATCATAGGACTGTACGAATAAAAAGAAACGATACAGAAACCATCAGCTGTTCTTTCATTCACGAGACAACGACCATCCACCTTCGGGCCAGGGGGGAACGGACGAGGGTTGAAAACGTGACGAACCTCGGCGGTAAACGAAATGCCGAGAGTGTTTTAATTAAACACCTCTCTGTATAACCGCTTCATCGTTGTAATTCATACGGTAGGGGAACTGCGGCGTCATAGGAGGCGCGCGGAGTTGTAAAATGATAGAACGTTCGAATTAAATCTAATTAACAAGCCGGTGCAATCAGGTCTAATTGCGGCACCGAACCTCCGCTGCGAAGCGATTCAAAGTGCATCAATGCTCGCGCGATATTTCATTTACGCCGGCATGTGTGTGTAAACTCGATAATATTTACATGCACAGGAACGCGCGATACTTTGGATTAAATCGAAAGTCTCCGGCAGATTCGTACTTCCGGTCACGCGGTTGCAGGAAAAAAGAAGAAAAATATTTCCGACTTTTATCGCGTCAAATTCCGCGCGTTGTTAAGAAAACGTACGTACATCCTTTATGGAACGAAAAATCCCGGCGAACGGCGTGAACAGAAAAATTGCAGCAAACGGCATTCGGCTGGCTATTCCCGCAACGTGATATTATGCCCGGCGCGCACGATCATGTAAATTCGAAAGAGGAGTCGGATTAACGCGTTTAAAAGCCACCGAAAGTTATTGGCTTCGTGTACATTATGATAGGTACATTCGGAGGGGGAGGGAATGAGCGTACAAACTGTAGCTCATTGAATTCCAGAAATTTACAGTCACTCGCGCTCGCCGCTGCGATTACTGCTGCTCGATACACTATGCAAATTCGTCGACAATTTAGTGCCGGCTAAAAATATAAAGTATTGAACGCGCGCGCGCTTTACGACGCGCCGCGGTGTTCACCGAAATTGAGTCCCGAATACACGGTCGCCAAACATAGAATTTCATCCGGTGTGTGGATTCCACGGGTCTCTCGGATCCGCGACATGTAGATGCGTTTTAAAAAGGGGGAAAAAACGGAAATTCGATTCTAGAATTTCAAACGAATCCCCCTCCCACCGAAAAAGAAAAAAAAAGAATCGCGTGTATTTGCACCGTAAATTCGATTTTCCAAGTTTCACGGAACGGAGGAACGAACGGAGGTAACGAGCACGGAAAGGAAAGAAAAGTGGATATGAAGTATCCTCGAGGGACGTAAGAACGTTCGTGACAGCGCGGCGAATTCATCGATCTTACCCAAGTATCATCGTCTTTGTCCTTAAGCTCCTCTCACGCGAGTAAGCATATCGGATCGTCTGGTCGGATGTAAAACACCGCGACTTTCGTCTTTCAGCTCCGTCTTCGCGGATTCGGGGATTTCTCCACTGTATATCCGCGGAAGGAGCCCGTATTCGTTGAAAGCTCTCGCGCATCTCTCCCTCTCTCCCTCTCTAGAGTTCATTGATCACGACGGATGTGTTTCTTGAGATCGAAGAATCGGAGATGGGCAGAGAGTAATTTGTTCAAAAACGTAGACGAGACGGTGGTGGAGTGTCGTGCGCTTTGAAAAGCGGGGAATGTCAAACGGAGAGGAGAGCTGCTTTTTCTAATATAGTTGACGGTCACTTCGTTCGAGGATCCAGCTCGCCCAGGGGGGAAAGGCTTTGCTTTATTTCACAACGCGTTGCAAAGAGGCTGATTTTATTCCAAACATTTCATTTTTTTTTTTTTTTAACGCAAAGATAAACTTATTCTTATTGAAAACGTAAACCGTAATTTTATCTCGACGAGATTTCCCGTTTTCCGACGCTTCTAAAATTCGATCATTCAACGACGATCTTCATCCTATACTCGCGACCACTCTCGCAGAAGTCAGCAAGGAGTGGTGTTTTCAGCAACGTTTTATCGTATGTTGATCACGAAACTGTTCCCTCGTAGAAGCTGCGTTCCGTCGTACCCGCTCTACGTTTCCTCCAATTTCGTATTTCCGACGTCGGCCGCTCTTTGACCACGCAAGAACTCGGCAGAGACGGAAGAGACGGGAGGCTTTAAAGGGACCGCCGCGCCTATTTCAAAGTGGCACGCGATATCCCCGAAGGACTCTTCCGTCGAAAGATTTGAATAATTCCCTCTCTGCCTCTGTCCTTTCCCATCGCTCGCCGCTAGCCGCGTTTCAGTTTTAACCGCTTGCCGTCTCAAAGATTGCCAGTCGAGTCCATTCAGATTTCCCAGTTATTACGAACGATTCAAAAATGGCACGATCGTTTTAGACGCGCTTAGACGGTGCTTTTTCACTCTGAAACGCGCAGACGCGACTCTGGAGCGAGCTTTATAGATTTACAGAAGAGAAGTAAACGAACAAAGAAAGAAGAAGAAGAAGAAGAAGAAGAAACCATCGGGGATGATGTAAAAACTTTTGACCGTTTGAAACAATGGTAAATTTCAACTGGCTCGTGCTCCTGACCGATTTACCTCGATAGTTTCGTAATTTACGACTCGTGTAATTTACGAATCGTACCAACTGTGTTTAATTTCTATGGAAATCTTGGCACCGCGATAAAATCGTTCTGCGTCCGACGTGAGTCGCGACCGCGGCGGAATTTTAAAGACCGCAACTTCGGTCGCCGAGTGAAGATACGGGCCGACGTAATAGAGCGTAACATAAGCCGAGATGAAATATTGAATTTTACCAGAGTCCCGCCGTTTGAAATTAAATGAAACGGAACGCCGCGATGATTTTCACGCCGATTGCTGTCTGCTCGTCAACACTCGAGCAAAAAAGAAAACGAAAACAAACGAAAAAATCATTGTCGAGTGCGAAAGAGTTGTAGGCCGGTCTCTATCCGGTGGGACCATTGATCGGCACGATTTCCCCCTTCGATTACGCGAGAATTTTCATTAAATTCTTGCGCTCCGTAACAGCCATACTTGAACGAGTGGTGCGCGAAGTGGAGCGTAAATGAAATCCGGCGGAGTCACCGCTGAATGAACCTGAAGAGGGAAAAAGGAAGCGGGGACAAAGGGGAGGGGGGGATCTCTTTAATTAAGATTGTCACCTTCGTCCACACGGGAGGTGCTTGTATTGAACTGGCCTTGTTACCTTCGCGCTACCAGCGCAGGAAAAAGCGACTGAATAATGACTATGCATAAGGACGCGCAAAGGATTTCATATAAATGATAATGTTGCCGGTAGCTCCTTCCGTCTCCGGCTACCAGCGCAGGATGGGCTCAAAGGAATTACAAATTTCGACCGGGGGCCAAAATTGGTCGCATGAAAAATACATTTAAAAATATACCGGTACCAAGTCCTCGGCCCCTCTCCGCCTCTCTGGATATCTCTGGATATTGTCGGCGTGCCTTCCCTTGGCCTGGCTTCCCTTTGACCTTCTTCCGTCCAGTTTACAAGATGAAAATAGAACGAGGACGGTTAGCTCTTTACGGTGCGCCGTATGAAAGATCGAATTTTCAATTTATTAACGATCCAATGAGACGCTGAACGATTCGAACGTTTAAAACGTTGACCGTTTTCTCTATCGATAAATCGAATTTTCGGTGTTGCCTGGTTTTAACGAACAAGTAGACGATCGAGGTGTTAATCACAATCGGACGTGCCGACGTGTTAATCACCGATTCTGATGAAATTTGGCGTAAAAATTTGTGGTCTTCGAAAAGATGTTATTTTGCCGTCGATGTGAAAAGTACCCTGAAATTTGGCGGTGCGGAATATGTTTACTTTGTCAAATGTCTCGGAAATTATCGAAGACACGTTAATAAATTTGTTGCAAGTGATACCAGAATGTTTCGAAATTAAAATTCAAAGTTAAACTCGATTGTCAGCGAGGAGTAGAAATCCCGTGGAATCGAATCTTTCCTCTTCCAGCGCCATCATTTCTCGGACGTTTCACGCGTGTTATAGCCAAAGTTGGTGATTCAACTAAATTTTGGTGTGGACGTGGCCGCGCGGCGACATTCGCTGCTCCCAGCCACTTGACAATATAACGACTTGATTCGGCGCGGTACTCACCGGGAAACTGAACAGACGATTCCCGCGAGGCGATCATACCGTACGGTGTGAGGGGCGGATTTAATGAAAACGAATAGCAGTTTCATCGGGCAGTTCCTCCGCTGCACGTAATGATTCAAAATGTAGGCCATGCGTCGTATCGACTGTATATCCGTGCAAACCAAACCGACCATCCTTTGTCCGTGTTTCACGGCACGAAACAATTACAACGTCTCTCTGTAATTGAAACGAACAGTATTTCCTCCGCCTGGGTTCGCTAACTTTCCGTTACTGATGCACCGAGGCGTCTCTCCACCCCGAGCGCCCCTTGAAACTTTCCCAAGAATTCCAACCGATAGAAACACGATCGACCTTTTTTTCTTCCGGAGAGGAAACCTGCTATTCCTATCCTGAGCTTTCAATCTTCGCGTTTCCTTCTTTCTGCTCTCCTCTCTTTCGTTCTTCCATCGATTGCCGAACAACGGACTCGTTCGGCGAATAGGTTCTCCTCGAATACGTCGAAAAGAGTCGACGCATATCACGCATTAATATACGGACGCCAGGGTATTTTTCTCGCGATACACTCTCGACTTTAACGACCGTCGGTTTCCTTCGTCGCATTCCGCGCATTCCGACGCGGCCCCCGCGAAATGCGACAACAAATCACATTCAGAAGTACACTCGTCTCTCCGCGCGCAAAAGGTACGAACGGTCTGCGTTTGATGTGTCACGGAAACGTGTGTGTGCGTACGGTTCTCAGTGTGCAATCCAATGGCAAGGAATCCGAGTTCTTCTCGCGGATAACGGTGGTGGTGGTGATGGTGCCAGATGGGGGGAAATATTTTTTCTTCGCGCGGTACGGTCTGTCGATAACAGCCAGGTTCGAGAGAGGAGGGTTTGAAGAAGCGAGCGGTAGCCTGGCGACACCGGGCTAAATCGAGCCGTGACAGCTTGAGTGCATGGTTTTCACTCTGTTGCGTGTATTTACATACTTCTGCGGCAGCACACGAAGCACGGGGAAGCTTAAAAGAAGCTTAAAAGAAGCGTTGCCAACGATACTACTGCACGTTGTATTTCGTTACTCGAAACCATTTTACTTGGACGTCCTTAATCGACGACGACGACGACGACGAACAAAACGCGTTGCAAGTCGATCGCTCGTTTATTTCTTATTCGCGCGTACCTGCACACAAGAAAACGTTTCGCAAATGCGTTCCAGCTGCGAGGCTGGAACTTGTAACGCGTTGTAACGTTTGCAAAATTTCTTGCTACCCGTTGGAGAAGCTGGGTACTGGAATAAACCATGTTTAAAGTTCTCTGTAACCGAGAGCGACTGCAAACTTAGTTGTACAAGTTGCGTCTGCTTAGTTTTATCGGGAACACGTGTGCGCGCGATCGTGCGGAACGCGAATCTCGAGCGCGAGTCGTTTCGATCAAGCCGGGGGCTTAATTCACTCGAGATCGAGAGTGTACGCAGTCGCTGAAAGTATCGGGCGATCGGAGAAACACTCCTACCGTCGCGAAAAAGTATTTTCGGCGCTCGCGTCAATACAAATAGAAGCGAAAACGTAATTTCGCCAATTTACGGAGGATTAATCTTTCAACAAACAGCCGCGAATACTCGAGTCGCGGGTCGATCGCGTCGCTGCGATTGATTTGGAAATTTAATCGCGAGCCAGAAGCCCTCTCGCCATCGACTTTCTATTAACAATTCCGCCGGATATTTAGGGGCTACGACCGACTACGAGGGCTACGAGATCAGAGCCGGTCCGAGCTCTGGCCAAAGGGAGGCAAGGAAAAAAACGAAAGGGGCAAGCAAAAATTCGTTACGATCTTTCCCGCGGAGATTTTTTCCCCCGTGTCGTCGGCTCGATCTAGCGTCGCGTCTAATGGAAACATCGCGACACACAGGGGGAAAACGATGGCCCTCCCTGACTCTGCCTGGGTATCGTTCGCGTAATCACCTTCGCGAGAGCAGATACGCTCGCCCGGCAAATGCCGAGCGACGATAAATCAACACCGAGGAAAACACGGGGGATGCAAAGAGGTCTCGGTCTGCGTGTATCCGACGCAGCTATCGCCATACGCCGAATGTATCTCGGCTCGCTCGGGACCAACGAGCCCTTTGAATTTTTAAATTTTCTACGTTTTCCATCCCGGCCGCTTGAACTTTCACGCTCGCGTGTTTCGCGCGTTTCGCATATCCGAGCTTCCGCGTTCACCGGCGGAAATCGTTCGAACGTTTACGCGTCAATTCGACGATCAAAGCGCCAAGTCAGCGGCGCTGAACCCTCCTCGATCGAGCCCGTATCGATAACAATATCGCAATTCGTCGAACGGATTAATTATTTCGTTACACGGGATAAGCACGTGCAAACCAATTTCAATAATGCCGGATTTGCCGGTTTGTTAGTTGAATTTACCGGCAGATTATTAGTTTAATTCGAGCCTCGTTGAATTATACACGCGGCGACCCACGACCGAATCGAATCGAAAGTTCGGCTAAAAACATTCCGCCGGCTGGTCAATTGCGCAAATATGCCAACTGGGTCCAAAGCTCGAGCCAAAGTCCGAGCAAACGGTCGATATCCCCGGCCAAAGTATCGGTACACATGATCGGTGGCCAAGCAGAATTAGCGGAGAAACAGTTTCGCGACCCGGCTCTCTCCGGAAATTCCGCTCTGCGAAAATATCGCGCGAATCGATCGTAAGTTCTCGCGTGTTTTCCCAGCCAGTTCGCTTCCATTG
This sequence comes from Melipona quadrifasciata, assembly GCA_001276565.1. NCBI lineage: Eukaryota > Metazoa > Arthropoda > Insecta > Hymenoptera > Apidae > Melipona > Melipona quadrifasciata. The sequence goes on from KQ435744.1 coordinate 1,279,292, forward strand.
TTAACAGCCGAGAACAGCGTGCAATTACGAAAACAGCGTGCAATCACGAAGAAATCACCCTTTCCGCTCTCTCTCTCTCTCTCTCTCTCTCTTTTTCTTTTTTTCTTCGTTTCTTCGCGAGAGAAAAACGGTTTCAAATTACAGGGCACGCACCGGCGGATGTGGAGTTTGCGAAAATATTGAAACAAAACACCAGTAGTCGATTAATTACCTGAAATTTCGTACGAACGATCGAGAAGTCAGGTAGAAGAATTCGTGGGAGAAGAGAGGAAAAAGGATGGGCAGAAAGGGTAATTTATAAACCCTCGCTCTTTCAGTCGAACCCGAATAGAAACGAAACGACGAAAATTCCTCGCAGCAACCGTCGAACGCCCCGAAATACGATGAATAACGATGAACGGACAGGTAGACAGGTAAAATAAACAGATTGATATTCTCCACGGCGTTGATACGGATCGCGAGCTTGCATACGTAACCTTTTTCGCAGGGGCTATTATTCTCATGCTGCATTTCCGTCGGAGCATGCATTCGATGCATTCGGATAAGAGAGAAAACGCGGAGGCAGATGATAGGGGCCGGAGGGGGGCCGGGGGGATCGCGCGAGAAGCAGGAAGTTCCATTTTTGTTTCGTCCCGGTCGACACGTCGACCGCCTTTCCAGCAACGTACAATGTCGATAGCAGAGTTTCCATAGCCGGAATTATTTTCGGTTAATATTCTACTGGGCCGGCAGCAGCTAGATATAATTAAAAACCCCGCCATCCTGCGGGGAGCGCCTTCCACCGCGAAATTGCATGTAAAATTGGACCGAACACGCACACGTTCGCCCGCGAGCCAGTGTCTGTGCCCGCGCGTGTATCGCGATACCGCAAAACCTCAGCGCGAGCTGACCGTAGGTAATTTTCCAGAGGGGCGACTGTTCTCCACTGGCTCTTCCACCTCTCTCTCATTCTCTCTCTCTCTCTCTCTCTCTTTCTCTCTCTGCATCTATCGCTGTTGAAATCAAAGCTCGGAAAAGAAAATCCCGAAATCCCGTGACCCGTGCGTGTCAACTGCACGGCTCTAGTTTTACCGCCGCTAAACACACCGCCCGGACCGCATTTTGTGTCGGCGTACGAATGCGTTTGACTCGCGACTCCAACACCCCTGTAACGCGACATACTATTTCCCGGCACTGACGCGTCGAA